>JAGKPY010000008.1:99561-645199 GCA_022609225.1 Boeremia lycopersici | reverse complement strand
TCTTAAAATATATAATAACTATATATATTAACCCTTTTCTTCTATTAGATATATAGTATTAAAGTTCTAATTATTAGTAATCTATAGGTATTATAGAGCTCTATATAGAAGTAGTATAGGGTAAAAAAGTAATAATCACGTAGTGTACCTAGACTCTACCTAACCCCTACCTAACCCCTACCTAACCCCTACCTGCTTAGTAGTAATTTAGTATAGGTAGAGGTTAGGTAGGGTTAGGTACATTATATAATATACCTAAACCCTACCTACGCTAGTATAGACCCTACCTAACCCCTACCTACTTAGCAGCAACTTAGTATAGGTAGGAGTTAGGTAGGGTTAGGTACATTACATAATATACCTAAACCCTACCTACGCTAGTACAGACCCTACCTAACCCCTACCTACTTAGCAGTATCTTAGTGTAGGTAGAGGTTAGGTAGGGGTTAGGTATATTATGTAACGTACCTAACCCTACCTAACTCCTACCTATTTACTACTATAAGTGTGCTATAAGTCTCTACCTATACAACCTAGAACTAGTACTTTACTTAAGCTAGATTAGCAAACGCCTAAGTACCCTACTAGTAGCTAATCTAGAGGCAGTAACAACCTAGCTTCTTACTACACTAAAGAGCTTATAGGCTCTATATAGGACCTAATAACTATTATTATAGTTAGAGAACCTCTTATAGAGTACTTAGCTTATACTTAGTAAGGTAGGTAAGGTAATTATAATAGTAAATACTAAGGTAGCACTACTATAGGCTAAAAACTAACAACTTAAATATTAATTAGAGGACTTAAAGAATACTTACTCTAGAAAGTATATATAAGTTAACTTAAATAAATATTTTAGTAATATTAAGAGTATAAAGGCTGCTATTAATTATATAGCTATTTTATAAGCTAAATAGGCAGCTATAATACTATAAGAAGTAGCTTAGAAAGTAGCAGTAGTAGTAGCAGCTTACTTACTTAATTCTATATATAATTTATAGTAAATATAAGTATTATTATTAAGCAAATTGCAACCTTATTTATAGTAACAATTTTGGTAAGGTGGCTAGGAACCAGGTGTGGCTGGAAAGTAGGTCAACTAGCTTAGGGGGTACCGCTTTGGGCGATTAATAACCCGAGCACAGATCCTTTAGCATGCAGCCTTCCTGTTTAGTAAGACCCTCTCAACTTTTATCAATTGCTCAAACAGGCAACTGAAGTACTATATTACACGACATGCTCTCAGTCTTCACACCATCTCAATGATGCACGTAAGCAAGTCACGAAGAGTGGAGCCTAGTAGGAGTATAGCACGGACATCTACACCAGCCAACACCTTAGCCTGGCTCTCGTAGCATCATGGCCTGACCCCCTCTATCGTCAAAAAATGCAGTGAAATGGACGATCATGCATCTCATAGGCGGAAGAACCGTTCTACGACAGAACTCGGTGATCACCTTGCACAATATCGAGTGGGACACCATCATGCACCGAGTATGACTGAGCTCCCGACGCTGTGGTTGTATACAAAGAATGTAGACACTGAGTATGGGTCCTAAGGGTTCGAGCTCGTTCATCGACGATATATAAAGCTGTCCTGAATTGTTCTTCTTCTTTCAACTCACAGATCCTGATCCAAAGCATCTTGCAATTGTAAGACATCACTCTCGAACTCGCGGTGCAAGAGCACCAAAGTCAGATCTAACAATCTTGTAGACACTAAACACTCATCAAAATGTCTCTCAAGAACATCCTTGGTCTTACCGCTCTTGCAATGGGCATCTTCGGCGACAGCGTTATGGCTGCTTGCACTGGCGGTCCTGGCTGGACACCCGAGGAATTTGCCGAATACCTTACCCTCAACGACACCACGGGCTGGTCTGGCCTCGCTAGTATCAAATACTGCACCACCGAAGACCTCGAAGAGGAGGCTGCCGCCAGTGGCGTCGACTTGGAAGCTCGATCCGGCGGCAATCAATGGATTGGTTTCAGCTCCAGCGATTGCACCGCAGGACAAATCACATCGCGGAACAACTTTGGTTGCGGCGTCTGCGTCATCCCCTCCAATTTTATCTACAGCGGATACTTGTGGAGGGAGGGCACTGGAAATCCTTACCCGACCGCGGATTACTACACCGCCGGTTGCGCTGGAACGAAACTTCATCACCAGGGCATCGTGAGTGGATCGCACTCATCTTGCAACCAAGTCACGCGTGCGGCGTCTGTTCTCCTCTACCAGGGTTGTTAATTGGGATCGCTCGTCACTTACGTGTCAACCTACATATATGTGGGATGATGTTCAAGTCGAGACATAACCAGGCGAAGCACGGTATCCGTTGAAATTAGAGATACTTGTAGATATCTGAATTCAAGACACTTTTGCTACAGAGTAGGATTAGTTGAGTGTATATTCCCTGGCAATAGTCGTAGTCCTTTACAGACAAGCAGACAGTCAGCACTTCGTCTAAAAGATGTTATTCACACCTTACTATACTATGCTACCAACGTACCCAGTTTGCCCCTCACCGCTAGGTGGTATAGCCTCTATCTGCTACTTTATATATATATAGCGCTCTTATTTAATCGTGGCTCATTCTAGGCCGCTTGTCTAGTCGACATATGCAAGCCTTTGAGATAAGTACTGCAAAATAACACTATAAATCGCTGGTACCCAAGCCGACACATGAACGGAAACGCCACATTACCGCAAGCAGGCAAGAGCACCAAGAATAGAGGACCTCTTATATATAGCGTCGCACGCATCTCTATTACAACAAAGCCATTCTTTGTAGGGGTACAACTACTGTTGCTAAAATTTAGTAGTTCGCAGCTTCCACGCGCCACTTCCGTTGCAAGTCTCAGCATCCCACCCCTAATTCTTCGATAGAGAGCAAAACAAGAGGCAAAAAGAGACAAAATACATACAACAGTGGGGATTCCCCAGTGGTCACCCACCTGAGTACTAATTCACCGGTACGTTGCTTAAATAGGGCTGAGCGAACGGGAAGCCTTGTTGTCACTTTATGCTGCCACCACACCAACTGCTAATTTGTCTGTTTACGGCATTGCCGAAGACGTACAACGGTTTCACGGGGGAGGAAATGTCCCTAATTAATACGCCAAAGGAGGACGCCTCTTTCTTGACAAGCAGAATGATTGGCATCCTAACCGTGCCTGGATGTGTTGCTAAAATGGTAAAGCGCTTGGGGCCTGTTCGGTGCACCTATCTCAAAACGTCGTTTTGCTCGACAAGGCGGAAGAGGCCCCCTAATTCGCCACGTGACTGCGTCAATTTTCTGCCTAGTTTCCGCCTGAGTGGGGAACCGAACAGGCCCTAGGTCGGAGCAGGAAGATGTCTGGAAAAGCTTCTCTGCGCATGATTACTCTATGTGCTAGTACACTACAGGTTACTGTTCGAGATGAGGAATAAACTGCTGCCACACAGTGGTCTTATAGTAGCTTGACGGCAGGGAACACATGGCCGCAAAGTCTTCCACAACTATGTAAAGTCGCGCTAAGAGATGCGTGAAACAAATGAGCTCCACTATGCACCACCGCCAAAGAAGACCGAGAAGGAGAAATCGTCGCATGGTGAAGCGTTCATGCCATTCGAGGAGCAACTGATAGATAGCGTGCGCACTGCACAGGTGCTGGCTACAGCTTCAACTGTATAGACAGTCTCTCTGTTCGAATTGGACGAGGCGACTAGAGATTGGGGTTTGGAAGAGGAATAGAGAGTGGGGGTTGGCGGGAGGCTGGTTGAGTGCTGAGTAGGAGATGGTGGGCGTGTTAAAGAACATGAGGTGGGGCGAATGTCTTTGTCGCAAACCTACTTGTATGGCAGAAATATGTGGGAGTATCTCAGACGATTATATCCGCGCTCAAACGAATACAGGCACAAAGTCTTGCTCGTCAAACGACCTCCTGCCACCACGTATGCGCCATTACCTGGTCTATCGTTGACCTAGCTCTCGGGTCCATTTTCGTCATTCCAGCTATCATCTTCTGGGCCTCAGTTCCCAATTCGCGTCCCCACACATCAAACCTCATTACTGGTTGCTCTTGCAACGTCTCTTCCGCCACTTGCGATGCTGATTGAAGCGCCTCTGTCCATATCTTGCTATCAACGTGTTTCAGAAGGCCCTCGTTCGCCAATCCAAAGTACGCAAAGTGGCGCGTAAGAACTGCTTGTTCAGGGGGGATGTTATGCTCAACGAGATACGAGTAGTCGTTAAGTAGTAAGACTTCTCCAGCCCCGAGGGCGTATATGCACTGCGTGGGCGCCCAGCGTCAGTTCTTTTGATGATTGAAAATGTCATAGAGTAACTTACGACCAGTCCAAATGAGTAAATATCTGATGCCTTGCACATACCTCTCCCAGTCTGTCCTTCTGGACTGCGCCACATAGCATTGCCTACTGCATAAGTACTCTGAATTAGAGCTCCTGTTTCACACTTATATGTGATATCAAAGTCACCTAGAGCAACATCCGTAATAGTTTTGATACCCGCTTCGTTTTGTGTCCAGTTGACTAGAATATTATCAGGCTTGATATCTGCCAAGATCAATTCTTAGTTGTAATTTTGCTTCAAATAGAAGATCGAATGTAGACTAGCAATTGTACATACCAAGATGAATCCAGTCCTTGCTGTGCAGCTCTTGAATTGCTTCTCCAATCTGCTGCAGGATTTTCTTCCGTGCTGCATCAGACACGTTTAAATCTTCCTGAAGCAGTCCAAGTAGGGTATGTTGGTAGTATGGATAGATTAGGATATTTTCATCCTCGTTAAGATCAACATGCATACGGAGTCGACAAGACTTAGGAAAATCAGCTGCAAGGCGTAAGGACAGGTCAAGGAACGGTTTCGACACGCGTTTAAAGACGAAAGACTGATCCTTAGATCTGAAATCTGTTTAGCAAAATCTAAGTGTAGGTTTTATTCAACGTACTCGGCTTTAAAGATGTTCAATCTGGGATCTTTGCGCTCCTGGAGCACCTCGCGCTGGATGTATACCCGACCAGATTTGCCTACAAGAGTAGATGCCATTCTGATGATGCCTGTGCGTGAATTTGGGAAAATTTGGTAAGCTAGACGTTTGAGAAGCATTAGTGAAGACTTGGGCAACAAGAATCTACAGTAAAGAAGTCGTGTGGGGAAGAATGGTCCTCCTTAGCGCTGTGCAGCCTATTTATGTTTGTTGGGCAAGCGTCGCGCCCACTGTTGTCGGCCCAAGCGCCCTCTCAAGCACCCTAATTTTAGCGCGATCGCTGGTTTCAGTACCCGGCATCTCAATCATCAAGGACTTGATGTAAATTCCTCCAAGAAGCTATCAATGCCCCGTGATCACAAGCTAGTGGTATACTGCTGAGGCGCGCGGGTATGTATTAGATATTAACGTAGAGGCGGATGTAAAGCCGCACTCTTCCCGCGATGGCACGTCACGATAGGGTGTGACTTCAGCGCTTACATCGTACAGGTGTCTTCAATATGTACTGCGTACACGCTGCTATCACGCTAAGCTCTAAGCACACAGTGAACGCAAACAAAGAGTGCACAATCAAGCTTGCACATCCAGCATCAACTTGGCTACAAAGCATACACGTTGGTACCAATGTGCACTAGGAAGCGAGCGACCCAGAGCATAAACCTTTACCTAACAAAAGCAATCCAACAAACAAGGGCAGGAGATTCAGCGATAGAATGTGAACAGCAAGAGGACCTCGGGAAACGGTGAGATTGAGCCCCCGCGACAACGTTCAAAGTCAGATCTAGCGCTTTTGGTCTAAATAGAGCACATGGAAATAACCAGTCTTTCAAAAAGAGGCGCGTCGACGGCCCTTATCAATGATGGTACATTCTCAAACGATCGTGTTAATTGTCCAAGCTCTACATAATCCCTGGTCGCCTTTGGACATGATAAGTTCGCCTCGTATCATTCCACTTCCCTGAATCGACTACTTGCATAGAGCCACTCTTTTACACGGCAATGTGAAACTTGCACGCATATACTTGTCTATTTGGCAGGGTAAACATGTTTAGTCGTGACGTGGTTCCCATTCGCATCTTGCCAGGCAGTGGTGTAATGAGGGTAAGAATCTTTCTTGCTAGGGTGCTCGGTTTCACTGTTCTTCAAGTAAGTGCTCATAACGATCAAAGGTATGCTCAGAGAATCTCACGTCAAGACTGCGACTGTGGCACCAGTTGGCAGATTAGCTTTCCCTACAGCCTCCACGAATTTGTTTTGCACGTCTGGCGAGAGATGGGTTCGGTTCCAATCAAGGGTCTTGGTTGCATATTTGACGTCGATCGTGCGACCAGCATTCGTTACTGATTGGATGAAAGAGCTGGTGACGACTTTGTTGGCTGACATCTTGGAGGCTGTTAGTACATGGCGTAAAGGTTGGAAGGCTAAGGTACAATTGGTGAATGTAGGATAATTCGCTGATATGTGTGTAAGATGGCTAACGGAAGATGCTTTAGAAGTAGAGGGAGGCTACCATAGGCATATATATATGTGTGTGTGTGTGAGGGACGCCCAGCCTCAAGCACAGCTCGGACATACGTGGAGATACAATAAGGCTGACTTAGGGCTTGGTGATTCACAGTTAGCGAACGATGACATGTGTTCGGGAAAGTGATAGACAATGGTTAAGCGCTTCGGCTTCGGTCAATCACCGCTTTCGAATAATGCCTCCGATAATATGCTTGGGTAGCACAATTGCTGTGCCTCAGTGGAGTCGACAACAGAGCTTAGAAACTTCTGAGGCTACTAGTTTTATCGGACTATGGTCACTTAGGGTACCTCGCTATCTAGGGATAGATGTTAGTGCAGTTCGATTCGAGGAGAGAGTACATTATAGGTTGTTGTCGCAAGCTACACTCTCTTCTTACTTTTCCACGTCTACAATACAATACCCACACCCTACTGTACGACAGCTGCTGATGAAACGAATTTTTTTGCACATTCAAGATAGCGCTACAGGTTCAGCTACGATTGGCCATTCATTCATCAGCTGTGCCGCAGTCTCGCAGTGACGCCGACTTCCTATAGCGTAGGTAAGCGCTACCACATAGAACTCTAAATTATGCAAAACCTTTGTAACTAGAATTAGAAGCGTTTGAATAATTTTAGCCCCCATTGCCTAATGGTTTCTCTTGCACATAGACCCTAAATCTGTTACTCGGCTCGTGTTGCGCGGCCTCATCATGCACGTAAAACGGCTCCTCTATCCGGATCCGCGGATGTATCTAGGTCTGCTTCACACTTCCTCCAAAATCACAGCCGCACACCGAAACACGTCCTCCTTGTTGTGATCTTCACAGCCTGCCCATCCGGAACAGAGACGTCGACAACCCCTGGTCAATCTTGTGGCCTCATATCATTCATCGGCCTCGCGCAAAGGCTCGATATCAAGTGCCTCTCCCTTCAATGGCTCACAGGTCTAACAATACTAGGAAGCCGCGCCCGTGGCGGACAGGCGACTATCTTAAGAGGGTTCAACCCTCGTCTACAAGCTCTTTCGGCGCCAAGGCCATGGAGTAACTAGAATGGACTTCTAAGAGCCCGTTAATGAGCCTCTCACATGGAAATACCCGGTGATCCAAGATCATCCGGATATAATCCAGCTCAAGAGGCTCTGTTAGGATTTCTCCAAGGGAAACCAGGTGTATCCTGCCTTAGTCTTCGACATGAGTGTGCATGGGAATCCGAATCACTTTTCCACAAAGTTTCAGGAGATGGTCTTTCATGACCGTGTACAACTATTGTTGGATGTTGGACTCGAGATTAGGAATTTGCATGCTGGAGGTAAGACATTATAATAGTCCAAATGAGATCTGGGTTGGACTGGCCACGATAGACATCGTCCACGGAGATAGATCTTGGTGAAGATGCGCTGATTCGTATGACTTGGGCAGATGTAGAACAATTGCTACGAGAGGTTCTCGACGCGAAACGGCAATTGCCTGGACCTCATTACCCAGAACCTTTGGAAAGCATTGCAGACTGTTTGCAAATAGCTATTTGGGACTGTGTGCTGTAGGAATAATATGCTATGCCTCCCGTGCGAGCAGTGGAGATTGTGCGACGTGTCCTTGGTGCAGATCTGGCGAGAGAAATATTCGCACTGTTGTCACAAGACGACGAACTCGACGAGCCGGAAGCAATTGGTGCCCTTGGAAATATTCTGAGTGATCATGTGAGCGAAGATCGATTGAGGAGCGTCTTGTCGCAACGTGGCATCGAATACCCACAGGATGGGATTTGACATTACACGGTTATTTCAAAGCATGGGTCATGGAAATGTACGCCTACCGAGATAGAGACAACGAGAAAGAAACGATGTCCAGATAGAAGCTCTATCTCCATCCAGATAGTGGGTTGCAGTGTTGCCTCTGAGCGCAGTGTCTTAGCCACAGATCAGATTGTTCTCGCCGCGCCAAAGAACTTGTCATGCATCAGTTAAGTAGGTTTTACTATCCCGCTCAATCTCATTCGCCATCATAAGCTCTATCATCGCTGTTTCCCACTAACACATACACCTTTTCTAGAGAAAGTAGATTGGCGTTCAAGGACTCATTGCAAGCTACCTTTCAATAACAGCTTCATTGATACAGTAATCGCTTATAAAGCCCGCCGTGGACCGTTTTATCTTGCGAATTGCCGCTATTTTTACAAACACGGTATCGTTCAGACCGCATCTGCGCTAAGCAGAGGAAGGAAGAGTAATCTTAGCTGAGACAGCACAGGCGAAACGGCAACATCGGCTGTTTCACCCCGCAAAGACAATTTGGGTCAATTTTATGCGTGTAGTCACTTGTAACTAGCTTGAGCTTAGATCAATTGGACGAGGTACAATTCTGATAGCTGCCAAACCGATAGGAGCAGCTTGATTTGGCGAGGTCTGTTGCGCTCACAGATATGTTAGGTGTAAAGTGGATCAACTTTTTTACCTGTTAGATTTATTATGGCCTTCTTATATAATTGAAGTCTGCGTAGCCAGATTTAAGGAAATATGATCGGGGCATAAGTTACGATCTTCACCTAGGCATTCCGGTCCAACTTTAGCTGGTATTTCTGTAGGGCTAGGGCTGAGCGCGCTCCTTCCTAGCTAATGATTGCAGCGTGCCTATTAACGTACCTCCGATAAATTAAATTTAGAATCGTGCCTACTTCACTAAATAAGGCTTGGCGCTTGGCATCCACCATGTTCTCACACGACTTCCTCCCACGCCGCTCACCAACAACTCTTAAAGTAGACATGGCACTCCCAAACGATACTACAAACCCGGACCCTCTACTCAGCAAAGACGCTGATTTGTTCTACTACGAGCCACGTACAGAGGACGCGCCCACTCACAACTAATTACAAGTCCTCTGTTTAGGTTTTGGATACAACTGATAGAACAATTACACAGTATTTTGCATGTGATTACGGCCTATATCTGCTAACCTATGCGGACGATGACCTACGTAGCTGGCGGGATCGCATTAATATAGAGACAGCCACTGTAAGAGAGTGGCTTGTTTATTAGAAGAAGAGATATCTCGAGGGGACTATTGTGACCACACCACCTGACGATGGTGGATATGGCTCACATGATCCTTTTCTCGGCAAGAATGATGGAAAACCCGGCTCCTGTAGCTATGAGGTCCTAAATGTAAGTTACAAAATTCAGTACTGAGATTGGTGTCATTGCCTTCTACCTCGACAACTTTTGCAACATGATTGACACATATCATAGAGTTTGCGTAGAATACATCGAGACTATGGGTGACATGATGTAGATAACTACCGGAAAGAAGATTGTATCAAGTAGCTCAAGTCGTGGGATAAAGATAACGCCCGGTTGCGCACCTCATCCCATGAAGTCGTCTCGAGAGGGTCATCGAGCGTCATCCAAGCGTTTCTTAGGTAGATTGCTCTCTGATCAAATTGGCGGATAGATAGGTCCCAGTCCAACGGATGATATTTGGCACTTTCGCTAACTGTTGTGATCCCATATGAGATCGAGCAATTGAATTCGGTAGTAGGTTCAGAAAATGGCGAAAGTCGCGAAGCTGACGCTTCCTGTATAAGATCCAGAGGGATAGAGATGTTTCCATGCAACATAGGAGTTGGATGTTCCTTGTTCTGCTCAAATGGCGCCAGATGGACTTGTAGGTTAGTGATGTTGGGTCGAACACATATAACGCGCGAACCAGCGACTACGGCTGGACCGTTGTAGACGTGAACAGATGAGCGATTCACTTGTTTATCTATTGAAGAAAAGCTCTTATAGTCACTCCTGTGTCAGAGATACCTGAGCTTCTATTGCTAACCATTCCTTCTGCGTATTCAGCAAAAGCGGGATACTGACATACTCCAGTATTCCACCGGAAATCTCTGGACGAGGATACTAACTTGGGAGTGATTATCGGAAAGGATGTAAGATGTCTGTTGTTTTCAAGATTTCGCGGCTCTCCGTTTGCTGGGCGTGCCAGATCGCCAAGGGGATAATGGCTAACGTCTGAAAGTAAAATTGTCGACGTACATTGCAGAAATGTTGTTGTGACAGTTAGAAGAGCACCCGAACTTGTTGCTACCTAACTGATAAATCTAGTTCCAGTGTATATGTGTCCCAACAGCGTATATGGTGCAGGCGCAGCAGCTCGCATGGTTGAAACAGTGGCTAGGTCCGGTAGGGCGACACCCGGGCCTTTAAGAAGTATAATGGCGATCATTGAGCATACAACCCCTGACTGCACTGTTATTGTAGTCCTCAGAACTACTGCAGCAATCGCAATAGATCTTGTCATCCAACCTGCAAGCGCATTATTCTTCCATTTTAGGTTATTGTCGGCTGCAAACCATAGGAAGCTGATATGACCAATAAAGGCGAGAATGCCAACAGCGCCTAATATTAGGATAAGCACGGTAGACGTCCGATTCTCGTCATCAACTGCATCAGGTTCGTGTAGTCAGTTGACGCCTCATTAGGCCATGTGGGAAGTCAGCTTACCTTATGCAATCGAGCTTTGAGAGCGGTTTTGAGAGCTCAGCACCGTTGTTAATTGCATCAGCATTTGACCACAAGGTATTGTAGCTAGCCCTCATATTCGATTTTCGGCGTGGAGATGGGTGAATAAAGATATCATGAGCGTGTGCGTTCTATCGGAGGTGCGGTAGTTGTATTACGCCCGGCGGTCTTACTTGACACCCTGTGCGGGGTCAGCATGCCAATCGTGCTCAGCCTTGCGGATTGACGCTGGTGAGTGCACACTTCAGGAACTTTAATCTGGGTAATCGGGGCTGTAGCAAAGCCGCAGGAAGATGGGAGCGATAAGTATATATGGTGTTAGGAACTACCGTACAGGCGGCGCATGAGCGTGTGCATGGCTGAGGTCGCCTTGTCGCTTTGGTTGTTACTAAAAGCTGCGAACAGGATCATGTTCGACGGTCGTACGCGCCTGTTTCATTTGACCTCGGAGCACCAATGTCCGACTTCCGTTCCTGGATCGGAACTGCACCCGTAAGCAATACCTCGAAATCTGGTTGATCAGACAAGTAAACTTGTTTTCAACGTCCTATGGTCGTATGTGGAATAAGTGGTAGATACAATGACTCTTATCACCAAATGATACGATATAGAGCCGGTGTGCGTCACTTCTCTAAAGTCGTCTAGATTCCCATTGAGAGCCCTTCAGTGCGTTGTCTTGTCGCCTCTTCAATTCACGGTGTAACAGAACACTCGTTGTAGTTCTACCATCGAACAAGCTAAGTTTCGCGGGTGTCGACGTGTCAGAGACCTCATTTTCGCTCTCCCGGGTCCTACTGGAGATTCCACAGTCCTAGTTGGAACTTGATTCTTTCATAGCAGAGCTGCTTGTAAAAATACAACGCTGCCACCTTAGAGGGGGCGTCGTGGTTGCTAGGAGAGACAGCTCGGTTCTCGGTGTGTCCATTTTCGGAGGCGCGGGGCAGCCGGATGCGCCAACGCCACTGGCGCACCATGCTCTCGACGTGCTTGTTCTGACAGCAGATCCGGAAGCACACCGTTCTCGAAGTGCACACTTTCCTTCATCCTGCCTTGTGTGGGTGGGAAACCTGCACAAATAAGCCCGGCGTTGGCACGGTCATGATGAGGCCATGAGCAGATGTACTGGTAGCTGTAATCCTTTCGCGAAGCCCGTAGTTCGACCCAAACCTAAAGAGTCTTAGCGGAGCCTGTTTCCATGCATCAGGTCATCGTGCTATCATGACGCAGCAAGGCACGCAAACAGCAGACAGCTCTAATTCGATGGAACACTCACGTTATGATGAAACCTTGTTGCAGAAGCGATGCTAATTCGTCTAATGGCCAATGGCAAGGCATTTATAATGGATCAGGAGAGCTTTCCGTCGCCAGCTACCGAACGAGCAAGCCGTGGTATTCAAATAAAGCTGATGGCCCAGCGCTTGTCTGTTTGACTCTTGAATTTACCCTGAGCATACAGATTTGTCAAGCTCCTCACAACCCGAGCTCTTCCCGTTTATTTCCACCTTCTACCTTATCGAACGCGTCTTCACATAGAACACGCGGTCGCCTGCTGGCGTCTACAGACAACAGCAAACATGGATTCCATGATAACAGCCGCAGCTCCTGCGCCCGAGAAGCTCACTGAAGATGTCGAAAATCTGAGCTTATCCCCATTTGGTGTTGCAAGGTCTTCTGTCAACGAGACACCGCTTACCGACGATGAATTACGCTTAACGAACGATTATTTCAATGCCTCCATGTACATGTGCTTGGCCATGATTTACCTGCGAAGGAATCCTCTTTTGCGCCAGCCATTGACACTGGACCATCTCAAGCGCCGACTCCTTGGTCACTGGGGATCTGACGCTGGTCAGTCATTCACTTACATCCACATGAACCGCCTCATCAAGAAATATGACCTGGACGCTCTGTTCGTTTCTGGTCCCGGCCATGGTGCGCCTGCCGTCCTTTCAAATTCCTACCTTGAGGGTGTATATTCTGAAGTCTATCCTGACAAGAAGGAGGATGAGGAGGGGTTGAGGAGGTTCTTCAAGTACTTCTCCTTCCCAGGTGGAATTGGTTCACACGCCACTCCAGAGACCCCTGGAAGTTTGCATGAGGGAGGAGAGCTTGGGTACTCAATTTCTCACGCGTTTGGCGCAGTGTTCGATCACCCCAATTTGATTGCGCTCACGATGGTCGGCGATGGCGAGTCTGAGACCGGTCCCCTGGCTACGAGTTGGCACTCGACCAAGTTCCTGAACCCCATCACTGATGGAGCTGTACTGCCTGTGCTTCACTTGAACGGATACAAAGTAAGTGCATAGTTTCAGGGTAACTTAGTATCCTCGGATGTGCGCTAACGTGAGCAGATCAATAATCCCACAATTCTCTCTCGCATAAGCCACAAGGAGCTCGAACAACTCTTTCTCGGGTATGGATGGACGCCCTATTTTGTTGAAGGTAGCGACCTGCCTTCAATGCACCAGGCCATGGCGGGCACGCTGGAGCGTTGTGTCACTAAGATCCGGGAATACCAAAAGGAGGCTCGCGACTCGGGCAAGGCGTTCAGGCCCCGCTGGCCTATGATCGTTCTCCGAACACCAAAGGGCTGGACTGGTCCTCGCAAAATTGGAGAGCACTACTCTGAGGGCTTCTGGCGTGCTCATCAGGTTCCAATCACTGACGTTCTCACCAATCCCGATAGTCTCAAGAAACTCGAGGAGTGGATGCGTAGCTACGGGCCTGACAAGTTCTTCGACAAAGATGGTAAACTTATCTCCGAGCTCAGAGAGCTGGCTCCCAAGGGTAATAGACGTATGAGTGCCAACCCTGTTGCCAATGGTGGGCTACTCAAAAAGAAGCTACATGTACCAGACTTCCGCAGCTACGGCGTAGATGTCAATAAGGGTGGTGTGTCGAGGCTGGGCAGCATGGCAAACTTTGCAACATTCCTCCGCGATGTTGTTGCACAGAACCCTCACGACTTCCGTGTCTTCGGACCCGATGAGACCCAATCGAACAAGCTTGACAAGATTTACGAAGCTGGCAAGAAGGTATGGCTGGCCGAATACTTTGATGAAGACGAAGATGGTGGTAATCTCGCCTTCGACGGACGTGTTATGGAAATGCTCTCTGAACACACAGTCGAGGTACGTGTGATAATACCTGCAGCCTATGATGTATTGTTAACAGTTACAGGGTTGGCTCGAGGGCTACGTTCTTTCAGGAAGACACGGTCTACTCAACAGCTACGAGCCCTTCATTCACATTATTGACAGTATGGTGAACCAGCATTGCAAGTGGATCGAGAAGTGTCTCGAAGTTGAGTGGCGAAAGAAAGTCGCTTCACTCAACATTCTTCTCACCGCTACTGTATGGCGACAGGACCACAACGGCTTCACGCACCAGGATCCTGGTTTCCTTGACGTGGTTGCGAACAAGAGTCCCGATGTCGTGCGCATCTACCTGCCCCCAGATGCCAACTGCTTGCTCTCCACTATGGACCATTGCCTCCGCAGTGAGAACTATGTCAATGTCATTGTTGCAGACAAGCAGGAGCATCTTCAATACCTCACCATGGACCAGGCCATTGAGCACTGCTCCAAGGGTGTTGGCATTTGGAGATGGGCTTCTAATGACGAGGGTGAAGAACCAGATATCGTCATGGCATCTTGTGGAGATGTCTCTACCCACGAGGCTCTTGCAGCTACCGCTCTGCTTCGCACTCACCTGCCACAGCTGAAGATCCGCTTCGTCAACGTTGTCGATCTCTTCAAGCTAATCGATGCAAGCGAGCATCCCCATGGTCTGCAAGCACACGAGTGGAAAGCGATCTTCACAGACAACGTCCCTTGCGTCTTCAACTTCCACTCGTACCCCTGGTTGATCCATCGCCTGACGTACGGTCGCAAAGGTCAGCAGAACCTCCTTGTCTGCGGTTATAGGGAGAAGGGCAACATCGACACACCACTCGAGCTGGCCATTCGCAATGGTACCGATCGCTACAGTCTGGCAATTAACGCCATCGACCGAATTCCTGGCTTGGGTAACAAGGGCGCGGCTGCTCGTGAGGCAATGCTCGACGAACAGATCCGCGCGAAGAACTACTCCTTCCATGAGGGTGTAGATCCGAAGGAGATTGGCGAATGGGTATGGCCTTTCTAAGTCCAGACTCCAGTGGGGATTTCATCTAGCCAGCGTGGACTGATAGTGCAAATGAAATTGATGACATATCATACACACACAGCAAGACTTTCAAACTGGCACAACTGCCAACTTGCTGCGGCGTGTTTCAATGTATAGTAGCTAGACATCAGGTAGCTGCCATACCACACTATATGAAGAAGCTACTGACGTTAAACGTTGCTCGCGTTCATTTGCTGTACCTTCCTATCTCCATTTCTATCTCAAACACGCCCAATAAACTTACTGAGAATCCATTTTCAGAGCAAAAAGTCGTGGTCACAGCCTCAGCAGAGACCATGTAACCGCAAAAAGGATACGTGTTATCTCCCCCGGAAAGGCTCGAACTTTCAACCTCCTGATGTGCAATCAAGCGAGATGCGGATAACAGTCAGACGCGCTAGCCAATTGCGCCACGGAGGATCAACTTGTAATTCAAGTTGGTGGTTGCGCCACTGTTTAGATGATTGGCCGATGAAAACAATAAAATATGTACATACTAGATTTTGACTCTTGATCGATAAGAACCGGGGTCCTGGCGTAGCTACACAACGAAGGCTCGTTCTCGTGGGATCCTCTTGTTTGGAAGGCTGCAGGGCATAGATTGTGGGTAGGAGTGGGGCAAAGGCTGTTAGGAGTGTTACAGGATGATTTATTTTCGTGATGTAAATGTCGGCATTGTAACCTAACTTGAAAAGAGAGAAGAAGATGGACGTCAACGCAACAGAGCAAGATATCATTGCGCATTTCACCCTAGCTAGTAAGAAAAAACCGGCCATGCATGCTGCACGACAAGCCTCCCACCTCCGCGATGTGAATATTGACTCCCCTGCCATCCGAATACGCTACCTAGGTATTGTAGAGATTGAGTGTAGACGAACGATCATGTCTCCAGCTAAATATCATTCGCGCAAGGTCTCTCAGCTGATGGCTACGAGAAAGATCTGGTGGTCCTCGTTATAGTCTTCGTCTTGTAACTTTGATGGCCTGCTACCCACTACAACATTGCTGCATCAGCGTCCTTCAGAAGCGCTGGTTACGACCTGGTCTAGAAAGAAGCGAGATCGGACAACGTAGTACTGTTTATGCCATTTATGCTACTTATGCTATACTAAACCAACCAAAGGGGAGCCATCTCCGTCGCCATGCAAACGCCAACCCAATGCAAATGCTCTACACTCATGCTAATTAATGCCAGTCTCCAAACACCTCAAAACGCCACGCTAGAATGCAGGTGTAGCAAAAGCTCAGAAGTCATAGTCACCAACAGAACTCAATCCCATCCTCATGTTTTCAACTGTCTTGCCACTCACACCCTTCAACATAGCCAGGCTGGCTAGATCCTGGATCTCGGCGTGGTCCATCTCTACTAGGCAATTCACGATAGCGTCCGCCTTCTTCGACCCGACACCTTTGAGCGCTCTGATTTTGTTCACGTCGCGGCTGTTGATTATCTTTAGTAGGTGTGAGGTCCGGGGGGTCTGCTCGCCAGGAGCTGCGCGTGCATCAAGGTCGTCTCGGAAAATAGGGAGTTTCTTCAATGTTTTCTTGGGCTTGCGAACCGCCTTTGGCTTCGCCACGAAGCTGTCTTCGGATGCGAACGAACCATCATGGTCAGACTGAGGCACGGGTGCAAATTCGTCATCCTCGGATTCGGCATCATCACGGAACACCATCTTCGGTCGAGACGCCTTCTTGTCTGCCTTCAAGGGTGCCATGCGATCGGACACGGGGGCTGGTGCAACACGTACCGACGCAACAGGTGCAGATGCAATAGGTGCAGGTGCAACAGGTGTTGGTGCAACGGGCGCTGACATGTGTCTCTGTCCCTCTTCGCGCTTCGCTCGTATCCGATCTTCCAGACCCTTCATCTTCGCCTGTAGCTTTTCATTGCCAGGGAAGTACGGCTCGGCCAAGTGGTACATGCGGAGAGCGCTGGCATCCTCGCCTCGTGCATGGTGTTGCTTGGCCATTAGCAGAAACTGCAAGCCTTGTGATTTTTCATCATCGTCCTTCGCGTCGATGCGCTGTTCCAGATCGTCAAGACGTTTTTGAAGTTCGTCAGAGATAGCTGGCGCTGCAGCCGCCGCGTCTTGCAAAGCCTTCTCGGCAAGTCGCTCGTCTAGTCTTTGTGCAATGAGTGCTTCGATGTCTTCCTTCGTCATGCCGGGCTCAACGGCACGGGCTCGTGAAGTGTTGTCAGCTGCTCGATAAGTCTTTGTAGGTCGTGTGGCAAATGTACTGCTCGCGTCTGCTGTGCGTTTCTGCACTTCCGTCCGTCGCACGCCTTGGTTTTGAGAAGTCAGAGTAGGAACACGTGAGACAGGCTTGCGGGAATCGGAGTATACAGAAAAAGCCTTCACAGGCTTTTCTCCCTTCTTCTCCTTCCCTGTCTCTGTCACGTTGACGTTGGCCGCTGCTGTCAAAGCCCGTAAAGGTTGTCGTTTAACGTTCGCTCCTCCGATGCTGCTCGTGACTGCAAGAGGTTTTGACATGGTTTTGAGAACCGGGTCATTCTCGACTTCTGCAACTTCGATCTTCTTCGTGCGACTCGCAAAGTTCAGAGAGCTGATGGTGTCGAGATGGTACGCCCGAGTGGGCGCAAGATTAAGTATCATGATGGTCAAACCTTTGTTCTGTCCAAGCCCAAGGATTCTTGTCATCTTCGATTCTCGGTACGGTATCCTATTTTGCTTCTTGTTCATGGCCTCAACACACTGTGCGAGTACAAAGAGTGACTTGTTAATAGCAGAGCTTTCGATCAGGCGTTCCTTGTTATTTTCCGTGCGACGGTTGTCTTCAGAACCCGCGAGATCGATACAAGATGCTCGGCTTACACGTACGGTGGTCTCGGTGGTCTGGATAATCTTCACACAAAGAACGGCATGCGATCGAGAAGAATGCGCGTTGAGCTGGCATTACGTCAGTTGTCTGCTGAGAGTTGTCCAGCAGTTGTACTGTACCTTTGTCGCAGAGGTCGAACGGTTCATGTTCGCCTGGTCATAAAGCTGCTCAAATTCCTTCAACGTCGTGCATGGCTTTTCAGTGAGACCAACGACAACCGTCTTTCCACGGTTGTCGCGAATTGGTAGTCCAGACGGTGTGCGCTTCTCAGGGGGCTCGAAGAGGTCGTATACGCGGTCGCAGTAGATCTCAAAGTATTCCAACGCGACCTCGACCTGTGTAGCACCAGCAGTATCCTTCTCGATCTTCTTGCACCGCCTGTATATGGCGCTCAAGAGTCGAGGGATCACACCACGTTCGGCCAGCGACTTCCCTCCTCGCATTGTGTGTGTCTTGCCGGTACCGGTGCAGCCATGCGCAAAGATGGACAGGTCAAAGCCATTGAACAAGTGTTTGACCGTTGGTGAGACTAGACGCGTTAGGAAGCTGCTCGACGCGTCTGACGATAACTACGCACTCTCCTCGTCAAACAGCTGCTGCTGCGTCGCCTCCTGCTCGTACACCGAGCTGAATTGGAAGCTGAAAGACTCCGCCTCATGCTTTGGGCTCGGTAGCCGCACGACTGTCGGGACGGTCTCTCCATCAAGGGCCTCTGCCGTGACGATGGTGTCCTTGTCGAGCTCCTGCTTGAGCAATGGCCTGATCCGTGCAACGACGCGTACGCTCATGTTGTTTACGCCGGGGCAATATTATGATGCGCACGCGACAGCAAGGTAAGAAATACAAATGTACAAACGCGTAAAAGCAAGCAACACACGCAGCGTATCGTGACGTCGGTTCGATCTACAGGGTGTGAAGGTCATCCTAGTACGCCGTATTTTGCCTTGACCGCTTCGCTCCAGGAAATCACCACAGCAACGTGCGAGGAGTGGCTCGTGCTTCACCACCGAACTCACTTGCAGACTTCGACATTGAGGTCACGATGCTTTTGATTGTTGTACTGGAATAACGGGAGACTATATAATCTAGTCGTAGTACCTATTGATGGGCTGTTGTTTTCGAAGATGGCGTTCCAACAAACCTTGCGTCCCTGGATCTTGTTCGGTGTTCTTGGGGGGTAACGCATGGGCGCGCATCGAACGATAGTGGCCCCGTGAACGTTCTGGCTGTTGCATGCAGTGATCGTGTCTTGCGGGTCCTGCTTGGTCAAAGGCCTGCTGTCTACGTGGCGTGTGTGGGCGCCTGCGAGATGAGTTTGTGCTGCAGCGCGTTGGCGGACCTCAAGTTCCAGCGCCGAGTCTCGAATCTATAAATGACCGGAGAAGGGAAAAACCCGATGAGCCTCATTGCAACGCCGCAAGCCGGTTACCTAGTCGCTTGCGTAGCCTCGTAGGAGGTGTCGTTGTTCGGCGAGCCGCCCAGATTGCGAGGCTGCATTGGGTGCTGCCGGTTAATTGGTCCACACACACAGGATGCACGGACGCAGTAGCTCCAGCATGAAACGGCAGGGTTCCTGCTTCGACGCACGACAACCACTCCTCCAACCGCAGTCATGTCTGCTCGGAAACGACCCGGTACCGCCTCTAATATGAGGCCAAATGGGCCAGTACTACGTGAGAAGCTATTGTCGGCCCAAACGTAGGTTCAAGCGGGTATCGATGCCTCAAAACCAGACAATACCCCTGCGAGCGGTGAGTCTCGCACAGTAGAGCTCTAGACTTGTGCGCTGTCGAGTGACTGAGTCGAACAATTCCTACGTTTCTTTCTCCGTTTTCCAGTGTAGTGGCTTTCGTTCCGTCGATCGTTGCCTTCATAATCGTGTGTTTCCTCACTCACTTTCAATTCTTCTGTTTCTGCTCTTGCCCAGTAGTAAACGCGCGCGTCTTCTTCGTTCTCCACTTTCTTTCATTCTTAATCCACGCGATCATCAAAGATGGCTCGCTTTTCTTCGTTCTTGCTGCTGGCAGCATTATCCCCCGTTGTTCTTGCGGGTCCGTTGCCAAGAGGTCATAGGAGACAACTGTAAGTTGCCCATCAACAACATGTGATGCTCCTGACTGACTCGAGCAGACTTTCCAGCTACACAAACGCAACATCGACAGCTTCTTCAAGATCGCTGCTACCATCCCTGAGCGAACCACGCGCCAATGCCGAGACTGCTATCATTATCGAACCCATTCAGCCGACTGTCTTTACACAGACTGCACCTGCTGTCACATTCCTTTTACCAGATGGCCTAGCCATCGCAACACAACCGCTTGAAACTATCTTGTCAACTTCATATATCACCGCTCCCGCACCTGTTCCTACCTCCGCGGCTCAGTCAGGTGCCACACCAGCATACGATGCTGCTTCGTCACCCATCCCTGCAGAAAGCCAAGTGCTGCACACATTCCCTGCCAAGGGCTTGTCGAGTTCGAAGGCAGAAGTGGAGAGTGAAGCGCTGAGCGCCACCTCGTACGCGCCTCCAATGTTCACGTACTCGCCCGAGGAACCTACCGCAGCAACCTCCAGTGTACCTAGCATCATCGCCACTAGTCCTGTTGTCGCCAGCTCTGTTATCGAAAGTTCAGTGCTTTCGAGTTTAGTCGTCTCTAGCGCAATTGCGTCCGCGACTGGAAGTCAGCCTGCTCAGAATGGTACCGGTATGCCAGGATTCACTCATCCCGGCGCACCTCAAGGCACATCAGCTGTCAGCTCTGCAGCCGCCGCGTACCCGACACAGGTGTCGTCGTCACTGACTCCGGTGAACACAACTATGACAGCATCATCCCGTCTTATTGTGACGAAGACGCTGTACACCACTGTCTTCCCCACGCCCAGTGCCCCCGGAGCATCGCCTTCCGCAAGCTTGGCACTATCCTCCACACTGTTGTCCAACACGTCAGCCTTGACCTCAAGCTCGATGGCCGATCCTACTGCTGCTGCCCCTGTGTCTTCCTCGATACAATCATCAGCTGTACCGTCACCTGAGGCCGAGTATCTGCCCTCGACCTCGCTGCAAGTGCCGCCTGTCGTTATCGTTACGCAGTACACAACTGTCTTGCCGTCGCCATCATCTGTACCCGGAGAAACGCCAATTGCATCTTCAACTCCATTGTCGTCTTCGATAAGCATTGCGCCTTCCGCCGCGCCTTCTTCATCAACACCAGCCGCGTCGTCCGTCGCGTTCAGCACATCAGAAACACCTTCTGCTACACCCAGCGCTCTGCCGACCCCAACACCCTCGTCCAGCGCCGCTGTCTCATCTTCGGTGCTTGCCTCCAGCGACGTCGCATCAGAGACATCCTACGTGGTCACAAACGTAGAGCCCTCGCCTACAGAAGCTCCTGCGCCCCCGAGCGATGCACCGCCCGCGCCAGCGCCGGAGCCAACTGGTTCTTCGTCCGAGGGCCCACTGATCATCACGCCGATTGCGCCGAGTCAGATCTTCACCGTCACGGTGACGGAGAAGGAGAAGGAGACTGTGACTGCTACGGTGACGGCCACTGTGACAGCATAGGGTCCATGTTAGACGAACAGAATGAGTAGATGATTGAATGACGAAATAAATGTTTCATATATAATAGCAGGACTAAATTTGATACCCAAGACACGTATATAGCAGGACAATGCTCTAAAATACTATTTCAAGCAATCTTTTTCTGCGTATTTCATAGTGAAAACGTCTCTACCTATGTGCTCGAACCTTGGTGTTACTCTCGAACACGTTGAATGTATACATACAAACCGCATTCAACAATTTCATCGTGAGGGGACCAGACGCCTATTCCGTGCAACCCTGACACAGATGGCGGAAATTTCTTATTCAAGTTAGACGCAAGGAAGTAGCTCCTGCTGACATTACACAGTTTACTCGTCTCTCATCATCCAAATTGGTATCGTCAATCACACACAACGCCGTCCCAAAGCCCTTTTAATACCCACTCTGCTCCTTCCTGCTCCCGCCATCCGGCCCTCCTTCACTATCATCGTCCCTACTCTCCTTCGCCCCAACAGCAGCCTCCTGAATGCCCTGCGCATCACCCCTCAGCTTCTCAAAATATGCCTTGACATCCTCGGCCCCAACAGCTTGCCCGCTCTCGGCAAAGGGCTTCAGAAACGCGCTGACTTTGTCTTTGAGTTGTGCGTACGCCATCGCGCCCTGGATCGCGCGCACGCGGTCCATGTTGCTGAACGCCGCTTCGCCGCGGTCGAGAAGCGAGCCCGTGCCGGCAGATGGCGCGCCTTCATTGCCGACTTCTGAGATCGGCGGCTCGTACGTGTCTTCTTCTTCAAGGAGTTGCGGGTGTGGTGTCAGCAGCGTGAAGTGGGTTGCGCAGCGGCAAAGGTGCTCGCGGAAGTCAGGTTTGAGGAAGAGGGAAAATGAGTTGGCGAGGGCTGCGGTGGGAAGAGGAGGGAGAGTCTCTAGCTTGCAGTCCGCTGCAACTTCCGTCTTCGGTACGGCTGGCAGGTTCAAGGTGGTGGTATCTTCTGGGATGCTGGAGAGTCCACCAGCGGGATCTTCGGACTTCTGACGCTTAGCAGCAACCGGGACAGACAATGATGAGCCAGGTTTATCCTCGTCCTCGCTAGATGCTTTGCGCTTCTTGGAGTCGCCGTTCGTTGCGACATCCGGCAATGAAGGCGTCTCTGAGAGCTGAGCAGCATTGAGAGTCTTTTGATTGTACACTGGTGGCAAGAACCCAGGGGAGCCCGCATACCCTCTGATCCAAGGGCTGGCTTCAACGCACTTGTAGCAGAGAAAGTGGTCGAAATCATCCTCGAGTGGGAAGCCTGGAGGCAGTGGTGGATCCTCATCTTCGACGTCCTCAGCCTCAGCCATCACGTCGTTTCCGTCCACACCATTCCGCTCCAGTGCTGCGGCGTCCAGTCCCTGTGTGGCTGATGTATTTGTTTCTTCGGCGACGGTATTTCTGTTGACTCCAACATCTGTGACAGTGCCGTTCGTATCTCTTACTTCGGGTTTCTCGATAAATTTCGCATATTCCTCACGGGTGAAGCCGACCAGACACTCCGGATGCCACCAGTCCTCGCCGCAACCGCCTTCATCGACAGTCCCCAAGCCTAGGCATTGGAACATGGTGCCCTTCTCTTCATGGGCATCATAATCCGCGCCACAGCCACAGAATCTGTTTTTGAAATTTTGGTTGTATCTGTTGCTTTTTGAAGGCTCCTCGCCTGTTACATCTCCCTTCTGTCCAGTCTTTGAATTTAGGCGCAAAGTGCAGGGCACGTTCTCGGGCATTCGGGTCGTACCGCAATCGCAGACAAAGTTGCGCTTATTGAATAGTTCGACGAGAGTGTGTTCGCCGTGGCAGGATATCGAGCACGAGTAGCAGACGCCGGCTGGTGTGTAGACCTGGGCGTCGCTGGCGGGCGGTGGACTGCACGTCAGGCAAGCGTATAGACTCTGACGGAGAGGACCGAGGTCGCGTGTGCACGTATCGAATTGCTGTCAGTCGTTAGTACGGTGCGTGCTATCGAAACAGCTTGGAACTGACATATGGAAGAGCCTCGCGTGCTTCAGCCTCGAGGCTGAGCTGCTCTTTGATGAATCTAACAACACTGTTAGCTATCGTTTCACGAGAAATTTGGAAGATGTTTACTCTGCCGCCGTCTGGGAGCTCTCCGATAACTGCGACATGCTGCTTGTGCGTGGCTTCGCGGAGGCAGTCGTGGATTGCGAGTCGGCCATGCTTTCGTTTCCAGGCGCTCAACCTGCACAGTGAAGCTTTCGTGATCGTGAGCTTTGGTTATTTGATACTCTCTAGTAGACAAGACATAGAGTGGTATCGTGTTGGTGTCACACCGGCCCAAGCTGGAGCTCTGGCTGGCTCAATCAATTAAGCCCCGATTGGGCCTAGCCGCGAATCAACGCGTGTGTTGCCAGGGCAGGCGCGAATTTACGCGCGACTGTCGTGACTTCCTCACCACACCCCACATTATACACACCCCACCCATTCGCGACCTGTTTCTTTGCCCGTGTATACTTGTACACAATTTCTGGTCGTGCATTGACTTAACATGAGGTACGTAACCACCACCAGTTGCATATATGGCGGGAGCCCCTGCCCCTCATCATTGCCTGTTCAACAACTGACTGACGACTTAGCTCTCCTCTGCGCTCCAACATGTCTTCCGCGAACCGCGGGGCAGGCCCCAGTAGAAGTAATAATAAACGCTCTCGCGATGACGGGCTTTCATCTTCTGGAGCGCTCCCCCCTTCAAGCCGTAAGTGTTCTCATTAGGAAGAGAGTAGCAGATATCTGATTACAGACAGCGATGGCTTCTTCGCCGCCAATGCTACCTCAAGACGATGATGCGGACATGCTTGACGACGACGACATCATCCGCGACGTTGACGACTTGGACGAGGAGGCCGAGGAAGCTGAGGGCATCGACCTTTTCGCAGACGACTTCGAAAACGATTACAGCAGGCGCGAGAACGACGCATACGAGGGCGACGGCATAGATGACGAAGGCCAATACGACGAACTCACTCTTGATCAAAGGCGAGAGCTTGAGAGACGACTCAATGCCCGTGATCGGGAAGCTAGACGCCGCATACCGGCCGCTTTCTTGCCGGATGATGATGAAGACGGCATGGCCGACCTCATGGGGCAGGGCCGCCGCCGTGTACGGAGACATCGATATGACGAAGATCAGGATGATATGGACATGGGCGATGATGTCATGAACGAAGAACTTACCCTGGAGGCACTGACAGACGTTAAAGCCAATAACCTGACTGATTGGGTGGCTCAACCACAGGTCACTCGTACTATTGCGCGGGAGTTCAAGAACTTTTTGACAGAATACACGGACGAGAACGGGACATCAGTATACGGCACGCGCATCCGCACACTTGGTGAGGTCAACGCCGAATCGCTTGAAGTGTCTTTCGATCACCTTGCCGAGTCCAAGGCTACACTTGCATACTGGCTTGCAAACACCCCGACCGAAATGCTTAAGATCTTCGATCAGATGGCCATGGAAGTCGTGCTAATCCATTACCCCGATTACGAGCGTATTCACAACGAGATTCACGTTCGAATCACCGACGTACCTGTTCAGTACACTCTGCGCCAGCTCCGTCAGTCTCATCTGAACAGTTTGGTCCGTGTCAGTGGAGTCGTCACTCGCCGCAGCGGAGTCTTTCCCCAGCTCAAGTACGTCAAGTTTGACTGCACAAAGTGCGGCACAACGCTGGGTCCCTTCCATCAAGATTCGAACGTCGAGGTCAAGATTTCGTTCTGTCAAGAGTGCCAGTCTCGTGGACCTTTCACGGTCAATTCGGAACGAACAGTATACCGCAACTACCAGAAGCTCACATTGCAAGAATCGCCAGGCACCGTCCCTGCTGGTCGCCTGCCTCGTCATCGTGAGGTCATTCTGCTTTGGGATCTGATTGACTCCGCAAAGCCTGGTGAGGAGATCGAAATCACTGGCATCTACCGCAATAACTACGATGCCGCTCTCAACAACAAGAACGGCTTCCCGGTCTTTGCGACAATTCTGGAGGCAAACTACGTAGTCAAGTCTCACGACCAGCTGGCTGGTTTCCGACTCACAGATGAGGATGAGCGCGAGATCCGACAATTGGCTAAGGATCCCAAGATTGTTGATAAGATTATTAACTCGATCGCGCCCAGTATCTACGGCCACACTGATGTCAAGACCGCCGTCGCATTGTCTTTATTCGGTGGTGTCAGCAAAGAGGCTGCTGGACGTCACTCCATTCGTGGCGACATCAACGTGTTGCTCCTAGGAGACCCAGGTACAGCCAAGTCTCAGGTACTGAAGTACGTCGAGAAGACAGCTCATCGTGCCGTCTTCGCGACCGGCCAGGGAGCTTCCGCTGTCGGTTTGACCGCCTCAGTTCGCCGCGACCCAATGACTAGCGAGTGGACTCTGGAGGGAGGTGCATTGGTGCTTGCCGATAAGGGTACATGTCTCATTGACGAGTTCGACAAAATGAATGACCAGGATCGAACATCCATCCACGAAGCTATGGAACAGCAGACCATCTCCATTTCCAAGGCTGGTATCGTCACAACCCTTCAAGCTCGTTGCGCCATTGTTGCAGCTGCCAATCCCATTGGTGGACGCTACAATTCCACCATCCCCTTCTCCCAGAACGTCGAACTGACCGAGCCCATCTTGTCCCGTTTCGACATTTTGTGTGTCGTGCGTGACACAGTCGATCCCAAGGAAGATGAGCGTCTCGCCAAATTTGTTGTCAACTCCCACGGTCGTGCCCATCCTCTTGTCAACTCTGCCTACGGTTACTCGGACAAGGCCAAGGCAACACAGGACGGCGAAAATGGTGAGGGTATGGAGGTTGACGAGATAGAGACCGCCCGCAAGGAGGGTGAGATTCCACAAGAGCTACTGAGGAAGTACATTCTCTATGCTCGCGAGAAGTGCAGACCCAAGCTCTACCAGATCGACCAGGACAAGGTTGCTCGCCTGTTTGCTGACATGCGTCGCGAGTCAATGGCCACCGGAGCGTACCCCATCACCGTAAGTAAATCAATCTTTTCATCTTGTTACACACACACTTATATGCCTAGGTCCGTCACCTTGAAGCTATCCTGCGTATCGCAGAGTCTTTCTGCAAGATGCGTCTCTCAGACTACTGCTCATCGCAGGACATTGACCGGGCCATTGCTGTCACCGTCGACTCGTTCGTCGGCTCACAGAAGGTCAGCGCGAAGAAGGCCCTGGCAAGGTCATTTGCCAAGTACACTCTGAACAGGCCTGGTGCCGTTCGCGCGCCCGCAAGAGCTGGCCGCAACGTTCAGCGAGCGGCTGCGTAAATTGTTTGAAGACATCGATTGCGCATCGACCGATGCAACCAAAGTTATTATCACGGTACGCGCGTTGGAGCTAATGGAGATGTTGCACGAGCTGTTCTTACAGCACCTGGCGTTCGGAGTTTGTCCGTAGCTACATATACCAATCCCGATTTCCTGTTCACATAAGGATGCTTGCCCTGCCGGGTCTTTCACGACACCTCTTTGCCTAGCGAGTCTGTCTTGTCTTCTACAAATCCCTAGAGGTGTGTTCAGTCCCAGCAGATGTTGACCACGTGCAATCTCGGAGCACTCCAGCTACTGAGACTTCCCCACATCATTCTTATCTCAGTGATCCCGAGAGACGTTACACGTTGATTGTCCATTTGGCTCGGTAACTCAGGATGCGTTCTCGATCGAAGCAGCACCCACATCACACTTCAAGCCAGACACGTTTTCGTAAGATAAATACATGTTAAGAAGTATGTGAAGTAAAACTATGTACAAAACACTATTCAAGAGTAACCACAGAGCAGATGCAACCCCAACACCGTCGCCATGCGAACCCAAAGTCCATCTTCCGCGCCATTATACTGACAAGACACCTTTCTACCAGCCACCTAATGCTTGTTACACCTCTTCAGGCAGACATCAACATCCTGCGCCAAGTTGGCAGGAATCAGCTTCCTGAACTCCTCGATGTTCTTGCCGTCAATTGTCTTGGGGAAACCGAGCGTAGCATTGACCACGCCACTGTTGAGCGCGAAGAAGTTCTGCGCCACCTGGCTCGTACCGGGGTCCTCGCTGTTGAGGCTGGCAACAAAGGTAGCAGCGTCGCAGTTGTCGTTGAACTGGAAGTGGATGCTGCCCTGCGGGAACACGGTGCCTTCGAACTTGTTCAGGGTGCCTGCGATCTCGGGGTTCTGGCCGGCGCCCACCAGCCCGTTCTCCAGCACGTAGCCGAATTTCAGGCCGGCGCCGTCGACGAGGGTGAGGAACTCGGTGGCGCGCGGGTGCACGTGGGGCGTGTTGATGCCGCAGGGCTCCAGGAAGCCGAGGGTGGTGCTGATTCCGAGGCCGGTGAGGATGGGGAATGTTTCAATGTTGGCGGCTCTGGTTGCACCGCCTTTTGCGCCAGGGGCAGCTGTGGCGTTGTTGAAGGAGAAGACAGTGAGTTGTCGGAGGGCATCGCCGGTTAGGAGGGTTGAGCCTTGGGTCAGCAGGCGCTGGAAGCGCTTGATGGCAGTGGATGCGGTGAAGAGGTCACGGAAGAGCTGGGCTTGGTCGCTTGCGGGTGCTGCGGGTGCCGTGGGTGCTGGAGCTGCTGGAGTGGAGATGCTTGAGGCAATACTTTGAGGCAGGGCCTGGACTGAGCCGAAAGCCGCGAGGGCCACAATGGTAAGCTTGGTAATGTTGATCATGGTGACGGACTTGATGTGGAAAGTAGAAAGGTGGGTATATGATGGGGTGTTAGAGGAGTCAAGTTGATACTCAGGTCAAGTTGCTGTTGTGAAGATGATGATGATGAACACTATGCAGTTCCCTCAAGATATCTTTATACAAACACACTTCAAGCCACCAGCGTTGTTTGCTGATGGCGTTCAAGACGGATGTTGACTATCCGAACGATGCTGAGCGCGCAGGGCTGTGTGGTACAGTGTGGAGCTCCGCACCTACCTAAGCAGGTGCCAAATCTAGTGACGGGTGAGATTTGTTTAAAGAGCACTGACGGTGTAGTAAGCGATTGGTTCTGGCGAAAAACATTTATGAGTGTTTGCCTCGCCAGCCACTCAACTGAGCGCTTGATGATGGGCGGAGCGTGGCGCAAGCTGAGTTGCAGCGGGAGAGCTGGTAGCCGCAAGACATCGACGCTATATTATCGATGTTAACCACGTGCGGATACATTCGCTGCGGTAAATTCCGAAGCTGGATGAGAGCTCTCAGCTTGTAACTAGCCAGCAGATTGCGCTTACGCCTGCGTACACTCAAGACTTGCTCATATGACGACGTAGGCATCAGCATGTGCTCACAGTTGTGTCAGTATATGATTCAGGTACACGTGCTGGATATCGCAGCGTATATTTAGCTTGCTTTGTAAAAGTGGTGTTGGAGATGCGTTGTTGGTGTTGAAGCTTGGGCACTCAGCCTTAACCCGCACTGGGCCACCAGTGGGGCTTAGCTCCATGGCTTGTCAGCAGGCCAGAAATAGATGCCTAGGACAAACTCACAAAAACCCCAACCAAAGCCTCTTGCCCAAGCCCTCTCTCGGAAGTCTGCATATCCGACATCGATACACTACACCAGGCCATGTGATTAAGACGAGGACGAGCAAGAAAAGAGCAAGTACATGGGGTGTTACGAAAGGGGTAATCGCTACGCTAAGAAACAACAAACAAACAGGCAAACATTCTAGTCCGCAAGCAAATTGACATATACCGCCCATGCGTTCTAAAACATGCCTTTATGAATCATGTCCAACTTCCATCGTCTCGTAAGCTCCTCCCCAAAACGGGAGCTCGTCCAGCGTGAATGCGTCATCGCTAGGGATTGATGGTGGGCCTTTTGTGTGCTTGACTACTCCATCTTCCGGCTCCTCTACCTCCTCGATGTTGTTAGTATTCGGGAAACCCTTGTCTTCGAAGATGAGCGAGCCACGCCTATCCCAAGGCCCAGGCCCTCGCAGCTTACGGCGCAAACGGCGTGCCGCCGGCTTGTTATCGTCTTGAATATCATCGTCAGAATAACTGCTCTCGCCTTCGACGCTCTGGCTGTGGGTGCGCTTGAAGAGCCCTGCACTCCACCTCTTCTTCTTACGCAAATATATGCGCTCCTTTACCTCGTCGTCCGTTGAGCTCTCCGAAACGTGGAGTCCCTTCAGGCGGTCCATGACCCCGTTGTCATCGAGTGCAACAACGCTCTTGTCGCTCTTGGCGTCCTCACAATGGTCTGGCTTTACGATTTCTATATCTTCATCGTCGCTGTCGTCGCTGTCCACCTCCTCGAGTTCAAATTCAGCATCCTCTACCCGACGTCGAGGCTGTTCGTCCTCTTCTTCGCTTTCCTCTTCCGAGCTCTCTTCATATTCGCTTTCCTGGGGCGTTGTGCCGGCATATGCGTGTCCAGATACACTGGAAGGCCGCGAGCGCTCGATCGACTGCGGCCGGGTGAATCGAAACTGGTTCTGTCCGATAGGCGTGAACTCCATCGGCGGGGTGTGTAGCGGTTTGGAAGCACCCATACGCTTGGACATTGGCGGCGTTTGATTCGCTTGAGACAGACAGCGAGGCGGACCATACATGCTCGACGCAATGGGCGGCGGCGTGGGGCAACCATGAAGCATCTCGAAGTTTGGCGGGTGCTCGTGGGTCGCCATGTGGGCTGGGATAATTGGTGCTGTTCACCGATGACGGTGGTTGCGTCAGGCTGGCGGGCCAATTGCGACAGCGTACGTATCAGCGATGTTCTCACTGGAAGGTTGCTGACCCTATGGTATGCAAGGCCGACGGATGTGTCTTGATTTCTGGATTCGGGAGATGGACTGTGCGGACAGTGTCATTCTGGAGAAGGTGCGGGAGAAGGTGAGCGAGGGATTGAGCGGCGACTTGCAGACGGACTGGTGGAGAGCGTAACAGGTCAGACCCTGCTTATCGTGCAGGAAGAATGGAGAGGGCTACAGGCAGCAATGCAGGACGGGCAGCTCGCAGACAGTGGCAGCCACAGAGCGTAGGCCAGTAAGGAGACGAAATGTGTGCGGTGGCGGTGGTCGAACGAGGCAGTGGAGGGAAAAAAGAGGATTGGAGGAGGCGGGCCTGGGGTGGTCACAATTCCCTAGAGCCTGGGATTGTGCGGGACTTCGCGAATTATCACCTGCGTCGCAATGAGCTGCTCGGCCGCGGTTCTTCGCAGGCGGGCCTGCATGCAGACGAGCTTCGCTACCATGACTCTACCTGGTGCCGTCGATATGTGTTCACGAGCAATTAGCTCTCCTCAGGCTGCGCACAATCTCACCTTGCGTCGAGCCCAACCGGCCCAGCGAATGACGACAGCCGTCAGTATTGCGGCGCGCATGGTTCTCTGGGTAGTGCTGGCCAGCTGGCAGCGGGAGAGCATTGGCGGGGCAGACATGCATACGCTCGCACGGCATGCAGACCTTCAACCGAGCGCACGCAGCGGCGCAGAAATTGGGCCTCGCGGCGATGCGGCGATGCGGCTCTGCTTGGGTAAACCACGCGTCTTGATGTCCACTAGCCCTGACGTGAGTCCAGCCGCCGGTGATTCGCCTGTAGACGAGTTCAGTCTCGACATGGCAGCGGACGTCACGTGTCGCAACTCCCTGGTGGGGGCGGTCCTTGGTGTTGCGAGCTGGCCTGTGCACGCTTTGGTATTCCGTTGCGTGGACACATTGAACCTCTGGCCAGAGCAGCTTGCGACGGAGGCAGCAGAGCGTCACCCATTCGCAACACCGTGTTTCTTTTTGTTGATTGCACCCTCTCCACCCCCACTCCCGCCGTCTCTTGCATTGAAGCCGCTCCGCGCGCCACTGAAGCTGCGGCTTCGCCCTATATTCCACCATGGCGTCCTCCCCGAGCATGTTGACCAAGGTACGCCGCTGCACCGGCATGCGCGCCTGCACATCGCTGACCAGCGCAGTTCGAGTCCAAGTCCTCGCGGGCCAAGGGCATCGCCTTCCACCCCAAGAGGTACCCAATGCGCTCCTGATGCCGCTCCCTGCGCTGACCGCCCTAGACCCTGGATCCTGGTGTCGCTGCACTCCTCCACCATCCAGCTATGGGACTACCGCATGGGCACCCTGATCGACCGCTTCGAAGAGCACGACGGGCCGGTTCGCGGCGTTGACTTCCACAAGACGCAGCCATTGTGAGCATTACGGGCGTTGAATGCGATTGCGCGGCATACTGAGACGGCACAGATTCGTATCTGGCGGTGATGACTACAAGATCAAGGTCTGGTCATATCAGACCAGGCGGTGTTTGTTCACGCTGAGCGGCCATCTGGACTATGTCCGAACCGTCTTCTTCCACCACGAGCTACCTTGGATCATCAGTAGTTCAGACGACCGTAAGCGCACATCGCCCCGCCGACGAGGGCACGCTGACAGTACGCAGAGACCATCCGTATTTGGAACTGGCAGAACCGTAAGTAGTATCAGCTTTGTTTGCATACCCGTAACTAACATGTGTAGGCTCTCTTAGTAAGTCACTCGCTCGAGCAGTCCTCGCACGCACCTAACCCGTCCAAGTCTGCACCATGACTGGCCACAACCACTACACAATGTGTGCGCAGTTCCACCCGAAGGACGACCTCGTTGTCTCCGCTTCGCTCGATCAGTCCGTTCGTGTCTGGGATATCTCTGGGCTGAGGAAGAAGCACTCCGCGCCGACGTCCATGAACTTCGAGGACCAGATGGCACGCTCGAACCAGAACCAGGCAGACATGTTCGGAAACACGGATGCAGTTGTCAAGTTTGTTCTTGAGGGCCACGACCGAGGTGTGAACTGGGTCGCCTTCCATCCTACACTTCCATTGATCGTTTCTGCCGGTGACGATCGCCTCGTGAAATTGTGGAGGATGTCGGAGACAAAAGCCTGGGAGGTCGACACTTGCAGAGGGCATTTCCAGAACGCGTCAGCGTGTTTGTTCCACCCACACCAGGACCTGATTCTGTCGGTGGGCGAGGACAAGACTATACGGGTATGGGATCTTAACAGGAGGACATCCGTACAGTCTTTCAAGAGGGAGAACGACCGCTTCTGGGTTATTGCGGCGCATCCGGAAATCAACCTTTTCGCTGCTGGTCACGACAACGGTGTCATGGTCTTCAAGCTGGAGCGGGAGCGTCCCGCGTCTGCCGTCTACCAGAACAACCTCTTCTACATCACCAAGGAGAAGCACGTCCGGTCGTACGACTTCCAGAAGAACCTCGAGTCTCCTTCCATGCTCTCTTTGAAGAAGCTCGGTAGCCCGTGGACACCTCCGCGGACCGTTTCGTACAACCCTGCCGAACGCTCGATTTTGGTCACCTCGCCTGCGGATAGCGGCACATACGAGCTGATCAGCCTCCCGCGCGACGCATCGGGAGCCGTGGAACCAACTGACACAAAGCGCGGTTCCGGAAACTCGGCGGTCTTTGTGGCGAGGAACAGGTTTGCGGTCTTCCACCAAGCTAACCAGCAGATCGACATCAAGGACCTTACCAACTCGACCACAAAGACAATCAAGCCTCCGCATGGCACCACCGACATCTACTTTGGCGGCACTGGCAACTTGCTCCTGATCACTCCCACCACGGTTATTTTGTACGACATTCAAGCGAAGAAGAACCTGGCGGAACTTGCTGTGGCCGGTGTCAAGTATGTCGTCTGGTCTTCAGATGGGCTACACGTAGCTCTCTTGAGCAAGCACAATGTCACCATTGCCACCAAGAACCTCGACCAGGTCAGCACATTGCACGAGACCATTCGAATCAAGAGCGCTACCTGGGACGATACCGGCGTCCTCCTGTACTCGACCTTGAACCACATCAAGTACAGCTTGATGAATGGCGACAATGGTATTGTTCGAACTCTGGAGCACACTGTCTACCTGGTGAGGGTCAAGGGCCGCAACATCTACTGCCTGGATAGGGCCGCGAAGCCTAAGATTCTTCAAATCGATCCCACCGAGTACCGTTTCAAGCTCGCTCTTGTCAAGCGCAACTACGATGAAATGCTCAACATCATCAAGACATCCAGTCTTGTTGGTCAGAGTATCATCTCGTACCTGCAGAAGAAGGGTTACCCGGAGATTGCGCTTCAATTCGTTCAGGATCCTCAAACACGGTTTGAGCTGGCCATCGAATGTGGCAACCTGGAAGTCGCTGTAGAAATGGCGAAACAGCTTGACCGCCCTAAGCTCTGGCAGCGACTTAGCACAGAGGCTCTCGCACATGGTAACCATCAAATAGTCGAGATGACTTACCAAAAGCTGCGGAACTTTGATAAGCTGTCGTTCCTGTATCTGTCGACGGGTGATCAGGACAAGCTGAAGCGTATGGCGAAGATCGCCGAACACCGTGGTGACATGACCGCGCGCTTCCAGAACGCGCTCTATCTGGGCGATATTCAGAACAGGATTGAGATGTTCCAGGAGATTGACTTGTACCCGTTGGCCTATGCTACTGCAAAGGCTCACGGGCTCGATGAGCAAGCGCAGTCGATTCTCGAAGCAGCTGGCATCACAGAAGACCAGATCAGCGTACCAGCGATAGGCACCCCTCTTGAGCCATCAAGGCCGGTCGTCCCGACCTTCAAAGCAAACTGGCCCACACGCGCAGCATCTTCGAGCGTCTTCGAGAAAGCTCTTGCGGGCGAGATTGAGGGCGTCGGTGACGAGGAGCCAGCCGCCAATGGATACGGTGACGAGGATCTGCTTGGTGACTCAGAACCTGCCGGTGCAAGTGCTGAGCTCGGCGGTGATGATGATGACGAGGATGTCGGCGGCTGGGACATGGGAGATGATGGTGATGCTGAGGCTGAAGACGATTTCGTCGAGGTTGAGGGCGCTGACGCAGGGGCTGGCAGCAGCGAGGCTGACCTGTGGGCGCGCAACTCGCCGCTGCCAGCAGACCACGTTGCAGCGGGCTCTTTCGAAACTGCTATGCAATTGTTGAACAGGCAAGTCGGTGCTGTCAACTTTGCACCTCTGGAAGACCGCTTCCAGGAGATTTACCAAGCGACACGAACCTTCCTTCCTGCTACACCAAACATGCCCTCCCTGGTCAACTACGTAAGGAGAACGGTCACCGAGACAGACTCACGAAAGATTCTACCCATCATTCCGCGAGACCTCGAGTCCACACTCTCTGCCGACTTGGCTGCCGGCAAGCAAGCACTGCTCAAGAACCAGCTTCCGGATGGTGTCGCTGCTTTCAAGAGGTTACTGCACCTGATGATCGTCAATGTCGTAGCATCGCAAGCAGAGCTGACTGAGGTATGTCTAACAACTAGTCTGTTAACCTGAGTATACTAACATTTGTCTAGGCTAAGAAAGCTATCCACACTGCTGCGCAATACACTCTTGCAATGTCTATCGAGCTTGAGCGCCGCGCACTCACTAAGGGTGTTACCGACGTCTCAGCCCTTTCTGACGAGGACAAGAAGCGTGCTCTGGAGCTGTCTGCCTACTTCACTGTCCCTGAGCTCGAGGGAGCCCATAGGTCTCTTCCTCTTTCCGCGGCCATGAACTTCGCCCACAAGAACAAGCAGCTCAACACCGCGCTTAACTTCGCCAATACTCTGCTCGACAGGACTAATAACGCTAAGATGAAGGAGTCTGCCAAACGCGTAAAGACCGTTGCTGAGAGGAATCCCGCCGACGGTATTGAAATCGACTTCGATCAATTTGCCGACCTTGAGATCTGTGCTGCCAGCCACACGCCCATCTACGGTGGCAGCCCCTCGGTTGCTTGTCCCTACGACGGCTCGAAGTACCACGGCAGATACAAGGGGACCGTGTGTAAGATTTGTGAGGTCTGCCAGATCGGTGCCCCAGCGAGTGGCTTGAGGTTGGTCGGTTAGATAACGAGGGGTTTTGAGTCTTAGCATTGCTTATGTTTAGAGTTGTGAGTTGTGGCAGCATTATGAGGAAGATAGAAGTAGTGAGCCCGGGCGCTCAACAACAAAATGCGAAACGATATAATGTTCAGGCTTGGCCGCTCCTTTTATTGTGAAAGCAAATGTTTCGCACACAACGGGCGGATCCATAGGCAGCAAGAGCGAATGGACGATCGACTCGTCAAGGCAACTTTGGGTAGAACGCTCTTTCTTGAATCTCATCAGCATGCCACCCTTGCCTTTCGTGGCCTGCCGACATGAACAGAGCGGCAGCCACCCTCACGCGGATCCGAAGAAATCCAGGTATGTGCAACCCCCTCTCCACATAGATCTATGTGCGCTCTATTCGTGGCTCACTTGACCAGCACTAGTCAATGAGCAGCGCCACCCTCGAATAATACCTTTCTCTCATGCATCTCACCTTGTCATCCTTACCGCTAGGCGACTCATTCGAGGCTCCCTGATCAACATTCAGGTAAAAGTCAGTTGGCTCTAAGAGTACTTCGAAAGCCACACGTAACGGACGACGATTTACTTCCTGCTCTGCAGAGCTCATGTGCTTTGGTGCGCACATACGTCCCTTAATCCTAACCTCCATGCATTCGTCATATATCAGTGCTGCTCCTGCACAGCTACACACAACACTCTCCGGTCCTAATGGCACGCCTGCCTGCCTGACGATCTACGATGCCTGTCCACACACCTCTCACTGTACAGACTCACCTCTGAGGTATAGTGATCCATACCTACATTACGACTTACCACTTTTGCCGTCTTTAAATTCCCCTCGTACTACCGAATACGTCGACAACAGAGGTAGAAATATAATCGAGACAACACGTACTGCGCTGTCGACTGTATCAGAACCACGCCATACGACCATCGAATGGATCGGAAACAAACAGAGTGGATTGTTCAACACGCGCAGCACACTACCGGCGCTTCTACCTTATCCCCAAGACAAAGCCTCGAACGAACGCCTAGCACGACTTATTCTCTCGAAGCACTCACCTACCATGCACCACATCCGCAAGTCCACGGCAACACCACCCCCACGCTCAATCCTTAAAAGTTCCGCTTCGGTGCCTACGATATATCTGCTCACCTTCTCCACGGATCGCACCCCAACCACTCGCGCGTTTGCTGCTCTGCTGAACGAGCATCTGCCGCAAAACATCCCCCTTCGGTACACAATCGACGCGCGAAATTTCCTTGCTCCCCCAACGCGTATCTGTGAAAATTACTCGGGCGTCGCGGAGATTGTGCAAGATGAGGTTCTGAGGGATGCTGGGGCGCGGAAGGAGATCAATCACGCGGTGAAAGAGTTAGTCAGGTTTGTGAAGCAGGGTGGGCGTGCGACAGGTATTGCTGTGTGCTGTACTGCGGGAACGCACCGGAGTGTTACCATTGCTGAGATGATCGCGCTGGGTGTGAGGAAGGAGATCAGGAGGCTTGGGAGTGAAGAGGGAGTGAAGGTTGTGGTAAGGCATGTACATCGGATCAAAGGGCCCAAGGACCCATATTGAGCAAGCATGTCCGGGTCGATAAGGCGAGTGCTGGTTTTGCAATGGGTGGATTCGTGGATCTAAAACTCCGCTGATGCTGCTAAAGAGCCTGGTAACTTTTACAGTCCTGAACGCCAAGTAATGCCTACACAGTTCCTTTCCAACATGCTGCCAATCCAAAAGTTCACAATTCTAAGGTGAGACGTTGAACTTGAGCCTGACGCCCATGCTTGCCAGCTCGACGTCAAGGTACTTCAACACACCAGGCACAGCAACCGTCGCAACATCATCGCCACCGCTGAAGCGAATGCCCTGCCCATCCGTCCAGGTATCACCCTTGCTCTCGAGTCCATCTGCGACCTTTGCACACCTTCTGCAGCGAATCGTCAAGTTCCTGCCTCCCGCATCCCTCTTGCGCGAGTACTCGCTGACCGTGGGTGCAGTAGACAGGAAACTGCCGCAGGTACGGCACACAGCGGCCTTGGTGTAGTCAGAGCAGTTCATCAGACGATCCTGCAGGAGGAAAGCGGTTCCGTGGGCAATCAGCGCGTCGCGCTCCATTTCACCAACACGGATACCTCCACCCTTCTTCCTACCCTTGATGGGCTGGCCGGTGATGGAGTTGACGGGACCCGTGGTACGGACCTGGTACTTATCGTTGACCATGTGACGCAGACGCTGGTAGTAGACGACGCCGATGTAGATGTCGGCGGCGAGTTCCTGGCCAGTGATGCCCGAGTACATAGGCTCGTTGCCGTAGTAGTTGTAGCCGGCCTTCATGAGCTGGTGGCCGAAGAAGTCGACGGCCGTGTTCTGCTCGTCGAAGCGGAAGGGTGTCGAGTCCTGCGCGATACCGTGCATGGCGCCTGCCTTGCCGGCGAGGGATTCGACGAACATACCGATTGTCATACGCGACGGGAAGGCGTGAGGGTTGATGATGACGTCGGGCTGGATACCAGATTCAGAGAAGGGCATGTCGATTGAGGGCCATTTCTGCGAGCAGACACCCTTCTGTCCGTGACGGGACGAGAACTTGTCACCGATGATGGGGGAACGGGGGACACGGAGCTTGACGCTAATCTTCTGGCAAGGCTGCGTGCCATCTTCAGAGCCGATGATGCGCACCTCCTCGACGAAAGCAAGTTCGTCCTCCTTATACTTGAAGAACTGGGTGTTCGCGTCGCGGTTGATGTAGTCATCGGTGGCAGGGTCGTACGAAACTGTATGCCATGCTGCGATAACGTCGCCGTGACGCAGAAGCGTTCCAACACGTGGGAAACCATCTTCGTCTAGTGTGTCCAGGTAGGACGCCTTCTTAAGCCCTTCGGGAGCAAAACCAAAGAGCTTGGATACTGTCTTTCCAGACCTGTTCCGGCGTCCACCCTCCTCAAGATCACAGATTTTGGTCTTGTAGATAGTACCGTGACCGAAACCGCGCTCGTGGGAAGACTTGTTCAGAATCATAGCGTCGTCCATGTCGTAACCAGTGTAAGAGATGACTGCCACAACGGCATTGGTGCCGTTCGGGAAATTATCAAACCCGTACTCGTTGTGGAGAGGTGGTCGCACGATAGGCGTCTGACCTGTTTGAAGGCGGTAGGTTTTATTGTCTGTGCGGTACCGCAAGGCGGTTCCAGGAGTACCCATCGACTGCTTACCCATCTGTGTCTGGTACATATTTCTCGGCGACTGGTTGAAATCGGAGAACGGCGTCATGTTGGCGATAATGGAGAAGATGTTGGTTGGATCGAACTCGACATGAGTGGAGTCGCCAGATACAATCTCGGGATCTGTGCAGGCGATCGACATGTATGGCTGCTCGAAGGATCCAACGTAGTCTAGCTTGCCCAGAGGCAGATACTTGACAGGTCGGTACATCCGTGCCACCTGTGAGAACATGTAAATACCCGGGTACTGGCCGCTGTTTGAGGTGGGAACGTAGCCAATCTCAAGCTCCAACGGGACATCGTGCGTGCCCTCAACCTTCCAGTATCGCAGTGTGTCTGCGATGGCCTTGGCTTGCTTCGGTGAGCAGAAACCCAAGACGCGACCGTCAAGCTGTACAACGACACTTGACTCGAGTGATGCGGAGGACTTGCTTGATACGCCCAGTTGCGCCACAAGCTTGGGAATGGCTGAGACATCAACGTTCTGTGTAGCCAATTTACACTTGTGTGCAAAGTGATTCAGCAGTCCACATGGAGAGCCGTCAGGCGTGTGGACAGGACACATGAAGCCCCAACTTTCTGGCAGCAGCTTTCGTACAGTAGTGGTTTTGAGTTGGGCGAAGAAAGCACCTCTGTGCACCATCCTGAAATGACTGATGAAACGGTAGAAGTTGATCTTCTCAGCCACAACGACGAAACCGGCCGTCTGCTGCAGGTCAAGACCAGTAGGACTGACAAGATTACCAGTGGAGAGGAAGTACTCCATGGCGCGCCCAACATCCATGGTTGTGCGCTTTAGAACTTTTGGTACAAATTCCTTCTTGAACTCGGGCGACGTGAACGATTTCCACTCGCTTCGACGACCCCAGTCCTGCAGGACAAGTCGGAATGAGTTCAGCCACTCGTCTAATCTCTCCTTGATGACCATTCCAAAGAGCTGACCTCCGAGCAGGACTTCTTGGTTCTGGACGGTATCAGGGTTGTCGACTGAGCATTCGCCTTCTACCAAGGAGTATAGTTTGCGGACCATGAAGAGGAGCATCTGAAACTTGTCGGCGTTCTGCGCTGGAGTGACGTTGTAGGCTCCAAGGTGGGGCAAGACGATTTTTCGCAGGAATTCGACACCAGCCTCGTCGTCGCTGGCGTCATCTGGAAGCTGCAGTACGACCTTGAACTTGGATCCCAGGTATGCCCTGGTCTTGGCCTGTGAGTGTAACCCGTAGACCTTGTATGTGCGGAGCAGCAGCTCCACTCTATCCGTGACAAACTGCTTCTCCGCCAGCCCCTTTGAGCCAGCTGCGCCGACGATGCCCTCAAAGATGTCCCGGTCGTTCGTTTCCACCAACGCCTTCATGACCATCATGACAGGTACCAGGTACTCAGCTTTCCGCCAAGAGAAGCGAAAGTTGACGTTTCCGTCGCTCAGGTAGTGTAGCGCGTTCGTTTGCGAGGACTGATCGGTGCGTATCGAGCGAAGCTGGATGCCGTACTGTGTGTAGCCAGGGCCACGGTTGGTGAAGGCTCCTCGCTTGATGGCCATGGGGTAGTTGCGCCTGTTGACTTGCAGCATGCGGATGATCTTCTCGATGCCGTTGACGATGAAGTAGCCTCCCAGCTCCTCGGTCTCCTCCTTGGCCTTGACGAGCTGGTCCGGGCTCATGTTCTCGAGGTGACACCGGTTGGACTGTCACGAGTTAGCTTCTGTGCTGCTGTACGCGTGCGCACCCCGGCAGTGTGGGTGGCCTCACCCTCAGCATGATGGGCACATGCCCCAGATCGCAGACCTCCTCCTGCCAATCCTCGTTGTTCACTCTGTACTCCAGGCGAGCGCGCAGCTTGCCGCGGTAGGTGGCGTGGCGCTCGCGGCATTCTGCAGGCAGGATGTTGCGGTTCTTCAGGGCGACCTTGTTGGAGGGCGGCAGCACAGCCTTGTCGAGGAAGACATCCTGCACGCGCACCGAGAGGCGGTTGCGGCGGCCAATCTCCTCAGGCTGGGCGTATGGGTCGCCGTCGGTGAAGCTCTTGATGCCAATGTCCTTGATGCCCTCCTCGAGCTGGCCGCCGGGCGCAAATATGCTGTTGAACGAGTTGATGTGGGGGTCGACGGCGGCAGCAAGCGTCGGGTAGGCCGTCTTGTCCTTGGGCGGGTTCTGGAAGAGGTGCTGGCGGCGCTTGGTGTCGAAGTCGGTCGACCACTGTGGCTGCTTTTTCGCGGCAGCAGGAGCCATGGCGGGCGGCGCTTGCAGCTGGCAGGGTCGGCGCGTGGGCGGGCACAGCGAGACTGTGTAGAATTTGCGAGTGTAGACTGGCTGTAAAAAGTTATGATCGCACTTTTTGCGCACAGACGGATGCAGCCGCGGGAGGGCGCTAGCTGCAGCTGCAGCGCAAGTCACCTGCCCACGGCGACTGCGTGCACAGCGACCTCTCCACCTGCGGCCTTTTCTCCAGGGCGGCGCAGTCCTCGCTCTTCACAGTCACTTTGCAGCCCGCACGATTTGCATGTCTGTTGTATTGCTGTCAATTCACGGTTGCTGCTGCTCAACGCCGGCGTGATCGCCAATCACTACCGAATAGACCCCGCAGCAAGGATTCCCAAGCTTTCGCACCAGCATCCACCTCCATCACCTGTTCTTGCGGGACGACGACCGCGACTCGAGGCCACTGCCATCCCGCGTGCTCCCATCATGGCGAGCATCTTCCGCCGTATCTACGACTGGCTGCTGCGCCTGTTCTGGTGCGTTTGCCTCTTGCCTTGCGCCTCACATGCACTTCCTGACGCCTGGAGCGCCTTGATATCTGTCCATTCCTACCTGCCCCAGCACCAACATGCAGCAACGCGACTTGCCGAGATGAGCCTTGATGGACGCTGACTATCTCACCCTGCAGGGCGACCGAGATGGACATCACTATGATCGGGTTGCAGAATGCTGGCAAGACCTCGCTGTTGCGGGTTCTGGCGGTGAGTGTCTTCCGGATCGGGAAGTGGCCGCGCTGCATCCTCGATATCTGCGCAAACATGTCCGGCTGACAAGACGCTTCTAGGGAGGAGAGTTTACTGTTGAGTGCGTCAATCCTCGCTCCACGTTGTGCAAGCAGCAGCATGCCGACTGCGCTGCTCTGCACGACCATGAGCTCCGTCACCGTTGGTCCAAGCGCTAATGGCCATAGCTCCATCCCTACCGTTGGCTTCAACATGAAGCGCGTCCAGAAGGGCCATGTAACCTTGAAGTGGTGAGTGCTTCCTGTGCCGCCCTGGTCACGCAGGTCCACCTGTTGTGGTACCAAGCCGGTTTGAGCCACACTTCCGGGATGCAGACACACCACCCTGTCCATGCTCCGTCTGCTGACCACGAACTACAGTTGGGACCTCGGAGGTCAACCTAGATTTCGCTCCATGTGGGAGAGGTATTGCCGTGGTGTAAATGCCATAGTGTAAGGCCGTGTCGCACGTGCTCCAAGCTTCCGCTGACCCGTCCAGATTCATTGTCGACTCGGCCGACCGGGAGGCTCTGCCAGTTGCGCGAGAAGAACTGAAGTTGTTGCTAGAGAAGCCAGCCCTAGAAGGCATTCCGCTCCTTGTTCTTGGCAACAAGTCTGACATCCAAGGCAAGCTCTCGGTCGACGAGCTCATCGAGGCACTCAACCTCAAAGAAGTGTCGCATCGAGAGGTGAGCTGTTACGGAATCAGCGCCAAAGAAGAGACCAACCTCGACGCTGTCCTCCAGTGGTTGATTGCCCGAGCCAGCAAGTAATTTGTGGGTTGAGCGGAGTAGCTGATAACGTGACTGCCACGTGCCCAGCGGCGCATTCGCTTCGATGTTTTTTCCTTCGGTTGATCGGTTTTACGACTTGGACGCGCCTATGTTCACATGATGTCACGGCCGTCAGCTTCTTACGATATGCTTAATGATTCTTACGACGTGTACGGAAGACAAGACAGGCAGGTCAAACTGCAGGCCAGCGATGGCCACACCGTGTTTCCAAGCTTCAGCATATGTTGCCTTTTTTCTTGTTTGTTCTGGAGGATATCGGTGCCATCGAGACAACGCAGAGTCGCTAGTCCATTCGACTTAGCATGTAGCATTTTCGTCTCTTGCGGTTCTAGCGACCATGTAGCGAGCGTGATAAAGAGACGGACAGTTTGGTCCACGGTTGTCTCGAATATGTAGCGAAAGAGTCGTTATCTTTTGCGGATTCCCTTGGTCAGGCCAGCATTGCCTCCATTCCACATGATGATAGGTGCATGCCCCTTGCGAATCGTGACCTACGCGTGCTCGTGACCGTGTCGACACGAAGCTCGCGATAGTCGTCTAGACTCATGCTGTTTTCGCGTGCCTACGAGCTGCGTCATTGAGCAGCGCAGTCATGATGCACGTAAACCCAGAGTCCGGTGTTGTGGAAGGCTGACGGAATCGTTCCTCTCGTGTTGCAGTCGCACAGTCGTGGCGGGCCGGGGTATCCGTATTCGCGAAGAATCGCAGAATTTGGGTCAATGTGCGCACGGAACAGGCGACAAGCACGACCAAAGAGGCAGCAATTACACACACAAGAGGGAGAAAGAGAGCAGAAGGGCAACTGCGAGGAACAGAATTATTTCAGCAGCTTCGCTGGCAGTGGGACCAGCGGGCAACTATGCCATCTACAATTGAACAACTCATCCTGCATTAGCGTATCCAGGGAACTGAGGTCTCCAGCGTTCCCATTGGTTGCTCCGTCAAGGGCCAGCGTTGCATCCCTGCTTTCGCTGTACTCTGCTGGAATGGTGTTGCCATAAAATGCTGGGAGGAGGACTTCACGAAGCGAGCTAGATGTGGGGAAATGGATGTGAGATGCGGGTTCAGCTGTGGATGAGTGAGGGACGCAAGTAGAGGTGCTGCAGCTCCAGAGCCTAGGCGGTGCATCAGCCTTGTGGGTACATAACGGCGCTGCAGACTCCAGAGAGACATGAGTGGGGTGCTGCAGCGTGCAACGATCTGTACATGGGTCCGTATGACCTAGCGGAGTCAAGTAACCATCGCCAGAGGTTCCAAGTCGTCTGCGACCTGAAGGTCCGAAGGTGATGCCATCTCAATATTGAAAGACCCCCTTCGAGCCAAGAATGCGCGTCGAACACTGTCTCGGTAACAACACGTCGGTCCACGCCCAGCGAAGGGAGCTTGGGTGGCCACGAAGGCTTGCAGCTCAGACAACTGTGAATTCCATATTGAGCCGGGCAATTTTCACCGACGAGTCTCGTGCCAAACGTCCAGACTAGAACCGAAGCTTCGACGGTCGTCCACAACCTCTTTGGAATCTCCACGTCGGGCGACCAAGCCACCGCTGGGACATCAGCAGCTCACCTCGAGCTCGTGCTTACAGCGAATCACAGTGCGCCTGGCGTCGTCATTGCCAGTCGCAGCACTCTCCGTCAGAGCCGAACTAGCTCTCCGCCAAGTGCACAGCCGCACCGATCATCGAGAGGCGGGCCTGTTCGAGCATTTAGACTTCGTCATACCCACTTGTGAGTTCCTATCCGCGGCCCACCAGCTCGCAACACCCTCTCACAGCTCCCCAGACACCATTAGTTTCGACCGGCTAGACGGCCAAGACAGCACGACGATGCCTGCTTTAGTCGCTCGGCAATTTTATGATGAGTACGTTATTGCTGTGGCTATGCGTTTCCTTGAGTAGTTCCCTAGAGTAGTTTCCTTATAACCTGGTTGCATACCCCAGCTCTGCAAACAGCAGCTGAAGACGTCATCCATCGACCCTCCACACTCTCACCACTCGATACCTTTGTCTCTCTCCATCATGCTTTCAACATCGTCAACACGCTCTCGATTATTGCTGTTAGCAGCTTTATCCACCCAAATCACTAACGCCATGGCCCAAACCAGGTGTTACTATGACCGCTACAACCAGCGACGATGCTATCGCCAGTCTGCCTGGAACTCCTGGGTACGATGGGTCGTCCTTGCGGTCATTGTTATCGGATTCCTGCTTCTCTTCTTCCTCTGCAGGTAAGTCAATTGCGCCGCAGGCAGCTTGTCTCACCGCCACCACGACCATGCACTAACACCGCATAGCTGCATAACTGCTCGCCGCAGGCGTAAGGCTGGCCGCCAGCCATTCTACGGCACTGGCTGGGCCGCCCGACCCAACGGCAACACCGCGCAGCCCTACTACAACAACAACTACAACAGCGCGCCTGCGCCCCCGTACTCCGCCGCAACAAATAACAACAACAACAACGGCGGCTACTACGGTAACGGTGCAAACCAGAGCTATTACGGCCAGCAGAACGGTGTCGAGCTGCAGAGTCCGCAGCCCACATATGGCGGCAACCAGCAGTACGCCCCGCCCCCCGGCCCGCCACCAGGCAAGGACGGCGTCATCCGATAAGCGTGCTCATGCGGCGCGCACGTTCCATATGTACATACTGAAAGCTGTTACGACTGACGTATGGCGTTCTCCTCGGTGCTTTGATTACGGCTGTAAAATAACGGCATACATACGCGATTACCACGGATACCTTTTTGTTAATGTTTGTTGCTTGGTCCTCGACCCGAAGCACGTTGTCTGACTCTAGTTTATTAAATCATAACCTTTACTCTCCCTCCAACATTCATCAATCAACACTATTGGGCTTGTGGTTTAGTGGTATAATACTCCCTTAGCATCTTACAGCCTCAATTGAGACGTGTAAAAGCATGGGAGTGGTCCAGGGTTCGATTCCCTGCAAGTCCACCATCTTTTTGCTCTCGTCGTCGTCGTCGTGTCAAGGTGGTGGCTGTGGTGGAGTCTTGATCGATTTTTTTTCTTTTTTCACTATGTCGAATCCGAGGTAGGAGCGCCGCGAACACCATCCCCGTCTCGGACTTGCTCCGTGATCGTGACATTCCCGACACCACTCTTTTGACACCTGACCCTGAAACTTGCTTGGCCAGCGCGCTGTTTGTGATTTGAAATACTTTACACGGGTGCAGCCCAGGCATAGGCGAGCTTTATTTCCGTGCAGCGCCACTCATAGCAGAGACCTTTCGCGATCTGTCGCATGGAACTCTCGCTATCTTTCAGAAAAGATGTAGTCTCCACCGGCTCTATCTGATTACGAATATCCCATAGATACTAATTAAATACCTCCCGTTGCTGATACTGTATAATGCCTGGGGTTGAAACGATGAGTTCACTGCACGAGCTAGCTTTGTTGTGCGACCACTTCTAATGATATTGGGTGGATGCGATTTGATGGTGTCTCTGTGGTAGGAGAAGTATCGGAGTCTCCAAAGACTTCATCTGGTTGTGAATGCTCTTGCGGATGGGAACTGTGTGTCTTTCTGCAGACAACAACCGCGTGTCTCTCGTTTCTAGCACTGTCTGTTCTGGGTGTGTCGAGACAGAGGGTCTACGGACGAGCTTTCTTGTCCGAACACGTTTAACAGCAACAGCTGCGTGGGTAGTTGTCACCTGAGCATGGTCTGCAAAGTTTGGCCAGACGGTCTTTCGCGATATATACGGATAGTAGATACCCTGGCTCATATACAAAGAATAGAGCAGACGTGCACTCGTGAGCTGTCGTACTCTGCAGCCAATCCTAGCCAGTGGCGACCTCTTTCCACGCCATCCATGTACAAACAGCACACACTGTTCCAATGCGTCGACCGTCTATTACACATTACATATGAAAGCCCCACTCCCTCTTACTGACCTCATCAGCTACCCTTGACCCCCATCGGCGCCCCCAACAGCCCTGCACTCGCCTCGTTCTCTAAGCTGATTTTCATATCCAACCAGCTGTAGAAATTCTCACTTGCACAGAACGCCGCATACAGCGCGTCCCTAGCTCTATGTCTCTGCATCGGGGCTTGGCCCCTCAGCTTCACACTCGTCCCGTGCTTACTCACACTTGCAAGGAAGTCGGGGATGGAGAACGAAGCGTACCGCTGGTGTCCTCCGGGCGTCACAACGTTGCTGGTGGCCAGATAGCGGTTGACGGGCGCAATGAGCTGGGCTGTGAGCTCAGCAAAGTGTCGTCGGATCAGTGGGCCAAGCGAAGAGGTCTGGCTGTCGAGTCTCAACACGCTTTCGATTTGGTTGACAACGCTGGACTCGGCTTTGAGGTAGCGCTTGGACGGCGTGTGGACTTCTATGCCCCCGCCAGGCAGATCCAGAAGCACATTGCGGCTAGACTTGTGGTGCAACGAGTGGTGGCGCCGCGTGGGCACTGGGCCGTCGAAGTTCTGCAGGTATAGGATGTGTGGGCGCATGCCTTGTGTTTTCTCTGCGGCGGCGACGATGCGCTTTAGCAGGAAGGGGTTGGTAATGCCAATTATAAAGGGCCGCGGAGTACCGCCATCTATACCGATGCTGCGGAAGTCGGCTTGCATGGTCATGTAAGGTTTGACAACGCCGGCGTAGGGAATAGGCCTGATAATGTCGAGCAGCGAGGATACGGCTTCGCTGGCCAGTTGGGGCGATTTGGCGACTACTATGACGGATTCGCAGAGGACCAGCTTTTCGTAGAGCACGTAGAGATCGGTGATGCACGGCATGTAGTTCATGATGATGTCCCAGGAGCCGACGGGCTCGTATGCGTATATCGACGGGTGAGGCTCTGCTATCAGAGGCACCGAGCCGGCAAGACCCTGCAACGGGAACGACGAGTGAGGTGCAATGTCCAGACTAAGGATACGTCCAAGAAATGGCAGCTCATGGTGGCCTAGAGACGGGGCCAGCCAGTTGTTCATCTGAGCGTGAGCGCCTTCGAGGGTGGTTGGATCACTGATCACTCCACTCTCCGTCATGATCTGTAGGATGCGATTGTTGAAGCTGGTGAAGTCATGATGCGATATCAGGACCAGCGATCTCTGATTGAAACTTCTCTTCATGGTATCGTCGAACTCCTGGCGGAATACACATGACGCAAAGAATAAATCCGCGCTGCCGTGTGGTGGGTGCGGTGAGCTCAACTTGATGTCGGGCGAGTTGTTGGTAATGGTAAAGTTGAATGTCAGGTCTTCAGCCGTCTCAGTATTTTGTTGTTCTGGGAAGCTGTTGGTAGTGAGCAATGGGTGCCGCAGAGGTGTAGAAGGGCAGTACCTATTGAAGCATATTGCAGTAAGGTCCGTCGTGCTGAAAGCAACGTTGGGTGGATATAAGATCTCGATCTCTGGGCTTCACATGTCAACTCGACACCTACAACGGACTGGTTCCAGCCTTACCTACCCTACATCGACGTTGAAATTGCAGACAATACTGTTGCTGTCAGCGACACAACCCAATTAACCACGATGTTACTCAGCGGTGCACGATCTGATGCTATGTGCACTTGCTCATCTATTCCCATTCCAGACCATCTGAGATGGAACCTACGACGTGGTGGGGACTACTTACAATGCCACCGCCCAGTTTCGAAAGCCGTCTGGCAGATTCATGACGGGCTCTCTGAGGTGACTTGGTAGGGGCTTCCTGCGAAGAGTTTGGAGTTTGTTCTTGAACTTCTCCATGCTGCTGCGTGAGACACCTGACGGGCGCAGGTGAATGATGAGCACTAGTAAGGTATAGCGCGCCCCGTCTGGACGAGTGAGGATGAGAGACAGCTAGAATTGACTTGGCTGAGTGAGCATTCGGTCGTTTTGAGGCGTCATGGCGCAGATCAGGCTCAAGCGTTGCTCCAAGAGATCCAAAAGCTCGCCCTGTCAGTTGTTTGTGCGACAGTCGTGCGCGCAGCCGTTGCTGGCTTTCAGCGTCCCGCGTTGGCGCGCACCAGGCAGGGATGGCTCTGCAGAGGTGCGATGACGTCCCCGCGCATCTCTGGGCCGTGTTGAAGCATGCACGACGCGACAACAACCGCACCTGCCAACGGCCATCCACACTTCTGCGCATGCCGCCCGCGCTCCCGACTACGATGCACCCGTAGCTGCGACATGTAAAGGCGGCCGCCGCACTCTATCAATATGGACCCCAACATCACCAAAGCGCTTAACGATAAGCTCTACGACAAGCGCAAAAGCGGCGCACTCGAGCTTGAGGGCCTTATTCGAGATGCACTCAATGCGCAGGACCACGACCGGATAGCCAAGATCGTGCACGAACTCTGCCACCACTACGCATATGCCGTCCACCAGCCTCATGCCCGCAACGGAGGCCTCATCGGTCTTGCTGCGGCGTCAATAGCACTGGGACCTGTGCGTGCAGGCCTGTCTCCTTGTGAAGTCTTGCTCATATCGTCTAGGAAGTCGCACGCTACCTCGAAGAAATCGTCCCCCCCGTTCTCGCCTGTTTCTCCGACTCAGATGCTCGTGTTAGGTACTATGCATGCGAGAGCATGTACAATATTGCCAAGGTCGCAAAGGGCGAAATTCTGGTCTATTTCAACCAGGTGTTCGATGCGCTGTGCAAGGTGAGCTTGGAGTCGGCAACTACATAGGAGGCTGCTGACACAGGTCATACAGCTGGCCGCCGATTCGGAGTTGTCAGTCAAGAATGGAGCCGAGCTGCTCGATCGTCTAGTCAAGGACATCGTGTCCGAGTCCGCTGCCTCATACGTATCTGTCCTTCACCTACTCAACGAGTCACCAGGCCACCCGGACGATTCCCCCGATCATCCTGCACACCATCTCGAGACTGCCTTCAGCCTCGAACGATTCTTGCCCCTTCTCGAGGAGAGGATAAATGTCATCAATCCGTTCACACGCTCATTCTTAGTCGCTTGGGTCACCTTGCTCGACTCCATACCGGATCTCGAGCTCATCGCTCACCTACCCCGCTTCCTTGGTGGGTTGTTCAAATTCCTTAGCGACTCAAACACGGATGTGTATACCATGACACACGTTGCGCTTGAGAGATTCCTGAACGAGATCAGGAAAATTGCGCGGATCAAGAAAGGCATTGCAGAGAGCAAGAGAAGTCACAGCAAGGACGGCCGAAGACAATCCACGTCATCAAGCACTCGCAGCGACATCGGTGACGAGAGTGAGGCCACGGGCAGCATACCGCTTGACCACCAAGCGTCCGTTGAAGAAGGCGACCACACAACCATTGGCAGCGAGTCAATGTCAGGTGATAGTGGAAAGTCTGTCAACGGAGATGGCGATTGGATTCCTGGGCAGGATGTGCACGTTGATCATCCCAAAATTCTTGAGATTCTTGTGAGCTTTTTGAGTTCACCGTCAGGTACAAGTCCGCCTCCACCATGTTGATTCGGCGCTAATTAATGTAGACGCCGAAGAGGAGCAGACAAGCATTGTGCTCACCGCCCTCCGTTGGATCCACGCCTTCTTCGAGATCTGCCCCGAGGACATTACGCCGTTTGTCCCCAGCCTGCTCTCACACGTGCTACCGCGCATGTCGCACGATGTTGATGAGGTTCGCCAAGAGGCGATCAAGGTCAATGCTGCGTTGATGGACTATATAATGTCGCTCTCCGAGGACCGCCCGCCGAATGGCAACGTCGGAGACAAGATTCTGCTACCGCCGTCACTCTCTGAGCTGGGTAAAGAGCTTACAGGCACCCAGCGGCGCGACTCGAACCTCTCGAGTAGGCTTCTCAAGGCAGTAATTCGCGAGCAGGTACCAGAACACAAAGTGGGCACACAATCACCGACACCAGCAGAAGATCGCGATCCCTCACCGCGCCAAGTGCCCGAACTGGACTACCAGGCTGCCGTCAGCGCACTTACCTTGCAGTTCCTCAATGAGCACGAAGCCACCCGAGTAGCGGCTATCGCATGGCTGATCATGTTGCATAGGATGGCGCCTGGCAGGGTTAGTACAGTCTGCTGTATTGTTCTATTTCCTGCTGACAATCTTTCAGATACTCACAGTCGATGATGGCACTTTCCCCGCCCTACTCAAGACACTGTCAGATCCCTCTGATGCCGTCGTGACCCGTGACCTGCTACTGCTGTCACAGATATCCATGCACAGCGACGACACCTATTTCACCTCTTTCATGGTCAATCTCTTGAAACTGTTTTGCACAGACCGAAGGCTGCTTGAGACTCGAGGCAATCTCATTATCAGGCAGCTGTGTCTCACATTGAGCGCCGAGAAGATCTATCGCACAATGGCCGATTGTATCGTGAAAGACGAGGATGTTGAGTTTGCGAGCATCATGGTTCAGAACCTCAACAACAACCTCATCACGGCACCCGAGCTTGCCGACCTTCGGAGGCGATTGCGCAACCTGGAGAACAGGGTACAGATCCCTCTAAACTTCAAGCATCACTTGGACTAACTCGAGTAGGATGGACAATCATTCTTCGTTACACTTTTCAAGGCTTGGTGCCACAACGCAGTGGCCACTTTCTCACTGTGTCTCTTAGCTCAGGCTTACGAACAGGCCTACCACCTGCTTCAAGTATTGTAAGTCTACATTGCCTTTGTCTGCATAATCCGGCTGACCGTCGCAGTGCCGATCTTGAGATGACCGTCAACACTCTCATCCAAATCGACAAGCTTGTGCAATTACTAGAGTCGCCTGTATTTACATGTAAGTTGCACTCACACTGTTGCGACGTGCCATCAACTAATTTGTTCCAGACCTCCGCATCCAGCTTCTTGAGCCAGAGAAGTATCCACACCTCTACAAGTGCTTGTACGGACTCCTCATGCTTCTCCCACAATCTTCCGCGTTTGCGGCGTTGAAGAACAGGCTGAACAGCGTGTCTGCTATTGGCTACCTGCACATTGCTCCACGCACGTATGTACCCCAATCCAATACCCTAAACCATTTGAGGCAAAAGAGCTCAGAAGTTGGTACCTCCAGCGCACCCCAAGGCCCCTCTGCATCCGGATTTGAGCGTCCCAACCGACTCAAGGCGAGAGAAGAAGGCAGCGTCAAATGGAACGAGCTCCTCGACAGGTTCAAAGCGACTCAAGAGAAGGCGAGGCGCACCGCGTCACATGCAACTATGGGCGAGGACATGCCAACCGGCCTCGACACGGTCCAGGAGAAGGAATCGAGAGTTCCACCAGCAGTGCCACCCAAACACGCGGGGTTGCGACCGAATTCGCCAGCCGGAGCGACGAGGCCACCGGTTACACCTGCCGCAGCGAACGCAGCTCAAGGCCACAAGCCCAGATCTAGTCTCAGTAACCTTGGTCGGTTCGCCGGGGGCGTGGCTGGGCGGAACAAGAAGAAGTAGTGTAGGTGTCTGGGCTGCCTCATTGTTTACAAGCTTGGCGTAGGTGGTATCTGAGAAGCATTGTGGGAGTTGTTCTTTGGCATGTGTCGGCGTTTGCTTTATCCACGTGTTCAGCGATGTTTGCCCTTCCTGTATCTCACCCCGTCGTCGGCCTTCTCCTTGGATGTAGTCAAGACAGCTTCTTCATTCGTACTCCGATCCAACACCCAGCTTGCAACTATCTCCTTGATCTCCGGTTTTTTCTTCTCTGCTGTCTTGGCCTCCTGCACCTTCCTGACGTAGCCGCTGTACACAACCACCTCAGCGATAGCCACAGCCAGCGAGCTGCCCATAGAGAGCCCCAGTCGCTTGCCAACAGACCAGTGTCGCGCTGCCACCCACACGAAGACGGCGACGCAGACGATGGATATCAGGACGTTGATTATCAGGATTATCTGGCGGTGCACTTCTTCGTAGGACACGTCGTCTACTTCGTCGACGCCGATGGTAAAGTGGTCGGGCATGCGGTTGCGGCTGTTAGGGAAGCGTTGGGTGAACGTCTCGCGTGCAGGAGCTGGGTTTAGCATACGCTCATAGGCGCGGGCTTCTTCTTCGGCGCGGAGACGGGCCATGAGGGCATGGTACTCGGGCGTCTGCTGCTTCTTGGGCGGCGGGGGTGGTACATAGATCGTAGTGTTGCGAAGTAGTGCATTGAGGGTTGTTGGTGTTTCGATCTCTACAGAGGCATCGTTGGTTGTGTCTTCGTCGTGGTGCAACTTGGGAGGCAGCTGCTTCACGAGCTTCGACAGGTCGATCAGCTGGCTGTGTGAGATGGGGTTACCGGGTTTAGGTGCGGCGAGGACAGGCTCAGGCGGCTTCTGCAGCTTCGAGAATTCTTCGGGCAGTATCTCTGCGACTCGCGACAAAGCCCGGGCTATACCGGGCGTCACCGTGAGGAGTACCATTGTTGCGGTTGTAGACGTGCGTCAGTGGTGCCTGCCAGACCGCGGAGGGCCGACGCGACAATTACTCGCGCCGACAGTCTTGGCGCTATGCTATCATCATGACTTTGTAAAACTTCCCTTTCGAGTGTTGATAGCGGCTGCGCCCGGTCATCTCTTCCAAACATCCCCCAATTCCTCGGGCACACATCGATCGCGCCTGGACCATCATTGTCTCGTCTTTTTCATATCTGAAAATTCAATGATGAGGCGCTCGAGTCGGCTGGTGAGCAGTTTTGCCCAGCGGTCTTACTACCCTGCAACCTCAACGTCACGACTCTCGATATCGACATGTCCCTACCATAGCGTCGCCCGCACACAAGAGCCCCATGTCTCGACACATCACTCTGCCAGGCGGCGGCACCAGTCCTCGTGGGCGGCCGCTGCGCAAGCCGCCAGCGTTGCGCAGCACATCCGGGCTGCGCCGCCACCAGATGCGCCGCTGAAGATGGATCCCTTCCAGACAGTAGCACGCGAGATGAAGTTTTTGACGGGGAACATACGATCGCTGATCGGCTCCGGGCATCCTACGCTGGACACGGTCGCGAAATACTACACACAAAGTGAGGGCAAATACGTGCGCCCTACGCTCGTTCTGCTCATGAGCAGAGCTACAGCATTGACCCCCAAGATCGCGCGTGGAGGGAACGGTAGCAACAGCGTCGACGAACCAATCACCAGCTCTTCGATACTCAGTGATGAGAACCCGGGAACAAGCATACCCAACATCGCACACGACGCCGCCTACACCCCCACTGACTCCGACATCCTGCCCTCGCAGCGCCGCCTGGCCGAGATCACAGAACTTATCCACACCTCTTCCCTCCTCCACGATGACGTTATCGACCACTCTGTCGCCCGTCGCGGCGCGCCTTCCGCAAACGTCGAATTCAGCAACAAGATGGCTGTCCTGGCCGGTGATTTCCTCCTCGGCCGCGCTTCAATCTACCTCGCACGCCTGCGGGACCCTGAAGTGACAGAGCTGCTCGCGAGCGTTATTGCCAACCTCGTCGAGGGCGAGTTCATGCAGCTGAAGAACACTGCGCACGACGAGAAGAACCCCGTCTGGACCGAAGACACTGTGACGTACTACCTGCAGAAGACATACCTCAAGTCGGCGTCCCTGATCTCGAAGTCGTGTCGTGCCGCTGCTGTGCTGGGTGGCAGTACGCCGGAGGTCGTCGAGGCGAGTTACCAGTATGGAAAGAACCTGGGCATGGCCTTCCAGCTGGTCGATGATATGCTGGACTACACAATAACTAGCGAGGAGCTAGGGAAGCCAGGCGGTGCGGATTTAGAGCTGGGTCTTGCAACAGCACCGCTGCTGTTCGCGTGGAAGGACAACCAGACGCTGGGCAAGCTCGTGGGCAGGAAGTTTGGCGAGACGGGCGACGCTCAGAAGGTAAGACACGCTACATCCCGGAAGACTGGAAAAGAAACGCTAACTCTACCTAGGCACGAGAAATCGTACTCGCCAGCACCGGTCTCCAGCAAACGCGCGCCCTGGCCCAGGACTACGTCGACAAGGCCATCGAGTCCATCGCGTCTTTCCCCGAGAGCGATGCCAAGAACGGGCTGATTGAGATGTGCACCAAGGTGCTGCAGCGGAGAAAATAGAGCGTTTTGACCCTGACCTGTATGAGTACTGTACATTTGCGAGCATGAGGCACACACTACGCTGTGCCGGGAGGCCGGTGTCGCCCTCCCGTTGTCTTTTTGAGTTCTGGATGTAAATATAATCTATTTACGCTACTAGATGCGCTCGCGCAGCGCAGCAAAAGCCATTTCATCTGATAACGTGTTGAAGGCGTGACCTTGTGCTAGAAGCTTGCTGTCGTTGCCTGTAAACCAGACCACTACAGTATGGCAGGGATAAGTGTTCAACGTGGATTCAAGACTTCACAGCAGCCACCTGTTAACAGAAAGTGACTTGTGGAGGTATACAGAGTGTTTCAGCTTTAATCTTAGTACTTAATTGTCTAATCTTGCGTGCTTCACTATTGCTTGCAGAGAGGTAGTGCTAGAAGAAGAATATTCAAGGATTCATATTGATTACTTCCCCTGCTATACTGTTAGTAGCATAAGAAAGCAAAGTATACAATCATCCTAAATAACTATTAAAAAGTAAAATCGATCCGCAGAGTTAGAGAGGATGAACCGTATCAGCACGATGCGCATGTGCCCTACCGCTCACGTTGTATAATAAACGGCAAACGGTACTGCACTAAGTATTGCACCACGCAACAGCAAAGTAGGGAAAATGCAGGAAGACTCTATAGAATACTTTTTTACCTATAATTTAGGTAATACTTAACTAAATTCTAGCTCTAGGTATAATAATAGTTATAAGTTCTATGTTAAAGTTAGTTAGCTTAAAGGTCGCTTGTCCGCCGCTTTTCCTGCAACGTGAGAGCCTACCTCCCAAACCACAAAAAAAGAAAGCAAAAAAGATATATGTGACCTAACCAGGGGTCGAACCTGGAATCTCTTGATGTCGCTTTAATCGTAGTCAAGCGCCTTGCCATTGGGCCATTAGGCCAGATGTTACTCTGTTGATGGAGTATGAATTATTTTGATCGTATATAGTCATAGACTTTCTGGAAGCATAGGTAGCCATGCCTATAGTCCACTTCGCGCGATCGCTGGTGGTGAAGGGTTTTCTTTCGGCAGGTGCGCTAAGACCCACTGTTTTGTCTGTCCCTGTGCACCAAACCGGTGATCTGTAGATAACTCTCCATTGTGGTGGGTTGCAGACCAGTCCTGGCCCTTGGCTGCATCACTTCGCACTTTACATGTCGACAGTGGATCACGAGGGTAGCTGAATACCCTAGCTATCTTTTATTGATAAAGAAGTAGTGGTGCATATGCATCGAACTTTCTTCATTGTGAAAGCGTGCATGTGAAAAGGAATAGCCTTTTGTATTCCAGAGGTATTGAATCCTCTCTGTGCATCAAATCGTAAGAATCTTTGAGCTGCTGTGCAACCCTTGCATTACAATACTCCTCCACCACCAAGAATTCCAGATACCACTGTTCCTGCCAAATCTCTTTACCAACCTTATGCCCTCCTCGAGTCTCATCCGCTCAACAGGTTAATTCCCTGGAGCATGTTCCACCCTTTAAAAGTCGGTCTTTCCACCCATAACTTTCGCTGCGTTGACCGCCTTCATCTTGTCCACCCACCCGGCAGCCGGCACAATCTTCCTCACTGTGCGCACCTCATCAGATGCGTAGCCTGGGATGCGGATGTTATAGCTGCGCTCAAGAACGTGCTGGATGTCGCGGATGTCGAGTTGTGGGCTGTCGCGGAGCTTGGACAGCTTGCAGGCGTTGGATATGACGTTGTCAACGAAATCGTCTGCGAGCTGGAGAACCGCCTATGTGTTGCTGTTAGCTTTGCCAGAAAAATCACTTCATATGATAGGGTCTTACGTCTTCAACTTCTGGTGTAAGCGCTTCCTCACTCCCGCCCGTGACTTGCCTCACCAACTCGTCCAACTTCCGCTTGCTGAGCACGCGATCACCTTCGCCCTCAAGCTGGAACGGTGGCGGCCTTGATATCACAGGCTGACCCATAGGGCCCGGCGCGCCATTGGTCGGCCCGCTCATAGTTGGCCGCTGCTGACCCATGTTGACAGGCACAGGTGATGTAACGTTCAGATGGCGCGGGATAGGCATCTTGGGGTTGTTAAGCTGCTCGCGCTCGCGGCTGCCAGGCGCGTGGAAGTTGCCGCCTGGACCGCCTTGCATGGGCGTGTTGGAGCGCGCAGGATCTGTGTAGGAGCGATTTGCGGCGCTGACAGCAGCTTGGTGAGAGAGTGGGACTGGTGGGCCGTTGCCTGTTGCGGACTGCGGGTGCGGCGAGTTGCTTTGCTGATGCTGCTGTTGCATGTTCGCCTGGTGTGGGTTGATCTGAGGTCGAGCCTGTCCTTGCTGCGGCATCTGAGGCTGCTGTGGCTGTCCTTGCTGTCCTTGCTGTGGAAACTGGTGTTGAGGCATTGAAAGAGAATGCGGTGCTGGTGGCGGGCGTTGCAATTGTTGTTGTTGTTGTGACTGCTGCCCTTGCTGCTGCTGTTGCATTGGTTGCTGCTGCTGTTGTTGTGGTTGTTGAAGTTGCTGTGGCGGTTGTTGGGCGTTCTGAGGTGGCTGCTGATTGAATTGCGGCAATTGCTGTGTTTGCGGCAATTGCGGCAGCCCGCCCTCGATCTTTATCTGCGGCTCCTCCTTCACTGCGGGCTGGCCGCTCGGTCCCGAAAGTGAAGGCTGTCTTTGCGGCTGCTGAAGCTGCTGAGATTGTTGTGACTGGGGAGGCTGTTGCGACTGCTGCTGCTGCGATGGGTTTTGCTGGGGCTGCGCAGGCTGTGCACCTTGCCCTTGGCCGGCACGCTCGTCTTTCCACTGTTTCTGCAGGCCGCGGAACTTCTCGATCTGAGCCTTCATGCGGTAGTACTCCTCCTCGACCTTGTTCTTAGCGTTTGTCAGTTCTTGTGGTACCTCTTGCCCGCTCTTCCCTCGCTCCTGTATCTGCGCTTGAATCCTCTTTATGTTCTCGGTCAGGGTTGCCTGCTTCGCCAACATATTGAGGTATCCATTCTTGTACTCCTTAAGCTTTGTATCCGCATCAGGGGTGCCCAGCGTGAAGTTCAGTGGTAGCGTAAATGGAAACTCGTGAACGTGTTTGATGATCGATGGGTCTACAGACGGGTTCTGTGGTCGCTGCTGGCCTTGGTTCTGCGGTTGCGACGGCTGCTGTTGATTCGCAGCGGCTTCTCCAGTACTCCCCTGCCCTTCCTGCTTAACCGTGTTCTGCTGTGCGCCTGCGTTTGGCTGGCCGGACTGTCCTTGTCCGCCCTGCTGTTGCTGCTGGACCTTTGCTCTATGTGCGCGCTCCCTAGCAATGAATTTCTGGGAGAACTGCTGCAATGTCTGACGCGCCTGAGCCTGCTCTGGACTGCCTGCGGCAGCATTGTTGAACATATTCCAGGTGTTTTGCATGAGTATCCTATACTTTTGCTTCTCATCTTCCGTCAGACAGTGCAGCCTAAGTATATCGTCGGCTTTGAGCAGCTTTGGGCCCTGTTGCTGCTGCTGGCCAGCGCCGGCTGCTTGGGGCTGGGAGCTGCTCATGATGGGGTCAGTCGCGGTTGCGCAGCCCTGGGAAGCCTTGAGCCTATTCTGACGATTGTGGGAGTATCGCTTCGGTTATGCGACGCGTGCTTTCTGTTCTGAAGTTTGCCAGGTGCTTGTGTGGTGCGGTCTTGTGTGAAGGGTGATGCATGAGGGTTGACGCTTGGTGGGTCGTGGATGGGCTTGGCGGTCCCTTGCAGTGATATCAGCTCTGTGAACTTGCAAACCACACCGACGAGTATTTGTTTGATTCTAGGCCACGCTACTTCTCAAGTGGATAACACTGTAGTCTTCTATATATCTTTTTAACTTATGAAGCTCCCTTGGAGCTACATTGAAGATCTCCGTCAGAGTGACAACGACTTGTACAAATTGGCCCTAGCGGTTGCCCGTTCACGTCGCGAATGCACGTGCAGCAGAACAAGCCCGCATCAACCGCTTACAGTATGGCAGGGGTAAGTATTCAATGGGATTCAAGACTTTGCGGCAGCCAGCTATAAACAGAAACTAGCTCATAGAGGTATACAAAGTATCTCAGCTTTGATCTTAGCACTTTATTGTCTGGTCTTGTGTGCTTCACTGTTACTTACAGAGAGATGCTGCTAGATAAACAAGAATATTTGAGGATGCACATTGATTACTTGACCCTACCATACTGTATGTATGTATACTTCGTCTGAGATTATGCTATGCAGGATTCCCGGTATCCGATCTCTCGTCCGCGTCTGATGCTCTATCCATTGCGTTCCTTACCTCCCACTCAAACTCCTTCAGCGCCCTCATTTCGCTGCCGCCAAACAGCAAGCCCATCAATCCATCAATGACACCAACACCCAGCCCCAACGAGCTCAACAGCATCAAAATGAAAGAGACATAGTTGTGTGGCGACCACCAGACTCCGATCATGCAGGCGACCCACACAGAAAGCTGGAAAAAGAAGTGCCCAATGCGCAGCTTTCGTTGAAGGCGTTGACGATCCATGTATTTGACCAGTGTTGCGATGATCTCTTCGTACGTCTCAGCAGGCAGGTATCGATTGACGACGTCGGAAGCGTGCGCGGCGTGAGGATTCTCTTTCCTTATCAACGTGCACTCGACCGAGAAATGATCGCTGAGCGAGCAGTGTAGCGTTGGATGGCGCATAGTCATGCCGACGTTTGCCTGCTTAAGCTCCCACTCGGCGTTGTCCTCGCCTGTGTTTGCATCGTGGTGTCGTGCGCTGCTAAAGAAGATATAATCGAGTCGCTTTGCGCTGGGATCATCCACGGCAGGGTCTATCTGCACGTTCTCGCCCTTTTTGAGCCGCTTCTTATGTGCTTCGTTCCATCTCCACGAGTTGAAGGCGCTGTCACACGTCGTGCCATTCCTTGTAAGGTTGAACTCGGCGTTTGGCATGGGAAGGCCGCGTAACTGCTCCACCTTGTCTTTCGCTGCGCCGTGCGACGAATCGGGGTGGATGATGCGCCATGCATCCTTTACGAGTGCGTGTGTCTCGATAATGCGGTGCGCCAACGAAAGGGGAACCATGTTGAAGTCTCCCATGCCGATGACCAAATGCCCGCGCTCGGCAGCTGCACGCATGATTTTTGCTATTTCCCATGCCTGGGCTGTTCGATGGCAGATGTAGGAATCGTGTGGTTCGGCCTCGTACGGTGCATGAAGCTGTGGCAGTTAGTACAAGCTCCGACGAAAGGAATACTATACACACATGCGTAGTAAAGACTTCTGCCACGTCTTTAGAAGCTGGCCCTATACGTATGCGTGCGCACGCAACACCCTTGCCGACGAACCAGTCTCCCCGGTAAAAGGCAGCAGGTCGTCCGTTGAGCGGATACCGCACCATGTTGCTCTCTTCAATCGGCCATCTGGACAGGATGGCAAGCCCGCCTCCAAAGCAGCCACTATGATAGAACTTTCCATATGGTAAGATCGCTTTGGTGAGCTCGCGAATGGCTTCATAGTCCTGCTGCGTCCAACATTCTTGCAGACCAACGATGTCTGGACGTGGATCTGCAGCGGCAATTTGGCGGCCAATCTCAGTCAGACGCTCATTGCGGAGTGTAGAGATAAACTTGAGGCCCCAGCAATTGAGCGACAGAACTCGCAGACTTGTCGGTTTCTCAGGGGGAATCATGGCGGAATTTGTTCAGGAGATGGAATTGTTTGTCGATGCACCGTCAGGTACACCGACCGAGGCACGTCACAGGCAGGGGTCCCCTGTATCTCTCTTCACCGCCTACGCGCTTGCGGGCAGAATACAGGGAAACCGCGTTCTACTGCTAACTTTCAACATCCACAAACAACATGGACTCTTCCGTCAAGCGCTCGCGAGAGGAGACCGAAGACGATTACGACGATGCGCCGCCACGTAAACGCTCCAACTCCCGCTCTCCTCGCAACGGCTCTCCAGAATACAGACTAGCAGAACGGCCTGCGCGCCGGTATAGCAGGGACCGCGACAATGATGTGGACGACAGCGCAGACGAGCGTCGATACTATAGCCGACGATCACCATCGCGATCGCGGTCGCCCTCGAACTCGCGCTCGCGGTCTCAAAGCAACACGCCCCCGCCTCGCAAACCAACTTCCCTCAACTACACACCCCACCTCATCCTCCGTGGCCACAAGCGCGCAGTCTCCTGCCTCAGATTCTCCCCCAACGGACTGTGGATAGCAACCGGTTCTGCCGATGCCACGATAAAAATTTGGTCCTCTTCAACTGGCATGCTCGAGCACACACTCGAAGGTCACCTCGCCGGCATCAACACGCTGACCTGGTCGCCCGACAGCACGACCCTCGCCTCGGGCTCAGACGACAAGAGCATTCGCCTTTGGGACGTGCAGATTGGGCTCGCGCACCCAACGCCGCTGATTGGGCATCACAACTATGTCTATTCTCTGGCATTTAGTCCGAAGGGAAACATGCTTGTCAGTGGCAGCTACGACGAAGCAGTGTTCCTGTGGGATGTGCGTGCGGCACGCGTGATGCGATCCCTGCCAGCACATTCTGATCCAGTGTCGGCAGTGGACTTTGTACGCGATGGCACGCTGATTGTATCCTGCTCGCACGACGGACTGATCCGGGTGTGGGATACCAGTACAGGACAGTGTCTGCGCACGCTCGTCCACGAAGACAATGCTTCAGTGACGAGCGTCAAGTTCAGTCCGAACGGAAAATATATACTGGCCCACACGCTGGACTCGTGCATACGACTGTGGGACTATGCGAACGGGAAGGGGAGATGCGTCAAGACGTATCAAGGTCACACAAACGCCAAGTACTCGCTGTCCGGTGCATTTGGTACCTATGGTGATAGGGAAAATCCAGAGGAGACATACGCCTTCGTAGCGTCAGGCAGCGAAGAGGGTGGCATCGTACTGTGGGACGTCTCGAGTAAGAACGTGCTCCAGCGGCTGTCCGGCCACGACGATACAGTGTTGGCTGTAGACACGCACCCCAAGGAAGAGTTGATCGCAAGTGCGGGATTGGACCGAAGCATACGAATATGGAAAGCCTCGCCTCTTCCCGTAAGAAAACAGGAGAGGAGCAATGGCTACGACCCGGACGTGCTCCCTCCAAACCCTTTTGCAACAGATAGCCCGGCATTTGGGAGTCCGGCTGTGGGCACCCCTGTGGATAGCAGCCCCATAAGACACGAGTAGTGGTCAGTTCCTTGATAGATACCCCTCGATTGTTTTGAATTTGCCGAATGGCCCAAAAGCCCCTACAAGTCTGACTTGATGTCCATTTAAAGAGCAACTTTCAGCTACTGATTTTCAAACGCTTGTCCTCCGTCTGCTAAAATTTTACACTACTTCCCATTCCCTATCTCATGCACCTGTCCCCCCTGCCCCGGGACGTGCGGCACGCTCACCGCATCAACCTCATGCGCATCAGGGTTCATTTGATACTGGCTGACCACCGGCATGGGAGGAGGCACACCGTGCGGCTGAGCGTACACTGGTGCTGGGGTAGACGGACTCGAGACAACAGGCGACACTGGAGTCGAAGGATACTCCTGCACTGACATGTAGGCTCCCGGCTTACTTTCTTGGCCCTGTGGGAAGTAGGGTGGAGCAGCCGGTGCAAGGCCCTGTTGATTGACAGACGGGTGGAAGAGACTCGGCTGTTGCATTTGCATCTGGTGTGGAGGATCTTGCTGTTGCGGCTGCTGCGCAGGATACTGATACCCTTGTTGCTGTGGCGGGAACTGCGACTGTGGACGCGTTGCATGGACTGCAGCCATGGCCTGGGCACTCGCTGCAATCTCGCGCTGCTTCTTCTTCTTCTTGAGGCAGACGAAGATGCCTACGGCAATGCAACAGATCACGAAGATTGCGACTACAACGATACCAACTATGACGCCGATGGCGAGCGTCTTTTTCCTCCTACTCGACGTGCCGCTGCCTGTTCCTGTGACGGCAGGGTTCGCTACAACGGTGGCGAGGGTCATGCTCGTCGTGGCGCCAAGGTCATCAGTGGCGCGCTGCAGAACTGTCGCAATGCTGTTCTCTGAGTAGTAAACGCATCCGTAACCGATTACACCGTTGCTGGGGAAAGTCCAAGTGGCACAGTATGGCAGAGTGGACTCGGTACACTTTTGTATGAAAGTGTCGAGAACACAACTCGTGCCACACCCAGACCTGTATGCTGCGGCGTCGATGCAGGAACTTGCCCAGCCACAGTCGATGGTATTGGCACTGTCGCAGCATCCAATCATACCAGCGCCTCCAGTGTACAGCATGCATGTGCGTGATCCTGGGCATGTCACGGAATTTGCTGTACAGCGTCAGTGCGTGCTTCAGCCTCGCCCAGACATGAAGTGGAAACCCTTACAGTATACGCCGTCGATCCAACCGCATGTCTCGGGGTAGAGGTTTGTCTGCCGTTTTCGAAGCTCTTCAACTGATGGGGGAGTAGTTGGCTTCGAGGACATGTCATCCACAGCAAGGGTCGGACTGGTAATTGTTGGCGAAGGGCCGGCAAAGGCGGCTCCTCGCACCGCTGGCAGAGCAGCCAGAAGGCTGACAAGTGATGAAGTGACCTTCATGCTCGAAATATCTGACCAAAAGAGAAAGGCAGTTCAGGAAGCGAGGGTCGAAGAGGGGGCAAACAACAGCATGTTGACGGAGCTGGCATCTTAAACCTAGAGCTCTTTCGCGAGATTGCATTGCCCCATGGCGTTCTGAGCTGAATGCGAAGTACGAATATAGTAACACAGCGCAAGCATTGCGTTGAAATCAATCGCGTGCCTTGAGCCACACTTTCCTCGTTCGAATTGGGCACGCTCTGTGGTCTGCGAGCGTCTTGCTCTAGCCCTCCGGTTCGGAAAAGGGAGGTATGGACATGCTGTTCGTGTCGTAGGACCGGTGTCCAAGAGGCCAGCTGAAAGGTGAGGCTGAAACGCAGGGCGATGATAGGACACTAGCTTGTTCATGAAAGTAAGCGCAGCCGAGACTCGGTTTCCCCTGCGGAATATGCGAGAGCAGCAGGAGCCTCAAGCGTTTACTTTTGCACACTTGATTTGGTTGGCAGACAAAGGGTCGGTTTGCGACGAATCCAGGATCATCCTTCCTAAGAGTCTGCTTGCTTTCAAGCGCTGCGTCGTGACACAGCGCAGAGTCCCGAGTCTAGGTTTTTCCCAATCAAGTTCGTTTTATCACTAGCAGGCAAGCATAGGCGTCCCAGAGCTATGCCATGAATGTGCATTTAGACCAGTGCCATGGAGGTTGACGGTAAAAATGACGTTGAAGAGATGCCGTCAAAGGCACTGTGGCTCTTTGGGGCTATCACCTGGGTTCAGTACATGGCGCCTGGTAGGCACTCCGTGCGACATCGAAGATCTACATGACTTTGCTGCATAGCTCTATTGCAAGTTCCTGGGTCCTTGAAGGTCATGATCGCATATCCAGTCGGGAAAGTTTTTTCCAAACTCAGTGAATGTCGCTCTCTCCTTTCAGAGTTCCCGAGTCGGTCCGTTCTTTTCGCTGGCTGTTTATGGTGTAGCGTTCGATCGCGTTCAATTCGGCTGCATGCTGGTGGTTTTCGGTAATTGATTTCACCCTTCGAGTGCGCCTGTGTACAACCCACATGTACTTACCCGAGAGCTCCGAGAGATGTACCAACAGCTGATGTATCAAATCAAAAGTTTGGCGTGAAACCCGGCTTCTAGCACATACTGCGTCCTACCAACGCCGGGTAGTTGAGCAATCTGAGAGGATTCAGGATGAAGGAGAGCACATACTGCTATAGGAACTCGCACTGTTTGCAAAGAATTTCAATAGGCGACACCAGTCCACGGTTGTCACTCAATTACCCTTACCTGGTCATTCATGCATGTTGCTCGGTCACCCGTCGGCGATCAGACGCAGTAAGAGACAGGACTGCAAGTCTTGTGGTCGCATCGGGAGGAACCTTTGTGGGGGAAGTACCGAGGTTCAACGACCCGCAAGCTGACTCGCGCCGGGATGAAACATCCATCACATGCTACCCCCATGTTACTTTCCTTCTTGCATTTCAGTCTCGTGTCTCTACTTTTTACAATTTGATCACTTTGACTACCTTGATCTTCTAGTACATATCACCACTCGTACATTTTGTTATTAATCCAACACACGACAAGATGCCGATCAAAACATGGCTCACAGAGACTCTCGGGATACGCGTTCCCCTCGTGCAAGGAGGCATGATGTGGGTAGGAAAAGCAGAGATGATCAGTGCAGTTGCGAATGCAGGTGCACTCGGATTCCTCACCGCACTCACACAGCCATCCCCTGAAGCACTGCGCCAGGAGATCCGGAGGACAAAGTCCATGTTGAAGCCGAATGCAGTACAGTTTGGTGTCAACATCACCCTGCTCCCTTCGATGAATGCGCCAGACTATCCCGCGTATGCAAAAATTGTAGTCGAAGAAGGCATCAAGATTGTTGAGACAGCAGGCGACCCGACGCCAGTCCTGAAGTACCTCAAAGACAACGGCGTAACCGTCTTCCACAAATGCGTCACCCTGAAGCATGCGCTACGAGCAGAGAAATTGGGCGTTGACTGCATTTCTATCGACGGAATCGAGTGTGCCGGCCACGGAGGAGAGTACGACACAACATCGCTTATGCTCCTGTCGCTTTGCAAGGAGCAGCTGCAGATCCCATACCTTGCATCTGGTGGTTTCGCAAACGGACGACAACTGGCGGCCGCACTGGCGCTGGGTGCTGTTGGAGTGAACATGGGTACACGGTGGATGTGCACGGTCGAGTCTCCGATCCACCAAAACGTCAAAGACGCAATCGTCAAGGCTACGGAGAACGATACGATTCTCGTCCTTCGCAAGTTCAGGAACACCTCCAGGCTGCACAAGAACAAGGTTTCGGTCGAGGTGCACGAGATCGAAAACGAGAAGAAGGACGTAGAGTTCAAGGATGTGGCACATCTAATGAGCGGCAAACGCGGACAGGGTGTGTATGAGACCGGTGATGTCGATGCAGGAGTCTGGAGTCTCGGAATGTGTGCAGGGTTGATCCACGACATACCTACGTGCGAGGATCTGGCGAAGACTATGGAGCGGGATGCCATTGACACCCTGACACAGTCGAATGCACTGGTAGTCAAGAGCGCGAAGCTATAGACATGCGCAATGGTGTATGAACAATATATATGTGCAGTTAACGTTCAATAAACTCTTGAGCTGGACTTGTACCACTCTTGTCCCAAATATTCTCAAACTCTTTCAGATCTGGATGCTCATTGTAACGACTCTCGTCCTTGACGGCTCGTATGGGGTCAACAAAGCAGACCTTACTTCGCCTCCACTGCTCGTAACTGGGCTTCCAGTTGTGGTGCCCGTCGAAGACTCCGCTGGGTATAATCGTGGTTCCTGGCATGCGAGGAGATTTTGTCAACATCGGCGAACCGCAGTTGGCACAAAATGAGCGATGCACGACTTCGCCGGTTTCTGTTTCTCTATCATCAAACTGCTTCAAGAGGTCGTCGCCAGACGTCCACTCGCATTGCTGGACGCAGTTAGTACTTAGTCATTCCAGGATACAAGTTGGTCTGTACATTGTCCAGAAACCAGGCGTTTGCGGTATATGTTGCTCCACAGTTCCGTCTGCAGTTCGTACAATGACAGACGGCAAAGTTCAGCTCTTCCCCTCTGACCTGAAACGTGACCTTCTTGCACAAGCAAGATCCTGTTCGTATCTGCTCATTTGCTGCCATGATGGACAATCAAGCGTGTGATCAAGATGCCGGAGAAGTGGAGTGGAGAACAAGACGCAGCCTGACATTTATGTGTGGCAAATAGTGAAGTACGCAAGACTAGACAACAAAGTGCTAAGATCAAAGCTGAAATACTTTGTATACCTCTATAAGCTACTTTCTACTTATAGCTGGCTGCCGCAAAATCTTGAATCCGCATTGAATAGTAACCCGTGCCATACTATAGAGAGACATGTCTCGGTGACGTAGTAGCTCGACTTAGCGTGGACCCTGAATTGCCCCACTTAAACTTTTCTGCCCCTCTTGTAACCTTTACTGCGAGCAGACGAAGAACCACTCACCAAAGCGCACTGCAAAAATGGACGATCCCGCATTCGACGTCGAGACAGATCTCTCCACTCAGAGTATTCTTCTTGCAGCAGCGAACCACGACATCCCCGCGTTGCGCAACCTTCTCCGCAACACCTCCGCGAACGTGCAAGACCCCGAGACAGGCTTTACACCCCTCCACGCCGCAATTGCTGCTTGTGAGCCTGACGATGATTCTACTACAAAATCCAACGGGGAGAATACAGATGTCAAGGAAGCAGAGAAGAACGAGGTAGAAGCTGCGACTAAGACTGTCAAGCTTCTCTTCGAAAACGGCGCAATATGGAACGATCTGGATGCGAACGGCGAGACAGCAGGATGCATTGCACAAAGAATCGGTCTGAGAGAGCTGTACGAGCTTTGTGTAGATGCTGGCGTGCGCGCTGAGCTGCTGCTGAGTCGCTTGGACCAGTATCAGCTGCTTCTTGGTGGAGACACGGACGAGGAGGACGAAGAGGACGAGGACGAGGCAGAAGTTGAAACTGAAGCAACAAATGAGGATGTAGAAATCCTGGATGTTGAAGATGCGGAGATCCTGGATGTCAGTCAGGAGGCTGCACCAGGCGACGAGTCGACTGAAAACCCCAACTACTTGGCTTCGAACTTGACCTTTAACAGGGACAGGTTAACCGACGAGGCGGGTAACGGCGTGATGATGGAGTGGGAGACGACCCTCATGCGCCGATCTGCTGAGCTGCTTGCCCCTGCACCAGGTCTGCGTGTTCTCAATGTGGGGCACGGGATGGGCATCATCGATGGCATTCTTCAGGAGAAGCAACCGAAGTCACATCATATCATCGAAGCGCATCCAGACGTCCTGAAGCGCATGAAAGAGCAGGGATGGGACAAGAAGCCTGGTGTCGTCATCCACGAGGGCCGCTGGCAAGATATCGTGCCAGGGCTCGTTGAGAAGGGTGATCTCTTTGATGGCATTTATTTCGACACGTTTGCTGAAGAGTACCAAGCGCTGCGCGAATTCTTTACAGAACATGTCATTGGCTTGCTGGATCCCTCAGGTGGTGCAGACGGCGAAGGCGGCAAATTTGGCTTCTTCAACGGTATGGGTGCAGACAGACAGATCGTCTACGACGTGTACGGCAAGATTGTTGAGATGGACCTCTTCGAAGCAGGCTTCGACACTGAGTGGGAGACAATCCAAGTACCTGATCTTGATGAGCAGGGCGAGTGGGAAGGATTGCGGAGGAAATACTGGGTGTTGAAGGAGTATAAATTACCCACATGCAGCTTCATAGGCTGAGAGAACAAAAGAGCTTGGTTGAAATGTATATCCCAGCGTTTAATTGCCGTCAATACCGTCGAACAGTCCGTGCATATGTAGTAGCTTATTGTACCTGCCCTGCTGTGGATCGACAAGTTGCTTTGCCGCCTCGGCGCCAACGACTGGGAGTTGTTTCGTTCCTTCTTTCTTGAACTTTGTAGGCACCAGTTTTGGGTCCAGCAGACCCACTTGCACGAGGACGGAGGCCTGATCCCAATACATATGCTCGGAGACCAGTTTCCCCCCTCTGACCGCCACCACACTGACCATGGCAATCTCGACAAACTTGTCTGTTGGCTGAACGCCGGGCAAAATCCAATCCACCTCATCCGAATGCGTGAATGATACCACCATCTCATCCACAATACGCTCGACACCCATCGTCCGTGAAACCAACCGTATTTTAAAGTCTTCAACTAGACTTGGAACGAAGAACTCTCTGTAGAACTCCTCGAGCTTCTTTCTCCCCACGCCGCCCTGCATCGTCGGTAGTACCGTGACATGCGGAGAGTTCTGTGTCATATTTTTTACTACACTCATACTCGCTCGCTCTGGCACATCGTCTTCATATTTTGCGTTCCAAAAGTTTTGCACCACGGGCTCGAGATCGATCTCCATCTTGAACCCCCTGCGCACGCACGCCAGCGCCCTGCTCCACGCCAAATTCGCTTCGCCCGGTGAGTATGTCTTGGAATTTGGATCGGCAAAGCCAGTCGCGCAGTCGGCGTAGCGGTACAACTTCCAGTCGACCATTTTTGGATGCGGACTGCTCATGCTTTTGCTCGCGACGTGGACCTGCGGATTCGTGCTCTCGGGGTATTTCACTTTCACGCCAGGCAAGACGGGCGGGTAGAAGGCGACGATTGCACAGCACTTGTTCAGCGGCTTCATGGCGGTCTTCAACACGACGCTAGCTGCTGCGCCGTAGGCTACCAGCGCATAGTGCTCGCCCAGCTGGAGATTGCTGCTCAGGCTTTGGACGGTACGGATGTAGGCGGATTGTGCAGATGGGTCGTATTGGAGGTACGATACCTCATAGCCCTCTTCTTTCCAGGAGAGGAGCGCTTTCTCAGGTGGGTAGGGAGTTGAGTCGGTGATAAACACCTTGGGTGGGCCATTGTTGTATTTGAGGAAGCCTCCTGTTCCGGGTGCAGATGCGACTGACATGCTGGCGTCGTGTGAATGTTACAATGGGTGCGTCGATTCGCGAATATGACAACTAGATGTGAGCGCAGTGCGCGCGCGTTGCGCTGGGCATCGGCGCCGTTTTATGTCAGCCACATGTTGGTCGTCCTTGCCATAATCCTGGCTCGGATCTCACGGTATGTTGTGGAGAAAGGCCAATGACGTAATCTCTCATGATGCCAAAAAGTGAGTTGAAAGGGAGGCTTTTATAGTATATCTATGAAAGATATAGGGCTGATAATTGAACAAGAGGGTATAGAACCTTGTACGAAAGCGGTAGAGTAACAATGATATGCAGATTCAACGATCGATACTGCTGTGACATGAGAGCCAATGCATGGCGCGTTCCACTGCAGTCACAGCCTCGTTGAAATCATTTCCATCGTCAGGCCTATCTTTAAGATCAACACCACATATGATCGACATGTGGTTCGTAGGCACATCAGAGGGATCGATTCTGGCCAGGCCGTTGTTCCCGCGTGGAAATGACGCCATGGCCATCGAGCCCACTTTAGTATCGCCGTCGAAAGCCAAACCCTTTGATGTGGCATCATCACAACCCATTGACAGTTATCGAATCTCACAATGTCTGCTTTCATCCCCCGTGCAGCTTCTCGAGCTCTCCGCTCCGCCGCCCGCCCAGCGCTGCGCGTTCAGCGCCCTACCGCTACACCCTTCCGCCGCGGCCTCGCGATTCCTGCTGAGCAGCCACGCTTGAGGATTGGGTCGGTTGCGCCTGACTTTGAGGCGCAAACAACACACGGACAAATCAAGTTCCACGAGTTTCTCAATGGCAAATGGACCATTCTGTTCTCGCATCCTGCCGACTTCACACCTGTCTGCACCACCGAGCTCGGTGCTTTCGCCAAGCTCAAGGGCGAGTTTGATGCTCGTGGCGTGCAGATGCTGGGACTTGTACGTCGAATCTGAGTCTTGAATGTGGACTGGACACTGATGTTTACCAGAGCGCCAATGACCTCAGTTCCCACGATCAGTGGGTAGACGACATCAACGAGACACAGAACACCAAGGTCCAATTCCCCATCATCGCCGATGCCGACCGCAAAGTCGCCTTCCTCTATGACATGATCGCGCAGGACGACCTCGACAACATCAGGGAGAAGGGTATCGCGTTCACCATCCGCTCTGTCTTCATTATCGACCCTGCCAAGAAGATCAGACTCAAGATGGATTACCCTGCAAGCACTGGCCGCAACACCGCGGAGGTCTTGAGGGTGGTTGATAGCCTGCAGACAGGTGACAAGAAGGGCGTCGTGACGCCAATCAACTGGAACGTTGGAGACGACGTTATTGTTCCGCCGAGTGTGACCACAGAGGATGCGAAGAAAAAGTTTGGAGATGTCAGGGAGGTCAAGCCGTACCTGAGGTTCACGAACGTTGGAAAATACGCCAAGAAAGGCGGCGGGAAAGTGTAAAAGATAAATAAAAGCGTGGTAGAACGCTAATGTAGAATTAGACGAGGGTATCAATCCACAATTTGTCGTCCCTTCTACGCCTGTGCCTTGCGCTATGCTCAAACAAAAATAACGTCAGATTTATCGATCAACACCCACCTTACCTGTGCCTTTACTTTGCTTCTTTTCTGTCCACTCCTCCACCTGCTTCGCCTTGTGATAATGCGGGGCCACCTCCGTCAGCCACTCTGCCTGGATCGGCGCCACGCTCCTAACCCATTCTTTACTCGTACTCGTCAACTCGTAAAACACGACCCAGCGATCCCTGGTCTGTTTGCGCGCCATACACGAGCTGGGGTGTATGTAGACACTCAGTTTCTGGCTGACAGTCGAGTAACTCTGCCCATCGCGGTTCAGGCGGGCGACGTTAGTGAAGTAACCACTGGTGAACGCCTTGAGAATCTTGACATGGTCTGAGATGCCGGTCGAGCTGTGCGGTAACTCGACTTTGTCGCATAGCCGCTGGAGCTGCTCGCGCACGTTACGGACGCGGTTGAGCGCGCGGTAGTCGAGGAAATTCTCCTTGCACCATGCTTGGCTGAACTCATTTTCGGTGAATTCGTTCCAGATCTTGAGGAATGCGATGAGATCGCCACCTGCGACGTCTTCGCTGAAGCGCTGCTTAGCGAGGTCTGCGGCGACCTTCTTGTCTTTCGGTGCAAAGAACAGCGTTCCGGCCTCGCTGACCATAGACACTAGCGTCACCATTTCTTCGACACAGCCATATTTGTCTGCAGCGAGGAGTGCTTTGCCGAGTTTCGGATCGAGCGGCAATTCGCTGGCGCGACGGCCAAGTTTGGTGACTTTGCCCATGGAGTCGATGTAGCCAAGGGCGTAGAGGTGCTCGAGGGATGCCGCTATCGCAGTGGTGGACGGTGGATCAATGAAATCAAAGTTCAAGAGATCGTTGATGCCCATCGTCTTCAGTGTGAGCATCGGGCCGTCGAGGTCGCAACGCAGAATTTCGGGCTCGGTCTCCATCTGCAGCTCATTATAGAAGGCGTATTTGGTATACAGCCTGAAGCACATTCCAGGCCCTGTACGCCCAGCACGACCGGCTCTCTGCTCAGCACTTGCTCGCGAGCATGGCACAACCACTAATGTATTCATGGAGCGCTTGTGGTCGTATACCGACTGCTTCTCCAGACCACAGTCTATGCAGTAACGGATGCCATCGATGGTCAAACTGGTTTCCGCAATGTTGGTGCTAAGAACAATCTTGCGATGACCGGGGGGTGTTGGTGCGAAAATCTTCTGTTGGTCCTCCGCTGGCAAGGCACCGTACACAGGGGCGACAATCAAGGGGCCTGCTTTTGACCCAAGCTTCCGCGATGTTTCGAGAATATATTCAGCTGCACTTTCAATCTCCTCAGAGCCTGTAAAGAATACTAGAATGTCTCCAGGCCCTTGCGAGAGATGTATTTGAAAGACGGTCGTGACTGCCGCGTTGAGGTAGTTTGCTTCCGGCGAACTCGAGTAGAGGCGCTCGATGGGGTGTGTTCGTCCAGGGATGTTGAATAGCGGTGCACCGCCAAAGTATTCTGAGAACTTCGTGGCATTCAGGGTGGCACTTGTGACCAATAGCCTGAACTCTGGACGAACAGCCACCAGCTCCTTCAGCAAACTCATCAATAGATCTGTTGCCAATGAACGTTCGTGTGCCTCGTCTAGAACGACAGCTGCGTATTCAGACAGCAACGGATCTGACATTAGCTGCTTGAGCATCAGACCGTCGGTCAGGTATTCGACTTTGGTCACTTCCGGCGTGACCTTGCTGTCGAAACGCACCGAGTAACCGCACTCTCGGCCCAGTCGCACACCCATCTCTTCGCTCACACGCTTGGCGACAGACATGGCGGCGACTCGACGTGGTTGTGTGCAGCCAATCTTGCCGTTCTTCGTGAAGCCAGACTCGTGGAGGTATTGCGGTACTTGCGTTGTCTTTCCAGAACCTGTCTCAGCCACGATGATGAGAACAGGATGCGATTCGGCCGCTGCCAGCAGTTCTTCTCGATACACGTAGATTGGCAGGCTCTTCCGTACATCCTCCATGGTCTTCACCTTTTGCTCGGCCTCCTTCAGCTGGCGTTCCAGCAACGCCTTGTCTGGATCCGGCATACCGTCGCTCTGGAAGTTTATAGCCATTTCATCCGAGAAGACGAACTCGTAGTCTTCCGCAGACACGCGCTCGGGTCTCTTGACTTGGCTCTTGATCTTGCTCATCTGCTCATCCTCCCACAGCTGCACTTCGCTCTTGTCGTATCCTTTCTCTCTCTCATTGTGCCGTTTCGACAGAGCAGACGTTCTGGTTCCATCGGCGTCTGGTAATAAGTAGCCATCGAGATGCTCATCAATCGCGTTTCGTGCTTCGGCGAGTCGCAGTGTTTCCCGGTTTCGCGCAAAGTCCTTCCTCTCTGCCTCTGTGAGCTTTGAACCCAATCGCTCCTCTTCGTCTTCCTCCTCAGCAACTTGGCGACGCAGCAAAGCAAGCTGTTGCGCCTCACGCTGGGCGAGATATGTCTGGCGCGCATTTCGTCGTAGTTCGCTGACGTCTTCGTCGCCTGTTCTGCGCCGTTTTGCGTCTGACATGGTGGGCTGTGTAGGTGTGACGGTTGGGTTGCAACGGCTCGGTGTGCGCGACAAGCGCAGTTATGTTCGGGACGTTTGAAGGCACGTGTGTGGAGTGTAGCCTTGGAGGGGAGCTCAAGCTTGGGAAATGTTCGGCGAAGGCGGAGGTGACACGGACCACTGATTTCTTGACGTCGACCTAACCTCTGCAGCCAAAGCATCAACACCTCAATGCATGACCTATAGCGCGTTTGCCTTGATCGATGGGCCAGGTGACAATCTTCAGATCACAGGAAACGTTTACTGTTGTGATGTCTGAACTTTACTTCACTTCATGGTGAGCTTCAATGCACGGTGATTCTGCTCTGGGTCCAGTACTGCACCCAAGAACGGCTGAATTACCACCAACGCGGCTGCAAGTCAAGAAACGAAGGATCAGTAACACTAACAGGAAGCTTCTCTATTGAGGAGTTGCGGTTAAGTGGGAGCATTCAGTTGTGACTTGAGAGCCTGTCAGCTGTGCCAAAGGAGATTTCAATTCTTCAAAACTGCCAGAAGACAACTCGGACGTGTCGTGAGTGCGATAACTGCGCGTTTGTTTGGTGGAGATGATCACGCTAACCCCAAAGTGTAGTGGCTGGGGACTCCCTCACCTCTCCAGAGCACGTTCAGGGCAAGCGAGATCCAGTCAACCTGACGCTTCCACAATTGCGACGCGACCATCGCTAAAGCTAAGGGGCCGGCTCGCACCGCCACAGGAAGAGCTGGGAGCGCGGCACAGTAGCTCAAGACGCGTTCACTCTCACCTTCACCACTTGCACTGCGGCGATGAATGCCTGGCCTCCATCGCAAACAGAGACAGGAACTTGGACCAGCGTTCTATCACACACCGAATTTCCACGTTCACATCAAAGAGTAGCAGAAGTCTCGCATAAGGTCGCCGTTCGCTCTTGCTGATTAGCAAAATGACGGATATGAGAATGCAACAGAATCGCACCACGCCAGATACTCAGGCCGACGCTCCGCATAAAGCGAAGCTCACGATTACGCCCTCACCGTCGGATTACCCAAGGTCGCATGTGGCAAACTACACAAGACCCGCGCCTGTCACGCCCGAAGAAGACTTGCAGAAATTCGCAAACGTGAGTGGTGATGTGCATATACCGTAAGATTCCCACTAACATTTATTGAGCGTGAATTGAAGCACTCAACGACGCCGAAAGAACCCATAATTGCCGATCTCGTCGATTTCGAGGTCTATAGATGCCCCAAAACCGACCGAAACCGGCCTTGGGAGCTGATAAGTCTGCATTTGTTCGACGTCAAGGCAAAAAATCTCTGTCTCGACGGCTATGTTCAGATCAACAATAACCGATATTATGTCGAACGCATTCACGTCGAAGATCTTTCAATCGCAGGATACGACTCAGACTGTGATCCTGGCATCGTCGCGTACCTACAAACAGGTTTGGCAAAAGAAGACGCAACCTCTGATCTCTGGTTGCGATTAGGGCAGCCTGCTCTACGTTATGACAGATTTCACTCGCCGTTCTTGTGGGTCGCTGGGCTTGGCAAACACGTAATTGATTACATGTATGATCGGCCTAGGAGGTCCGTGGGCTTGGAGCATTTTGCGGAGGACTTTCATTCTTGGCTGATGCACCGTTTTGGCTCCAATCCTAAGTTTCAGAAGTGGCTTGCTGCATTTGGCAGCACCGACTTCCGAGTCGCTTTCAATGCTTATGTAGGGTTCTTCTACAACCAAGCCCTGAACCTGCCCAATCCAAAACATCTCATCAGTCACCCAGTGTGGTCTCACTGCATGTGCGATCGAATGGTGGCAGTTCCCAGGCAGCCAAATCAGGTCAAGCATACGTTGACCACTCCCCATGTATACCAGTGCTTCCAGAACATGTACTTTGCTGGTAAGCTAAAGCTGGTCACTCCTTCTGGGGCTGTCAGACAAATGCAGAGAAAGAGAAAGGCTATGTTAGGCTTTCCCAAAGACTGCACCGTACCACCCCCTTCAGGACGAAAAGACAATAACACACACTTCTCTCACGCTCGAGTGGGCGATGTGGTCTCGATCATGCCCGATAGCGTTGATAAGGCTCATTGGCAAAAGTCGGACGATGAGTGGATGGGGTATGTCCAGGGAACAGAGACTACCGCGACAGGAGCACAGCGACTCCTGGTACTTTGGCTTTATCGTCCTGCTGATACTAACATGTGTCTCGCCAATTATCCCGTTACAAACGAGTTGTTTCTGTCAGACAACTGCAATTGTAAAGAACGGGAAATACTGTCAAGCGATGTCTTACAGAAACACACCGTGGAATGGTCGCCGCGCTCACTTCAGACTGACAAAGAGTTTATCCTCCGTCAGACTTTTATGACTAACGACAGTGCGTTTGTAGCTATCAAAGACAACCACAAGATCTGTCCCTGTCGCAGGCCGAAGCCAAGCGCTATCAGGTGGCTCGCCGGCGATACAGTGTACATCAAGAAGAGCACCAATGGACATAAGGTGCTCGAACCTGTCGTTGTTCATAGCGTCAACAACAAGACGGGAGAAATGCAAATTCGTGAGCTACTCCGTCTTGACCGAGACTGCTCAGTACTAGCACTGAAAGCAAGGAGGGGAAAGATACTGCCCAACGAACTCGTCCTCACGGGCAAACTAAAGACATTGGTACTATCCCGTATTGAGCGGCGATGCCACGTTACTTTTGTCCAGCAAATGGATGTACTGAACGGCCACATACCTTTCCCGTATAACTTAGGAGGAGCTGGGGACTATTGGTACATCAGCATGGGCATCGTAGACATGAATAATGCCGAGCGCTTAGTATTTTTGGAAAAACTTCCCAAGGGATTCCACGAAGCCCAGGAGGCACAACTCCCATTCAAGAAGCTAAGGGGGCTTAGTTTGTTTAGCGGCGGCGGTGGCCTTGATAGGGGTCTGGAGGAAGGCGGCGCCGTCGAATTCCAGACATCGGTCGACTACGATTCCGCAGCAATCCACACACAACGTGCGAATTGTAAAAATCCGCAGCAGATGCGACTTTTCTGCGGCTCGGTTGACGATTACCTCGGTTTGCTTCTTTCTGGAGAAAATAATTGCTTTGTAGCACGTTTAGGCCAGGTGGATTTAATAGCTGCCGGCTCACCTTGCCCAGGTAAATGAGGTCATACCTTAGTTAAGAGCAAGTGCTGACTGACTTAGGATTTTCCTCACTCCAGCAAAACAAGCTGAGTGAACAGGCAGTCACATACGCCTCCCATATTACTACCTTCTGCACGGCTGTCGACTTGTACCGACCACTCTTTGGTATTCTAGAGAATGTTGTGAATATGGCGTCGACACGCACGGGTCTTGAAGAGCAGAATATCCTGTCGCAACTAGTAGCTTGCCTAGTCTCGATGGGCTACCAGGTCAATCAGTATATTATGGACTCATGGACGTACGGGAGCATCCAGCGACGATCGCGTATCATCCTGACGATAGCAGCTCCTGGACTTGAACCAATACTGCAACGACCACATACGCACAGCCGGTCCTATGAAGATACACGCGCACGGAGCCTTGGAAGGCTCCCCAACGGGGAGCGGTTTGGCGATCGTGAACACTACGCCACTCCGTTCCCGTATGTGTCCGCGCACGAAGGCACCTCAGACCTGCCAGACATCGGAAACAGCAATGTCCAAACCTGCATACCATACCCTGATCATCGACTCTTGCGGCCCACTAACAGCAAGAATCGAGCTTTGCTTGAGTTCATCCCGAAATGCCCCCCTGGCTATGGGTATGCGGAGGCCATGCAACTGGGTCTGATTCCACCGCTTCTGCAGACGACAATGAAGGAAAAGGTCGGGTCGTACCGGCGCATAGAGAAGGATGGCCTCATACCCACTATCACGACTGATGTTCATATGCAAGATACGCGCAATGGTGCTTCAGTGCACTGGTCGCAACATAGGCCTCTGAGCATACAAGATGCAAGGCGCACACAGGGCTATCGAGACAATGAACCTATCGTTGGTACGCTCAGCGAACAATGGAGGACTCTCGGCAACGGAGTGGACCGAAAGGTCTCATTCTCCGTAGGTCTCGCTGTGAGGGATGCTTACAAAAACTCCAATCGTTACCCTTGGCTCGGCCACGGTCTAGAGAATGACGCTGAGTTCATTGTAGATGTGGAAGAGGATGTCAAGGATCACCTTCCAGAAGAAAGAGAACGACCAACGGATGTTCTTCCAATAACAAACCCATCCTCGTCTAGGTCATCGTCAACGGATTCATTCTCGTCCACGCGGGATGCACGGCAAAGTTTCAACTTGTCGCTGTCTTTGGATGAAGTCGATGACACCGAGCCTGAGCCGATCAATCTACGTGTCGAGGTGCTCCTGACGAAGACGCACCACGCACAACATAAAAGTCTGCCCCACCGTAGACAAAAACTTACCGCTAATGAGCAGAGACTTCCGTCACCAGCTTCTCTACCTGTCTCACCATCAACACAGTCGAGTCTCTCGTTTAAACGTCTGAGAGAAGATGATGAAACTGCCCAGCAAAGCACCTCGAAGAATTGCGTTAACCCCCTAAAGCGATTAAAAAGTGGAGAGACACGGAGGTCATCGCTACCCGTAAGCACAACGCCGGAAGTCAGAATTAAATCCGAGGATAGGCGGAAGACATTACCAACTCTGCAGAGGACTACTCGCACTAGAAGCTCGGGACCAGTGCAATTCGCACCGAGAACATGGCATAAGAAGATCGAGGATCTCAAGAACGTTATTGAGCTGGCGTAAAGCCAGTGTAGACTAGAATGCTAAGTGTTCCCAACATGTTAGCCTGGTGCTTCATTTGGAATCAGCAAGGTTGAGGCGGTATGCCCTTCAATACATGCATTTACTTCCACTCAGCGCTCCATGTCTGCTCGCCCTTCCTGAATGGAACAACTTCAACACTGACACCATCCTTCTTCAAGATGTCAACAATCTTCTCCGCGCCCTTCTTCAGCACAATCCTCTCGTTCCTTTCGTCCTTGACCTGGTAGAATTTGCGCCCGTACGCTCCAAAGAAACCCTCTAGCGCTTCTTGAGTAACATCCTCCTCCTCAACAACGCCACGCTCAATACCCGTCTTTAGCGCATCCAAAACATATCCCAGCGCATACGGCTGGGTAAACACACCAGCAGCGACCTTGTCCTCGCCCCGTTTCTTGGTGCTGGGATGCGGCGCTGAATCTGTTCCCAAGAAGAAGCGCCCGTTGCTGCTCACAACAGCCTTGAGCAATGCATCCCGGTCCTCGGGCGTCTTGGCGACCGGTTTGCAGAAGCAGAATGGGTCGCCAGCCCAATCGTCAATCACGAGACTGAGGTGGTGCGCAGTGATGGTCCCGCCAACGCTGGGCCCGCACGCGCGCACGGCATCCAGCGCAGCCGCGGTGCTGCAGTGCTCCAGAATGATGCGCAGATTGGGGAACCTGGCGTGCAGCGCCTTGAATGTCGGCAGGAACGCGGGCTCGGCGTTGAGGACAGTGATGGCGCTGCTCCCGGTCGCGGACACGTGCGTGTTTGCTGGTGTGCTGGGGACTTCGCCGTGCAAGTTGAGGATCATGTTCTGCTTCTCCATTTCCGCGAACACGGGGTAGAACGGCTCGTACGAGAGGACACCCGAGGAGGAGTTCTTGCGGATTCAGACATAGCGACGCGTTGGAATGGTGGGGACTTACCGTTGTGACGCCCGCCGGGTACGATTTAACGCCGGTGATGCCAGCCTTCTTTGCCTCGCGGATCACCTCAGGCGTGATATCCTCGTGCAGGTACAGAGACATGAGGTAGTCGACATTGGGCTCGATGGCGCGCAGGCGCTCGCGGTACTCGAGAGCTGCTTGGACTGATGTAACGGGCGGGACGAGGTTAGGCTGAATCGAATCAATAGGTGGCCAAAAAAAAAGGCGCAAGAAAAGGGAAATGTATACACAATCGCAATCTGAAGAAATAAGACTAGCTTACCATAACATACACCTGATTCACACCACCCCCGCGGATAGTGGGGGTGACGAGCTGCGACATCTCTCCATCCCGCAAGTGCACATGAGCATCGAACGCCGCCGGCAGCTCGATCTCAGTCAGATCCGTGAAACCCATGTTCGTTTTCATTGACAGGAATTGGTTGCCAGTGTTGAGTTCGTTCGTCGAATTTTGAATGCGCTGCTTGCGAGCGAAATCGCATGCGGCTAAGATTGGCGCTAGCTAAGCTAGGTAGCCCAACGTTGGTGTATTCGTAGATTATGTGCGGCTCATGGTGGGTGACTATGTAGCGTAATGCGTGTATAGTATCCTGAGTGTCTAGAGTAAGGTCGTATTATTATGTTCAAAGCTGGTGCGGAGTGTACCTTTGAATGGAGGTTGTTGATGTTCGCCTAACTGGGACTAGTATGTATATCTTCAACCCTAAATTCGGATGATGTGGTAACACGAATCTCTCAATATCTTACAATAACGAAGCCCTTCATAATCAATTTACGTAGATCTTGGGATCCGATGACTATGTTAAAGAATACTGTACATTTTACTTCGGATGATGTTGTAATGTGAGCCCGTCATGGTGCTCTTCAGAGTCAGTTTGCGAAGAATCTGGTAGCTGATGAGTATATTAGAGAATACTTTATATTTGGCTTTAGGGGATGATTGGCTCAGCATTAGCTGGATTTCTGCTGACTTTCAGATGGCAGCCTTGCATGCCAGTACTGCCAGGAGGACAGGAATCATATTACTTAAAACCCGAGTCCCATTAAAACACCGCCTGGCTCCTTCTGACCCTTTGCTCAGACACCCTAACCCCCGTCATCCCAACACTAATCCTCAGTGGGGAGATATTCGAACAGCAACTCTCTATGTAGACCATTGTCAGGATCTTTCGGTCGTGGTCGCGTCCTCGGCTCACACAAGACCACATAGGGTCCTCTCGATGAAGACCTTTCTTGTCGAACGCAACCTCTTCGGGAAGCGTCTGGTATGGTTGTAGAGTTCTCGAACGTGTCAGCGATGGGGTATCCCACCGGTATAGCTTTACGCCATCCTTGGTGATCATCCATGCTTTGTCAGGGGGGCCTGGTGTTGATATTTGTCGCTTCCAGCTCTCCAACTCCAACCGGCCTTGATTGCGAAGTCGAGCCCTTCTCGGGCCCACATGAATCACGGCCCGGTAACGCCTTTCTTCTCTACCTCTCCACTGTCTAGACACCTGCCGATTCCTTGAGCGCCCTTGTTCTCCTCGGTGCCGTCGTTGAATTGCTCCGTTGTTTCCAGCAACGACCTGGTCATGGTAGCATATGCTACAATCTGGCCTAGGAGTCCATCTCTTTCGCGGACCCGTGCTTCTTCGGCAAGGACCCGTGCTTCTTCGGCAAGGCGGTTGCGTTCCTGCTCCGCCGCGAGTAACAACCTGACTTGGTCCAACTCCTCTTTCAAGTTACAGCACCCACGACACGTCCGAGTTGCCTTCTGGCAGTTTGAAGGATTCATGGCTTGCAGCCGCGTTGGTGGCAATTCAGCCATTCTTGGGTGCAGTACACTGTGCTCTGGGCCCAGAGCAGAATCGCCGTGCATTAAAGCTCATCAAGAAGTGCTTGCACGATAGATACAGGGCGTTCCTTGATGTGCGAGCCCTGGAGGTGAAAGAGCTATCAGAGCACGTGATCGGAAAAACAACAGTCGCGACCGGAACGCAACGGCAAGAGAGAATCATAGTTGTAAGAGATTAACACTGTGATAATCATGGTGTGTGGATTGCAAAGTCCAACACGCTGCATGACAGCATGCAGTTCTACGTACTTTACAGCCGCCGTCATCCGACCAAACACGGTGCCCGCCAAACGCCCACGCCGCCGCAACGCCTGTCATGAAGCCATGGTATACAGAAGTCTTAAATCCTATCGCCGTGTGGCGCATAGTCCCAAATGTGCGAGGAGTCGTACGATTCCGTCTCCTCCATCCTCAGCTTGGGGTCGTCGCCCCTCTTCCTCGCATCCGCCCTCAGCTTATCGAGCTCGGCATCCATCTCGTTGATGGCCTTCCGCAGCGTCTCCATTTTGAGCTTCTCAGCATCGGTAAAGTTGGCGTCTTTGCCCTCTTCCTTCGCCTTGTCTGCGCGCTTGTTGAACTCGTCCAGCTGCGTCCACTTCCCGTTGCGGTCGTCCTGCTTCTTCATGTAGTCGTCGAACTTCTGGCGCCCGCCGAAACAGATACCGTAGCCGTCGCAGTAGCACGTGTTCATGGCAGGGCAGTATACCTCGTGGCCGGTAAAGATGTAGTGCCAGATGTACTCGAAGATACGGCCGGAAAACTGGTCGTCCATGCCCGTCGTGAGCAGCCACTTGCGGTAGTGGATAAAGCGCTCGAGCGGCACCTGCCTGATGCGGTCGCGCGAGACGGCGAACTGGGCGCAGCAGATGCCAGAGAGGGCTGGAGGAATAGGCGCGCCCGGGTGGATCTCCTCCCAGATGCTCTTGCGCCAGTAGATCTCCTCCGGCTTGTGGAAGAAGTCGAAATCGCCGCCCGGGCGGTCCATGTGAATCCAATCAGGGCAGCCCGGGTCGTGGTGGCATCGCACGTTCATGTAGCCGAGGCGCGCAACGCGGGCGTGGTTCAGGCGGCTCACAATCTGCGCGGCGTCGAGGCCCATCAGCTGGTTGTTGTGCCAGGCGTGGCGGTGGGCATGCATGAAGAGGGTCGTGTCGGGGAGGTCGTCGTAGTGGTCGATGATGTAGCTGAGATAGACCTGGCGCGGTTAGCATCCTCTGTGAGGCTGGACAGCGCAGCGCGAGCGTACCATGGCCTCGCGGCCCTTGTTCTTGGGCACCTTGTTCTCCGCCCGCTCATTGTCGACCTCGTATATGACCAGCGGTGCATCCGGAATCTCCTCCTGCATCCATTTGAGGTCCTCCTTGGTCGTCTTGGGCACGACGATCTTGAATGTGTAGTTGCTGCCGGTGGGCTTGGCCTGTCCGTCCGCGAAGCGCAGCGGAATGCTAAAATCGAGTGGGTCTACACCGGGCCGCAGCGATGCTGGCCGCTGTGTCGAAAGCGAGGACCCGGGCTTCCACGCTGACAGCGGTGCGCTCGAAACCGACACGCCATGGTAGTACCATACGACCAGCGCAAGCGCAACGGCCACAAAAATGAAGGGAACAAGGCGAGGCGGTCCGCTGAGCATGCTGGCGGATAAAGCGGACCGTGTTTGCCGAGTGCTGATGCTCACGGCCGGAGTCGAGGTGCAGGAACGGAGAATGGCTCGTTCATCTGTGAGAGGCACAGAGGTCGACGTACGCCTCTCCCCGTGTTTTTTGTGGGGCCATCTTCGATCGTCCCGCCCGGTCACCACGGTCTAGCCCTGCAGTTCACCCACCACGCAGCCTCTCCGCCAGGCACCATCTAAAAGTCTTGGACTACGGGCTTGTTTCCCTAGCGTCAACGGCGAAATTCAATGTGCTGACGCCGGCACAACGCCGTTGTGTCGATCACACATGCAACTGCCTTGCATCTCCTCATAACGCTTGCATCTGACACGGCTCGATCACAACAACCATCACGGCCCGATAGACCGCCATAAGGCCGTGGCATTCTCTTCCACGTGGGCCCGCCATGGTTAGTTAAGTGCATCCATGCATCTGTCCGTTGAGGTCGACGAGGGAAGCAGTCTGTAGGTAGTGTGTATGTGTAGACACTAATTATATTAAGATCTACCGCTAGGTATATATTTAGTATGGCGGTGCGTTGGTGTATACAGCAGACAGTGTCTTGTCTGTTAGGCCTGCTCTATTCAAACAGCAGGAATGCCCTTCTTACCGCCGCCCAATTTCCTCCACAGCCGGCCCACCCACCTCTCCTTGACACACTTCAGCACCACATAAGCCAAGAACCGATATACAAACGCGCAAATACCGAGCGCCATAAGATACATCTCCGGGTCCTTGTCCAGCTTGTACAACTCCAAGACCTGTTCACCCGTTGTGATAGGACATTGGCCACTGATCTTCTGCCAATCCTCACACGTGAACTTCTCATTGCGGAGGGTGTAGGGGGCCATGTTCCCGATTGCCCATTTTACTGGCGAGAGGTGGTTGAAGGCTTGCAGAAACGATGGAATGTTGAGGGAGAGGACGCCACCTGGACTAGATTAGCACACTGTTGCTTGATATGGAAAGTAGGAAGGAGCCGCCACTTACCCATGACCTGCGCAACGCTAAGAAACACACTCATGATGTTGACACTAAAGCCTGTATGCGAGAACAGCGTATTAAATGCGATGCCGATACTCTCGCCGCAACTCGTGATGCAAAACGCATTGTATGTGATGATGAAGAACGTGCTGGCATCGCGTTTCAAGCCGACCGCCAGAACAGCTAGGATTGCGAAAACAAAACAGGATATGATCTCAAACGGCGTGGTGATCGAGATGTAGGTCAGGAAGAAGGCTTCTACGCCATAGATGCGATCGTCATAGTCTCTGTAGAACACATCGCGCTCTACAGGATAGGTGGCGATGTTGTTCAGCATTCCGACGAAGTAGAGTGGCGCAATTTCAACGAGGAATCCCATACGGTTTTGGATAGAGAAGTAGTCGTTCTTAAGCGGCGCGAAGAAGAGTGCCAGTACTATACCCAATCCCACGACCTGCATGATGCGGGCGATGATCAGATCAGGCATGCGGAAAAAGTTCTTTGTGGCACGCCGGATGAGGATCGAGTACGCTGACGCAAAGCTTGCAGGCTCACGAGCAAGACTACCCAGCTCGGCAGGCGTGGTGATCGAACCTGTCCTCGTAGCCGGGAAGAGATCGGGATGCCAGGCCTCGATCAGTTTGCGAACTTTCGCTCTGCTTGCTTCTTCGCGCGCCGCATGCTGCAAGTCTACGGTAATCAGGTCAAGTGCGAAATCGGCTGGATTGACGTGCTGAGGGCAGTCGTAGCCTTGAGCGGCGAGGTGCGGCAGCATCTGAAGCGCTGGCCCTGCGAATACGGGGTGGCCGCCACGAGCAAGGAGCAGAGTGTTGCCAAAGTGAGTAAAGAGGTCGGAGCGAGGCTGGTGGATGGTGACAATGAGTGTGCGGCCTTCATGTGCAAGACCAAGCAACACATCCATGATCGAGAGCGCCGTGAAAGCATCGAGACCTGAAAGCGGTTCGTCGAGCAGCAGTACGCGCGGCTCTGTAAGTATCTGTACAGCGATGGTCACTCGACGTTTCTCGCCTCCGCTGATGCCTTTGATAAGGTCATTGCCAATCAAATTGTCCGCACAATCCTTGAGGCCCATCTTGAGGAGCATTTCTTCAGCCTTTTGCGTCTTTTGCTGCTTGGACATCCATTTCGGAAGACGGAGACCCGCGGCGTAGTGAAGCGTCTCGCGGACAGTCAGTGAAGCCAGAAGGGCATCATCATCCTGAGTGACGAACGAGCAGATGGAGTGGACAACATCCTCGGAGGGCGCAAGTCCATTGAATGTCATCGTGCCGAACGTTCTATATCGTGTCGAGAAGTCGTCTTTCAATCTCCCAGCCATGCTGTTGAGCAGTGATGTCTTTCCTGAGCCAGATGGACCCATGATGACGTTCAAAGAACCTGGCTGAAACTCTGCAGTAAGTGGGTTCAGAATTGATTTGGTCGTTTGCGATCGCAAAGCGCGTTTCTCAATGTCCAAACCAAAGCCTTCGAGACGAATGTTGATTGTTCTTACTTCATCAGGTGTGTGTTCGCTCATCTTCTCTTTCCCGGCAGACGCGTCCATATTAGATGGGCGAGCTCGCGCCATAGCAATCTCAGCGTTCCAGTATCTCAATAACACAGCTGCTCCTGCGTAAAAGGCAAACACATATCCCGTCAAGGCAAGGATTGGCCGCCATACCCAGTTGTCGGGAAAGCCGAGTGAGTCCATGATGAAAGTGCCGGTGTACTCTTTGCATGCCTCGTCTGCAGGTCCCCCGACCGGACAGTCATAAACGCTGTCGGTGAACTCGTTGGCGCATAAAGCGCCGAAGGCGTAGAACTACGGAATGTGTCAGTACTCGTAGCAGCGTAGTATGGAAGGTAAGACATACCACATAAGCAGTCCACTTGGTCCATCGCACATAGATTGGAATGGTGTTTGACTGAATGAAGTATCCACACGCCATCGACTGCAACGTATACGCCAGATTGGCCACTAGACTCGCTCCTGCGAAGTTTCTGGAGACAGCTATACAGACCATGGCGAAGCATACCGCAATGTAGTGTTCTAGGAGAATGACGCTGAAGAACGTGAGAAACTCGCCGCCATCAGCGCGAAAGCCAACCATGAAGTAGTAGATGACCGAAAAGATGAGCGGTACCGGAAGATCTTCAATGAAGAAACGGGCGAGGCGTCTTGATATGAGGAAGGCTGGGATACTAACAACACCCTGCCGTGCTTCTTCGTCAAATAGTTGAATATCCTCCGTGAGTCGATAGGTTTCGAAAAGCAGGATTAGGTAGCCCTGTAGCGCAGCTGCATTGTAAAGAGCACCCTGCCGAGACCGGATCCCCGACAACGATCCATCCACGTTCAGAAAAATCCAGCCCGTGATGATGGCCATGCTAACAGCTTCCAGGAGGCTGCCAAACATACCCATAGGGTCTCGTATCGTTACGACCCAGGTTCGCGAGGTGAGCACTCTGATTTGTTGCAACATGCCGGAATGTCGTGGCATCGACTTATGCTTGGGCGCAACAGGGACTGTAACGTAGCTCTGCTCAGTCTTCTCGGTGAGAGCCTTGTCACAGTGCTCTCTCCAAGCTGCCTTGATATGCCGAACTCTTTCTTCAGCCACAACCTCGGCTTCCTCGCTTCTATTGTCAACACTAACCACGTCGATGAGATGTTCCGCTGGGTTCGTGAACAGTGGCATCTCATGACCCAGCTTCGCGAAATACTCCAGACAGTCTTTTGCACTACCGGCGTACGCGGGACTGCCTCTTGTGAGCAGGATAACATTATCAAACAGACTCCATATTTCAGATCGTGGCTGATGAATGGTCACAATAACTGTTCTACCTTTTCGAGCGAGGTTCTGCAGCGTCTTGACAACTTGATAGGCGCTTGTGGAATCAAGGCCAGTTGTGGGCTCATCCAACCACAGTAAGCTCGGATTCGAGAGCAGCTGCACACCAAGGCTTGTTCGTCTCTTTTCGCCGCCACTGCAGCCCTTGTGCGCAGTGTTTCCTATGCGGGTTTCTGCGGCCTCCTTCAAGCTCAGCTCTGCAATGACTTCTTCGACCAGTTGTTTCCTTTCAGCCTGCGTTACCGAAGAAGGAAGCCGGAGCTGTGCGGCATACATCAGGGTCTCTCGAACGGTCAACGTTGGGAGGAGGATGTCTTGTTGTATCACATAGGCACTTCTGATACTCGAAGCGTCTTCACTGCCGTTGAACAAGGTTCGACCAGAGGTCGATATCCGGTTTCCCTTCATGCGCCCACTCATTTGGTTTAGCAAGGATGTCTTGCCGCTGCCGCTGCCGCCGATGATCGCTGTAAGCGTTCCGCTTGGGAGGTTGGCTGAGACATCGTCCAGGATGTTCTTCACGTGACTCTGCCCCGTTGCCTTCTTCTTCGAAAATAGTTTGGCAAGCGCGTTGGGCGACTCGTCGACAGACACAGAGAGGTGGTCGAGTCGCACAGATACAGGGTCGACTTCGCGCAAGGAGATGGCATTGTCGGCGTGAGATGCGTGCGACCGGATTTGGTGGATTGAAGCGGGAAGTGGCTGCTCGTGTTCGTCGATTTCCAGCTCTTTCGCGGGGACCCCAGTCTCGCTGTCGCGCTTGTGGCTCCTGTACTCGACGTCCGCCCTGCTTTTTCCTGTCGACTCCATGACGTTCAGAATTAGGGTGGCGTGTTCATGATCAGTGTATGAGGGCAAAGGAGAGAGCGAATTCAGCCAACAGAGCCAACTACTGTCGCTGGACGGCACGGGTCATCTCATTCAGAAGCGGTCGCAATGTCTTCTACATCGCTTGCCAACCGAAGGCGATCCCCGCTACGCTACACCAAATCTGGCCAATCAGCCGTCCTCTTTACGAGGAGACACCACAGTCAAAGCATCATTAAATGTACAGTATACCTCTGCGACTTGACATCTACTGGGAGAACACATCAGCCACCAGCTACAATATGAGCGCTGATCATCGATGAGCGGGATGTGCGGGAGCAGCCAGCCGCTTGTACAGAACTCAAGCCCGATCCCGGACCGCCGTTACACTTCCAACGGCTCGCCTACGAAATGAAGGACCGTGTTTCCTGTGCGACATCAACTCGGCTTTGGCTGCAACACTCGTGGGGGTTGCTGACTGGGGAATCTGGGGTTGGTGGCACGACAGTCAAACACCTCCAATCTGTGCAACGCGGGGCAGGTCCGTAAAGCTGTGTGACTTCGGGATGCCGGCTTTTCATTTCGACTCACCGGTGTCTGCTGCTCTCGGTTTCGGTTTGTGGTGTGCAGAGGTCACCACAGCCGCAACCACTGCTACCGAGGGCTGTGTCATTTCTTGGCATGTTTGCATCACTGGTTGCGTTCTGAGACCAAGCGCATTATCTACGGCCCGCCCGATGGACTATTAATCCTGCATCTGTCAAACCTTCTTCTGGCTCGCTCTTCTTCGCTGCAGGTGTTTTCGACCATCGGACCAATCACCTAAATGAATTGGCTGCGACGAGGATATAGGAGCCCCAGCTTATCATACTTCGCAAAGCTTGTGAACACACTCTTTAACCCTCTTCTGAGATGTCAGCCAATCCAACCCAATTCCAAATGCCTGGCGGATAGATATGCTAAACGTTGCTGTGTAGACCCTAGATCCATTAGCTTCTCGAGAGCCGGGTTCTTGAACATGTTAAACGGACAGTGCCTCGGCATGTGGCTCGCGGTTCTCGTGGCCAGCCTTCCACTGCGACGCGTCGCCCTCCGCTTCATAGTCAACCTGTAATGCCTGTCTGGGCAAAGGTGGCACATGCGGCTCTCGCAACACCGTTCGGCTCATGTGCCAACTCTATTCAAGGTTACACAGCTTTAGGACTGATGTCTGAAAAGAATCGCACGTAGATCCTCGCAACGGCCTGGTCTCGAAGGTCTCCTCCACACCGATAGTTCATAAGGCAAACCGATGACCTCTTAACGTATTGAGTCGCTTACGCAGCTGTCAGCTGCAGGTCCGCAAGTTGTTTAGTTCGCTCATGGCACAGCCCTATACCGTCACTCTGGCGATCCAAACATCGAGGATGAGCAAGCGATCACAACACCAGGTGTCCCCGTGGGCAGCGCATTAGCTTTGCTGACATCGGTAGCTGTGCAAGCAGCCAATACATGAGGTCACTCCACTCTGATCTCGCATCATGACTTGCATTATCGACCTTTAAGGCGAGTGCAGCAAGTATATGCAGGCACACTCATATTGAGGTTATTACAAACGTAGGTAGAACGGAATAATTGGCGAGTCCAGTTCTCTTCTAGAGTTCAGCTTACATGCAGTAGACTCATTCGGGAAGCGATTGTCTGACTATGGCTTGAATGATCGTATATCACAAGCCATTCGGGCTGTGGGCGCATAATTGTAGCCACCTTTATAAACGGTGTGCGTGCTTGAGGCTGACTGCTGATGCTTATCGGAGTCATCCGGAGCACATATCGATCAAGGTGTAGTTTAGTGCTGTGAGACCTTGGTTGTGGAATTGAGTTCTTGGAAGGAGGGATGCAGGATTGCGGAGATTTGCCAACGGGAGAAAATGTGGAGTCGCTGGTCTGGAAACGAACACCCGGCATCCTCTTCAGCGGGATCAACGCGCTCCTGTTTGCATATCGAGATGAGAATTGTTTAAAGTCCCAAAATCTCACCCCCATGTCATATCGGGAAATTGTGAGGTGTCGTTCCAAGTACCGCGCATTTACCGATGTACCTTGTTTTCTTTAGCCTGAACAATTCATCAACAGTGGACCTCGTACAAGCTCAACTGCGGGGCAAGCTGTGCTCTCACTTGACGAGACGGGCCGACAACGTGTGCGCTACTGCTGTGTCCAAGGGGCATTTACCCAGCACTGACTTTATCATGGAGTTCACGTATGCTTGGAAGGTGTCCCGAGGCACATGCGAGCAGAGAACCGGCCCAGTAGAAGGCCCTCTGCCTTAGCCGCCAGCCCCTCAGGTTTGTGCAAACTGGAAATGCAGGCCCCCACGCAGAGCGCACAAGCCGGACCGCCGAAGCTGAACCTAGCGGTGATCCTCCAACGGCCGCATCGTGTACAGAGCTCATGACGAAGAGCGCCAACAGCCATGACCCTTCATCTCGCAGGCTGCAAGTACCCGCCCGTCGGTGAGATACAAGTGATCGCAATGGTTCTTTAGCTTTTCGAGATCGCACAGCGTATTTAGCATGGCGACCGGCGGCCGCCAAAGCCTAGGATTGGCGGAGAAACCGACCCGCATTGCAGGCTGGAATGTCGAGACGAGGCTCCAGAAAGCGCCTCACGGCGTTCCTTCTCACCACGACACCTCGGTCAATCGTCATCGATGCACGAAGCAAGAGCGCTAGGATTGGTAGCTGGCTGGGAGTGGACTAACTTAGTCTATATTTTCGTCTGCGCAGCGACGTGTCGTGAAACCCGGTTGTACCAACCACCATGCTTTACGCCTAGCTACAGATGCTGCTTGTAACTCGAATCGCCTTGCCCTGTGCTAATCAAAGATGCAAACCGTGCGCACGAAATGTGCCAAACGCTATGTGTGCGAAAGGAAATCGCTTTGCTGAGAAAATGCAAGAAAGAAATGTAAACCCGTTTGTCGGTCCATAATCCTACACAATGCACCGCCCAGGTAGTAAGCGACGTTGTGCCGAGTACACGCCAACCGTGGCGCATTCGTGCCTCGAAGGATGCGAACCTTCGTCCCAGAATAGTATTCCGGAGAGACGAACATCCGCCGCGGTTGTTACTCCTTTTGCTCCGTGAAAATAACCATGATAATGCAGCCATAACGAAGCGAAATTAAGAAAACCGAAAAAGGCGCAAGTCCGTTTTATGTAGCAAGAAAATCCCATCCCTTTTGATGGATGATCCTTTCCCAGTCCCATGACTCTGGGTCCCCGGAGTCCATGAGCTTCCAGATGTCGTCAACAACTTCCTTGGCAAAGCCTATGTTTCCCAGACCTGTACAGGCGATTAGGCCTGCGAACGCTCGGTTGACCTCAATGCGCTGCTGTTCTTCAAAGGCTGCGCAGCCAATGAGAAACAGCGGCAAGAGAACGTTGCTCTGAATCCAGCCCTCTGCAGGCAGCTCCTTGATGTATCGAATACCGTTATCTACAGCGTCTTTGATGTATGGGTGGGGGTGAGAGTCTTTCGTCGTGCGATAGAGATAGACCCACGTAGCTTGACGATACAGCATCGAGATAGTGTAGCGAGGGGTGCCTGGTGCCTGTGGGCACACCCAGCCGCGCAGACCTGTGTCGATGGCGTGTGCAGCAAGCAGTCCTTCATAGTCCATCGTTGGCTCGATTTTCTCGTCAATGCGAGATCGCAAGCGTCGCCGCAGGTTGCTGATCTTGGAGATGAAACCGAACAGTCCATCAGATACACCGATAAGACCGGCAGTCTCGGGGTTGATCTTGAAAGGTAGGTTGAAGTCATCCATAATAGGTACATCAGCGCCATCCATGGAGGTGATCTGACTGGCAATCCAATGGTAGTAAAAGAACTCATCGAAGAGTGACTGAAACTCTGGGTTGGCCGATTTTTGACTCATCGCAATCTGCTTCGCGGCCACCATGTGCATCCTGTATTCGCCAGAAGTGTTTCCGTCGCAGATGGAGTGAAGAAGATGCAGCAGGATTTGGGCAACATTAGAATCCTCAAAAACCATCACTCCACCTTCGCCGGCCTTTTGGCGCTCAAGGTCGTTCTTGAGCAGCTGCAGGGCCTTGCCACGATGGTATGCTTGTCGGTCCTCGTACTCTTGTGATGGGTTGATCGAATACATGTGTGAGGCGGACAGGCAGAGCACCGAATGCATCAGACCTTCATGCTGCAGCGCCATAGGCAACAATATCTTGGTGAAGGGATTGGATGCCTTGTCACCGTGCAAGGTAAGAACAGAGCTTGCCCGATTGGCGAAATGTTGCAAGAGTGAACGGTCAAGGTCGCTCTCGACACCCTCCATCAGGGGTGGGAGGTCGAATCTGATGTCTTCACTCCGTTTTCGGGCTGTGCGCCAGTCAGCTTGAAGAAGCTAGGTCGTAGTAGTTACATACCATCTGCTGCCCTTTCCTTTCCGCTTCTCCAGATCTCTAGAGGCTTGTAGCCCTCGCAGTGTATGTTGTTTTTCTGGCACGACAAACCTGATCTTGGTTAGTTACGCACCCGCTTGCTCGGTTACCCACACTCACAGAAAGGTTTAGTCTCGTCGCACTTCTTCTTTCGTTTTCGACATGTCGTGCAACCTGTCTTCGACCGTGCTTTTGCTTGTTTGGAAAGAGTTGTGGGCGAGCGGGGCGGGTGAATCCGGGGTCGCCCACGAGCTCGTCGTATGCGTACAGGCTCCGTTGGGGAGATGGGAGTCTCGTCTGTCTCTTCCTTGACATCTGCTAAGTCGAGTTCTGCCTCTTCGATCTTCGGAATGACATCATCCGGGCTCGTGCGCGAGTCCCGCCGGCCGTCTGATTGCGAATCGGAGGGCGCGAAGATATTCGAGTCGAAATTGGGTGTGGTTAGGGGAGAGTCGCTGGCGGAGGACATGGAGGGCTGAGGGGACGAGCTGGTACTCATTCGACTGTCAGCGCCGGACGGCGAGCCGAAAGAAAAGGTTGAATTCATCCGATCTGATGGAGGCAACTTCAGGTGCTATTGCCAACGAGTAGGCAACATTGGGTGCACAAATCGGTTGTTTGCGTTCAGTATGCTCGCAGCTGAGAGCAAGTTCGACTGCACCAAGGCTGAATCTTGTGTAGCAGAACGTGCGACTCTGCAACGCCTGTAAACGTTACACTAATATCGCTAGACGTCGCTTGCTTCTGGGCCGGTGGTGCAACAAGTACCTTGTCGAGGACACGACGAGATTTGTTGCAAGACAACTCACGCGGTCGGGGATGGGAGCCTCGAGTAATTGGGCGGTATGTTGCGTAAGAGCGGGGGATTGCGTTAGTCTTAGCGAGTCGCCAACTACCAATGAGCAATGGACTGCGAAACTGCGTCTCTAGAAGACAATTGGATCCGACGACGGGCTTAAGAAGGCAATGACAGATGGACTGGAGATTTTGTCGTGGCAATTTCTAATGCCTGTGATGATAGCAGATGCAAGGACGAAGCCAGTTGCGCAACAGTGGGCAGTCGCACTGTAAGAGGCGTTTGAACGATGATCGCCTGAGTGGGGAGGCAATGCGGTTTTATCGACAAGGATCTAGGATATGGAGGGCTGGGTGCAGTGCAGGGTGGGCGAGAGAGGTAAGCCGGTGAAGTTCAAGGCCAGGTCGCACGAGACGGGACAGGCCAGAGGTTATAGTAGGCAAGTCAAAAGTAGCGTCGCTGCAACGACGACGAATTCGCCTCTAACACACGATGGAGGATGACCCTGGAAGTAGCGGTTCCACTCTATCCAGCGCACCGGGCCGCCGACTACTTAAAGCAGGGAGCAGGCCGAAGCTTGCAGGACAGCAAATGCACTGTCCACGCAAGGAACTGTGTTGACGTTTGCGAAGAGAGGCCAGGAGCTGCATGTGGCCTAGAAAAGAGCAGCCGGCATGAGCGCTAGTTGAGTGGTACAGAACTGTCAACCCTCGTGGAAATGTAACGTGCTGGCCGACCTTACTGACACGAGTCGCTTTTCATCGGCCAAATCTGGCTCTCGCAAGCCTCAATGTGCTGTTGGTCAGACGTGCCCCGGGCGGAAAGCTGATGGCCCAAGAAGGACGGCGGCGGAAAATGTAGAGAAAACGCTGCAAAAACTGTCTGCTGCACATCGAATACATTGGTCAGCCATATACGGAAGCCAAGCTGTATTCACCTCGACTGGATCCCTGACTGTGACAATCAATGGCGACAGCCTAACGCCATACATCTTACGGCCGCGCACACAGATAGTCAGTGGACACGATCTTCCACTTGATTTTGAGGCGCTCCTAGCTGATAATCAGCCCCACAAGAAGAGGCGCCTTAGTGTTGTTACTCCTCTTGTCACTACAATGTGTGACCCGAAGACATCGCTCTTGCGGTCTATGTCCGGTCAAATGATGGCAAGGTCAGACGCCTCTCTAATCTTATAGAGGACAGCCAGTTCGGCGGCTTGGAGCATTGGATGCAATCAGAAGTACAGGGACTGGTCAATCGGCAGTGTTCAACGTTTCGAACTCTCAGCCATGTTACAAGGATGACAAGGGCACGTAGATCTTCACAGTTAGAACTTGATGGTAGCGAAGCAACGGCCAGCCCGAGGGCGGTTTAAGGTCTTCTCCCCGCGTGTCGGAAGTGTTCGCTTGCGCTTGCAGAAGCAATAAATGTTAATCGCAGCGATCTGTTAATGGAAATTAATCTGCAAGGCAAGACTTTCCGCTTATAATCTCCATCGTCTAATGATCGTAATCTCCAAGATTGGTAGCGGGCGGAGCGGAAACGCGGACGGAATGACAAACTCAAAAGAGCACGCCCCCGAAGTTGGCTCCCAGACGGTTCCCGCACTGATCTCGGCTAGTACTGAGGAGCTCTGACGGCGACAGAGCTCCAAACTGGTCTGAAATCTCATCTGTAGACACTGGCGTCCACGCATGTAGTTCACAGTGGGAGCAAGATTTCGGATATTGCGTTGCCGGTATCTCTATGTGTGACACTGTTGGCGTTGACGCCTTGCGTACAGATTGACAAGCATCTCAACATCGAGGATGAATCAGCTCACAGATATCAGCATGCTAGCATGAATCGGAGGTAGTCTTGTCCATAGGGGAGTGTCTCATCACCATGTGGAGCCAGACACCCTGCGCTATCGCGGTCATGCCCTTTCGAGCGAAACGCGATAATTTCCAGGATGAGTTGCCAGCTGACGAATATCATGACGCATGAACAGAAGAGAGATCTGTGCACAACATTCCTACTCTCTTTGAGGGTGTACGACAAACTTTAAGATGTGTGAGCCTCTCGAAGTGTCCGGCCCTGCAGCGCAATGACAGCGGAGACCATTAAAGGGTGACTTACATTAGGCAGTTTATGGATCTTTTGGTACAGTACACAGCGGAACAACGCATCCGAGAGAGGGCCGAAGGTGGAGCAAAGAGACGAAGCGGGTGTGACTTGCATATGTTAGCGGCATGCACTGGCGCGGGGTTTGCTTGGAGCAACTGGGCTGTTTCATTCGTTAAAGTTACCCGAGAGGACGATAGTTGCATAACAGCTCAATCTTGGACCTTTCAGGCGGCCGCCTCACAGCAGCTTGCGTAAAGAATTCTCAGATCTTCCGGACATTCGGCGCGTGGACTTCTATAGGATCGAGATCACTACATAAGCAGGCCATCAACTAATTAACGGCTGGTGCAGCACAGAGCACTGCAGATGGCAGGGATCCTGGATCGGAGTGCGTTGTACAAAGATGCTTGTCTGCAGGATGCTGTTGGTACATACATAGGATGTGGAGGTGATGTGCAACCCGTTCCGTTATCCAGCGCTGCGTCACGTGGTGTTAGTTGTACAAGACCACTCCGTCAAGGCGCGGCTTGTTTCATGCAATTTCATGAATTTACGGGCCGTGCGGTCGTTTGCAGGACCCGGGAGCAAGACCGAGAAAGGAGTAGTGCAGAGTTTTGTCCTCGGAGCTGGTGAGGTATGTTTGTCCGGTTTGCATTGTTTGCACTCCAAGCCTTGGCACGCGCGTGCTAGTTGGACAGTGAACGGCGCGTCGTTCATCGCATCCCTCAACGCGACGTATCGATCTTGACCTTGCGGTAGGCCACTATGCCTTCGTAAAGCACAATCGCGTGCATCAGTTTAGCTGACTGCTATCACCATGTTCAACTTCACGCCTTTGCTCGGTGCGCAGTCTGCTTCGCCGGCATCTCAGTCACTGCTCGAGTTCGATGGGGGTGTGAAAGTGCTTATCGACGTGGGCTGGGACGAGAGCTTTGATGTCGAGAAACTCAAAGAGATAGAGAGGTAGGTGCTGCTCAGTATGCAGACTCATGTACAGCTGTATATAGACAATCTAATGTACAAGGAATGAAGCTGATCGCGTTGACTCCAGACATGTCCCTACGCTCTCCTTCATCCTGCTCACTCATGCAACCACTGCGCATATCGGTGCATATGTGCATTGCTGCAAGAACATCCCAACCTTCACGCGCATACCCGTCTACGCAACAATACCCGTCATATCCCTTGGGCGAACACTTCTCCAAGATCTTTACGGCTCCACACCGCTCGCGGCTTCCATAATATCGACCGAGTCCCTCAGCGAATCGGCTTACGCATACCCGTCTGCACTTCCCGATGGAAGCAATCCGAATATCCTGCTTCAAGCGCCTACACACGATGAAATTGCGAGTTATTTTGGGCTGATAAACGCCCTCAAATACTCACAACCACGTCAACCGCTGGCATCGCCAAGCTCGCCGCCTCTCAATGGTCTCACGATCACCGCCTATAGCGCTGGACATACACTGGGAGGCACAATCTGGCATATACAGCATGGCATGGAATCAGTCGTCTATGCAGTAGACTGGAACCAGGCAAGGGAACATGTGCTCACAGGAGCTGCCTGGCTAGGTGGGCCTGGAACCGGCGGTTCTGAAGTGCTGGAGCAGCTGCGCCGCCCTACTGCTCTTATTTGCAGTAGCAAAGGATCAGGCAAGCATACAAACATCAAGGGTAATCAACGCGATGAGACCCTCTTGTCTATGATCAGAGACACAATTGCGAGAGGGGGGTCTGTCCTGATTCCTTCCGACTCTAGCGCTCGCATTCTTGAGTTATCGTATCTCTTGGAGGAGACGTGGCAGAACGAAGCTAGCAGAGTGGACAGTAACAGCCCGCTAAAAAACGTCAAACTATATCTAGCAAGCAGAACGGGTGGCGCGACGATGAGGTACGTACGAAGCATGGTGGAGTGGATGGACGAAGGCATCGTGAAGGAGTTTGGAGCAGGCGGCGCAGCAGACGGCCAGGAACAGGGCAAGAATCGGACTGGTGGAAAAGAGGACAGAGGACAGAGGCCGCCATTCGACTTCAGACATATCACCTTGTTAGAGCGCAAGACACGAGTGGCACGCATGCTCGGTGAAGAGGAACCGCGCGTGATACTGGCGAGCGATACATCCCTGGAATGGGGCTTCTCCAAGGACGCTATCAAGAGCTTAGCATCAGACCCGAAGAACTTGATTGTTCTCACTGAACGTGTCGGCAACCTCGATGTGAAAGAGAAGGGCCTCGGCCGGTACTTGTGGGAAGTTTGGAACGAGCAAAATGCATCTGCAGAACAGGGCGCTTCAACAACAGTGGTTGACGCTCCAGGTCAAATGTCTGTACGAGTCGCTCGAACAGTGGCGCTTGAGGGTGACGAAGTACCTCTCTATCAACAACATCTGGCAAGGCAAAGGCAACTCCATAACACCATGGGCGGCGATGCTACCACTAACATGGAGACTGCTGACGTGGTGGACGACCGGTCATCAACAACATCGGAGAGCTCAGAAGATTCAGAGGATATGGTTCACCCACATCAAGGAAAGGCTCTCAACACAACGGCTACCTTTCGCCATGCCCGCAACAAAGTCGACCAGACCGACGCTGAGATGGGTGTCAACATTCTCACCCGTCGCAAGAACGTACACGACTTCGAGGTTCAGGGCAAGAAGGGCACAGACAAGATGTTTCCCATCGTTACCAAGCGAAGACGCGCTGATGATTTTGGAGACCTGATCCGCCCTGAAGAGTTTGCACGCGCTGAAGAGGAAGACAATGTCCCCGGCGAGCCTTCTCGGGCTGATGTAGTGAAGAAGGAGAACGCGGTTGGTCAAAAGAGGAAGTGGGATGGTGCTACGGACGCACCTGCTGAGCCAGACAGCGAACCCGAAGATGATCCAGATAAGGTCGACGGGCCTGCAAAGGTCGTCATGGAGTCGGAAGCGCTCGATATAAGGTGCCGCATAACCTACATCGACTTCTCCGGCTTGCACGATCGCCGCACGATCCAGACTCTCATTCCTTTAATCAAGCCCCGCAACCTCATTTTCGTCGCTGGCGAGCAAACAGAAACTAAAGATCTCGCAGACGAGCTACGGAAAACCCTAGCTTCCATCGAAGCCGGCAGCAGCATCGATGTGTTCACGCCCGCGGTAGGTGTCATGATCGACGCCAGCGTCGACACCAATGCATGGTCTGTCAAGCTATCGCGCAGCATGATCCAGAACCTGCGATGGCAAAAGGTCCACGGTCTAGGCGTTGTCGCCATCACTGGACGCCTGCAAGCCGCAAGCCTCGAGCCTCCACCAAAAGAGGAGGAAGACGAGGCTCCTGCAAAGAAGAGGGCAAGACTCGAGGCCACACCTGCTATCCCTGTGAGCCAGGAAGGAAACGACGACACACCGGTTCTGGACGTAATACCAACCAACATGGCAACGGCCGTGCGCTCTGTCGCTCAGCCCTTCCATGTCGGTGATCTGAGGCTTGCGGATCTGAGGAAGCTTATGAAGGCTTCTGGCATGGAAGCAGAATTCAGAGGCGAGGGTGTGTTGGTCATCAACGGCACAGTCGCCGTGAGGAAGACGGCAGCAGGCACTATCGAAGTCGATGGCGGCGCATACAGCCTCGCAAACCCGAGGAGCAATGACGCGGCTACGTTCTTCAAGGTCAAGAGGAAGATCTACGAAGGCTTGGCTGTCGTTGCTGGAGGCTAGGAGGGCTCATTTTGGTTTTTGATACAGGCAAATCGGTCTCCGAGCGTTTTAAAGCCTGTCTCTGGTTTCTGAGGTGTGAGGCGAGATGTAGGATTAGAGTACAAGTGAATGCTACTATACACCTTCCCGTTACTATTCCAAGGCTGCTCTCACGCACCCGAAAGTATAGCTGCCATCAAATCGAGAAGCTGTCATGAAGGACCAACCGTGTAAACCATATGTGAAGAATGGACAGCGATTTGTACCTCCGCGCTCTCTATTTCAGGTGTTCCAGGACTGCAATCATGTACCAAGTGTGACAATCGAGCAACGCAGTGCGTGATTCAACCTACTCTGGCAGGAAGTAACCGTTCAAAGAGACTGGTCACAACTCAATAAAACCGTAATGCCTCAAGATTTGAGATAAGTGTTTGTGGCATTCATCGAACAATGGCTGAACATAATATGATTGTCATTTCTTGTTTTAATATGCATACTTACAGTGGTACCAAAGCCCCTTATAACATCCTTCTTACACTCTTGCATCGCTGTCTATCCTAACATTGTATACAAGAAGCGAACCAAAAGAGAAATGGTCGAATGAGCGTCAACCCAATATACTAGCGATTGTATCGTAAGAAGAGACCGCATCAAAAGACAGCTCCGCTAATCCCAAAAACGCCAAATATGCTATAATACAAACGTATAGCTCTATACAAGGCACTGTATGAGCCAGGGCGTAGCCACTAGTGTTGAGGTGCCTTTAGTGTTGAGTTCGTCGCTGAGTTTTGGGGGGTGATTCTTCTGATCCTGTGTTGTCTTCATCTGACTCGGACTCAAATGATCTTTCTCTCTTTTTGCTCAACTTATGATGCACAGTCTGGACATGCTCTTCCATCTTGTCTTTCCGGCCTTTGAAGCTGCGACCTTTGCCCTTCCTTGCAGGTTTCTTCGAGCGCTCACAACCTGACATAGGACAGAAGAACTCGAGGATGCTGCCTGCATGCACGTTGGTGTGGTGGCGTCTGAAGTCTGCCTGCCTACCAAATCGAAGGTCGTCACAACCTGTGTAAGAACACTTGAACTTGCCAGAAGCAAGGACGTGACCGGTGATCTGTTCGGACTCCGAGTCGGACGGCGGACTACGTTTTCGAGGTCGGTGCTTTACTGGCTGATCAGTTGGGAGCGACTGCATTGCCGTTGCGTTGACAGAACGCTCCACGATCGGGGATCTGTTTTGTGACATCGAAGCACCTGTGCTGTAAACCAGTGAGCATTTGAGTCTGACATCGTCAACTTCGGCATAGACTTACTGATATATCGGACGTTGGGCATAGCCACCAAACGAGTTGGGTCGTCTGTAGAGTGGGTGTGGGAGCAGTGTGGGTGTGAATACTTGTCTGAGACACGGCTGTTAGAACTGGATATTGCACACCAAATCTGCAAAACGTTGATAGTTGATCCGGAGACGGAAGATTTGAGCAGGCATATGTACACGTGGCAGAATCCTAAGGTCATATGGTAACAATGTTGTATAGGGGCTGTAGGAGGTAGCATGGTCTTCTCTGGTGTACAACCCGGATGGATTGGAGAAGCTTGAGCCATTCCTAAGATGAATCTCGTGTCTTCCAGGTGTGTGAATTTTTGGATCGTATAATCGATCTTGATATGTAGTGACGAGGGAGCCAACAATATAGTCCTCGTGACTCAGTGGGTGGGCGGTGAGAGCGACGTGAACACTGGAGTGGAAGGCAAACTGCGCATAAGGACCGTAGGAATGAGAAGTGGCGAAGCAGCAATGTTTCTGAAGTATTCCAAGTGGGTATTCGATCCACAAGATTTGTAGTTATTGGACTATGTGCGGCCGAAGAAAGCAGGAGATGACCGAAATAAAAACAACCCACCTTGTATGCTGCCAGATGGCGGTGACTGGCTCGCCAAAAATCTCCTAAAGAAGTCAATTCGGTGAATGGCCCGGGTTTTGGTAAAGAGGATCCTGTGCTCCAGGAGTCGCAGCAGTCTGAACCTTGGAAATGCAGAGGCGAGACCGTGTCGTGTTCAGATGCGCTGCCAGTGTTTTTGTACAAAACATAGGAGGTAACCATGGATGAGATGTATTGCTTCGTATTTCGAGCCTGGTCCTGTGACTATCATGGAGACGCCGGGGATTCCTCACATAAAGCGATAAAACTGTCTTGAATCCAACAGCGGCAGAACTTCGTGTAGCGAGGCGGTACAACTCAAGGCAGGTGACTGTGGACGGTTGTCCAGTGATGATCACGAAAATGCGTACCCTGACGTCCATGACGGATCAGGAAAGAGGGGTGGGCGTAAAGGTTGACTGGTGATTAATACCGTCCAAACAACAGGGAATTAGTCGAGAAGGTCCACTTTCCAGTCCATGTGGTCGACTAAGGTGTCCAAAATGGCAGTCCGGGCGTGCCATGAGGTTACTGAAGCAGCAGTCTAACGTTTCGTTGTGACTATAGTGGAGGAACTTACTCGGATAAATCGTGACCAAATACCCCATTTCCAAAATCGTCGATACCGTTCGACTCACTCTGAGCATATTCCACGTTGAAGTTATCCAGAAGGTTATTCGTTGGGCTGTGCTGTGTTGCAATAGGGAAATCTGCCATAAGCTCATTTGACGAGTTCGGGTCGTATTGGTTCGCGGGAGCAGGATACATCTGAGGCACGCTGGACTGAGGGCTTGTCTGATGGCTTTGCAACGCGGAATTGGTGGGATATACAGATCGTGAGCGTTGCATTTCGGCTCCAAGTGACGAGTACATGTTCGGAAATGAGTGATGTGATATAAAGTGTGAGTCGCCACCATAGTGCTGACTTGAAGACGCCGAAGAATGATGAGACGCATGTGATGTTCCGCGAGACATAGGTGTCGACTGGATCGGGTAGGTAATACCGGTATGCGGGGTCAATTGCTGGCCACAAGGCTGACTTCCAGCCTGGTGCTGCCCACTTGACAATTGCAATGCTTGGAAAGACATTTGAGAATTGACCGAGTCATGACGTGAACGGTTCAGTGGAGAGGGGCTGCCTTGACTAGGAAAATGTTGTTGCTGTTGAAACGCAGGGATGTTGTTGAAGTTGTTCATGTTGATGCTGAGAGGCCTGTCACTCGTCCCGTAGTCAGAGCCTTGATCGTGACTGGTAATGTACGGATGATCCATCGTAAGACCGGGGCAAGATTGATCAACGAGTGATGCGGAGGGCTAATAGCAAACCAAAACAAAGGTTCACTGTAAAGCGTGTCGTGGGCGTGAACTAGTCGTCAAGCTTGGATGCTAGGTACGAGAAGGTCGGGAAAGAGAGACCAAACGCTGGGACAAGGCAGCCATTAAGTGTGATCATCACAGCAACTCGCTCGCGCTAGCGGAGGAGGACTCCTGCTTGGCCGCAGCGATATCAACCTCATGCGCTGTCAAACACCCTTGCGTGGTGGGCGAACCTTGAGTGCGAGGCAAAGAAGGCAACTGGGTGACGCAAGCCACGAAGTTTGCGGAAGAAAGCGCTGCAGGCCTGCATGCCGCGACGCTTACGCTGATGCATGCTAAGATGTTGGCAGTTAAAAGGCCCAATCCCATTTGATGTCAGCGCAGGGGAGAAGGACTAAGATAGTGCAGGGTCGTAGTTGGTAAGCGGTACCTAGGCTGGCTGCAACTTTGACACATGGGAAGGACGCAACTGCCTACGAGGGCGCAACAGACCACGTCTTACCACCAATTTCGCCTCATCTTCGTTCTCTCTTAAGAGCCTCCGGTCTAGCACATGACTGAGTTGATATTGTTTTTTTCCTATTTTATCGGCATGCTCCATGACTATTTCAGGCGCACAATGAACGCATCAAGCGCAATTGGCGAACCATTTCGGACCATGCTAGATATGCTATCGTTCACAACTCTTACGCCTTGACGGACCACACTTTAATGCTAGCGTCACCACCCGCACTGAGGACCTTCGTTGCCTTTTCCCAAGCCACACCGGTAACACCGTCCTTGTGAGCGTTGAGCGCTTTGATTCGCTTACCCGGATCCTCGACACTCCAGACCATGACATTCGTATCCAAGCTTCCACTTGCGGCAAACTGCTCGCTCTCATCCCATGCCAGGCATGTGATGCGTGCAGTGTGCGCGCTCCATCGGTCCGTGATGATCTTCCAGTCACCGCCAGCCTCATATGCGTAGATCTTGCCGTTGCTAGCACCGAATGCAAGCTTAGAGCCGGATGGAGAGAAGGCAACGGCTGAGATAGCGGCCGTAGCGCGGCGAAGCTCTGTACCGGTTTCCTTGAGTTCGGTTCCGGATAAGGTGTAAATGTGGACAAGTTTATCGTCCCCACCAACTGCAACAGTTGAGCCGTGTGCAGCGATCGATGTAGCACCATACTTGACTGACAGTGAGCCGGCCTTGGCTCCCTTTGCGTAGATGGCTATCGAGTCCGCGGAAGTGACCAATGTAACATCTCCCGTAGAAGCGATGCCCTTGGGCTGGAAACCAAGTGAACTTGCCTCACCGGTGAAGATCTTGTCGGGGACCGAGATCGACCTTAGCGTGTCATCCCAGCCTACCGTGTAAAGCTCAGCCTGGCTCTTGGACTCAGCAGCAGTGATGCCTGCGACGTAGTTGGAGTGTGAGGCTCCCTCAACCTTGTCTGCAAGGCCCGTGGAGACGTCCCAAGCAAGAACGCGGCCATCATAGCTACCAGTAGCAAATGTCGAGCCTGAGATACCGGCAGATGTGATGTTCTTCTGGTGTCCACGCACCACTTTGGTCGGCTTAGGGCTTCCGTCTACCAAGTAGTTAAGGTTTCCTTCCAGATCCACACTGACGATCAGACCGTCGCTGCGGCCTGTGGGCCACACAACACCAACTTGCTGGTCCGGAATGCTGACAACCCCTTCTTCGCCCATTCTCCAGGTTTGGATGTTCTTTCCTGCTTCAGGGTCCCAGATTCGGACAGTCTGGTCTGCGCTAGCTGTCACGAATTTCTTTGAGTCCTTCGCCCACGAAATGCCGAAAATGCTACCGGTATGCACACCGTCCACAATCTGACCCTTGGCTTCACCGGTCTTGCCATCATATAGCCAAATGCGCTTGTCGGCACCCACACTAGCAAAGAGCGACCCATCTGGAGAGAAAGCCGTGCCGAACACGAAGCGGTTGTGTTGCTCTCTCAGACTAGTGTTGAACTTAAAGGGCGCACCGTGGTAGAAGACGAGACTGCTGTCGTCAGATCCGGTCACAGCTCGCAGCGGTCGTTGCTGACGGATCGAAACGCTGTTGATCTGTTGCGAGTGTCCGGAGATCTCGCCCACGCTGTTGCCGCTGTCTGCCGTGATGCAGTGTCCAAATCGCTCCTTGCCATCACCGACAGCAATAATTCGCTGCGAGTCGCCATCCCATGCAATATCGTTGATTCGCCCAGCGATAATGTGGTAGTCGCCTGTGCATGGTCAGCTTCACTTCCTCTGCATCTCCACCACCGCGTTTCAACCCACCTTTCGTAGCGCCTTCGCCTGCGCAGTCCCAGACTTTGACGGCTCCAGACGCATCTCCACTCGCCACATAGAAGCCGGAGGGCGAGAACCGGGCAACCGTGGTCTGAGCGGTGTGTTGGGTGTATTGTGTGCTGACGGAGGGGTCGTCGATGGAGCGGAGAAAGATGGATTTGCCTGACTGTAGTACTTTGATTAGCTTGTCTCAATTCAGAATACAGCTGAAAGCGGCTTACAGCGTAGGCTATCCGCTCTCCCTTGGGGTCAGACGAAAGAGGAGTTGGCTGTCCTCGGGTGGTTGCAGGCGCAGCAGCCCAGATGGCGTCTGCTCTGATTAGCTACAGCAGTGTGTTGAAGTACAAGCTCCTACCAGACACGAGAGACATGGTGCAAGGAAATATAACGCTCAGAGCAATGCAAAAGCCGACCGATTGAGAGCTGTGGTGTTTAGGAGTTGCCTGCGCTGTTGCTTGGATGTGGGGCACACTCGTCACCGCTCTTGTTTCAAGGGTCGACGGCCCTACGTGCGGGGCCAGCGGTATTAGGAACCTCTACTCCCACAGCGTTTGCGCACCATTGGTCAAAGCGACTGGTTCTTCGTTTGCATAACAAGTCTGTCTCGGTGTGCTGTTGGATATATCGTTACTTGTCGTACCGGAATTATGTGAGCAATCAGAAATGACGTCAACCTTCATGCAGCAAAGAGATACACTGTGACAAGAGAGCACTGAAGTAGCGATCAAACCTTGTGAAGGGGTTCTGAGCTCACAAGCTACGGCTGCGTAACCTGCGTTCAGTAGTGCAACCTCATCTCCAATTCACGGTCGGCGCCGGACAAGGCGACTGGTGCAAAGGCTTCATTCGCTGCATATGCACCAAGCTCATTAGTGCGTAAGCCTTGATGAGCTTAACTGCAATTAGCCCACACTTGCGCTGGAGATCGTGAGCTAGCACTGAACATTCCGTGGCTGCCTATTGTCCAGGCTCTTTGCACAAGGAGCTACGGACTTGACAGCCCTGAGCAACCGAATAACTTCTATCTACCGCAACCTAAACTGTGGAAGTTGGTCTGGAAGGTAGTGTGTTGTCTAAGGAGATACTCAATCCATTAATCAATGTGACCTGACGTTGTCAGCCTGATCAGTCCATACATCATGCGCGTTCTCATCTCCGGAGCGGGCGTCGCAGGCCCAACACTCGCATACTGTCTTGCCAAAATCGGGGCTCGCATCACCGTCGTCGAGAGAGCTCCGGCACTTCTCTCACACGGCCAGAATGTAGACCTCACGGGGAGCGCCGTGACAGTCATTAGGAAAATGGGCCTCTTCGAGCAAGTCAAACGTAGCCACACAAAAGAGAAAGGCACGCAGCTCATCGATTCTAATGGTCGCCCATTTGCACCCTTTCCGGTCAAGGAAGGAGCGATCACAAGCTTCACATCCGAGTTTGAGATCCTCCGAGGAGACATGGCAAAGATTCTCTGGGAAGCCTCACGCACGCCCCCAAACGTGGAGTACAACTTCGGCACTACCGTCCAGAATGTCATAGAGAACAACGATGCAGGCGTCAAGGTTGAGCTTAGCAACGGCACCGTGCAAGACTTCGACCTCCTCGTCGCAGCAGACGGCCAGTGGTCGCAAATTCGCAAGCAGTGTTTTCAGCCTGAGTCTATCGCGGTAGTCGACAAAGGGATGTATGTGGTCTACTTCACCGTGCCACGGCTGGCCGAAGACAACGACTGGTGGAACGTATACTTCGGATCGCAATCGCGCAACATCACTCTGCGACCCGATCCACACGGCACTACCAGAGCGATGTTTACCATCATGCCGCGCAACGAGACGCAGAAGTCGGCGTGGCAGAACGCGTCTCGGGCAGGGCGGCAAAAGCAAGAAGAGCTAGTGAGGCAAGAATTTGCAGATGCAGGATGGCAAGCGTCCAGACTTCTCACAGCAATGAGCATGGCACCGGACTTCTACTTCCAGGCCGTCCAGCAGATCAAGATGGACAAGTGGAGTAAGAATCGTGTTGTCTGTCTGGGAGACACAGCGTTCGCACCCACGCCGCTCACGGGCATGGGCACATCACTGGCTATCATTGGAGGATACATGCTTGCTGGTGAGCTTGCGAAGGCGCAGGTTGGCGAGCATCCTAAGGCGATGCTAGAAGCGTACGAGAAGGCGTTCCGTCCGTTTGTTGAACAGACGCAGCAGATTCCTAGTTTCGTGCCAGGAGTGGCACACCCGGATACAGCGTGGAAGAGATGGGTGCTTCAGACGGCGATGTCGACGCTGGCTAGAGCAGCAAACCAGCCGTGGTTTGTAAGGCTGATTGGGGGAGACAAGACTACGGAGCAGAATACTGAAGGATTTCAGTTGCCGCGGTACGAGGATCTTGATGGAGTGCTTTGAGCTGCGACGTGCGTGACAGTACGCGAATCTATGTTTTCGGTCGTTTACAGAGGCTACACCATCTAGATTCGTTCGCTGAAGGAACCTGACGTTTGTAAACTGGAAGTTCGTGCTACTTTGTGTGGTCTTTGTTGTACTATAAAATCTTGAGATACCACAAAGGATCCGTTTTTTTTGAAGAGATGTCTCTCCAGTCCCTCTTGGCTACTTACACCCAAGACTCTTCTAGAACTACGTGTGAGTAATCGCGATAGGAAGCGCCGCTATAGGTGCCGTAGCTTTTGTTGACGAGCTTTGCAGGAAGGTGGTACTTGAGACCCACACTGCAGCCTCGCAGTCCTGTACCTAGGTATGTCTAGTCGCCAACGCAAGAGTACCTAGGTACCACCCCATCTAATAACTACCAATATGCGCGTGTAACCGCAACGCAAAATCTCTGCGTTTTCGCTGGTATCACCTGCCTAAACAGGAACTATTCCAGTACGAGTGACGCTAGCACCGTGATTACCGGACGAGGTCTTGGTAAGAGCAAACTCTCGACACCGTGCATATCGAATGACAATGTGTACTTTGGCTCATGGAGCGCGTACCTGACGCACGTGGGCCGTGCCAAGAGTAAGGATCCAGTCGCCAATCCTCTGTGCAGCAGCGGAATGCATTGCAGAGCTGTGGTTCGTGGACAATTGCGGCAACGGATTACATGTGCAGGCTGACGGCCAAATGAAAGCATGGGGCGTACGATCAATGCTTGTTTGGAATGCGGAAGGAGATGGGCATGTTGGTGATGATGCAGGTGTGTTTGAAGGAAGAAGCGAGAAGCTGCTTACCAACGCGTGTCAAGATCAGTGGAAATTATGTCTCCCGATAACCACGACGCCAACAGACCATGACGTTTAGTGTTTTCACAGCCAAGGTCGATTAAAGTATGATCTCTCAACTGGTTCGTATATAGTACGCTACTTACCTGTAGCGTTCAGTCAGGGGCTGGGTCAAGATACAAACGCGATCATGCGGCTGTTCCAGCGATGGTGGTTGTGCATCATCGTGGGCAGAGTGCTAATATGACAGTTGGAGAACATTGAGCGATGTTGCGAGAGGACACAGTATCACTAATAGAATGATCTGGCATGGTCGCCTGCCTCGAATCTCGGCAGTCGGTCATCGCAACTTAGACCTGGGTCTAAATGAAGCCTGGCGTAGGTGGCGCGACAGCAAGAGTTGGAGGCTGTTCTAGCTGGCTAAGCTGTTATACGAAGTTGGCGACGGGCACGACGAGTCGTCGGTTGTTCAGAGACGCTGTAAATGCGTTCAATGTTTACTGTTTCTGTTGATCCGCGAATTACACTGCATCCCATTTGACGTTAGAGCATTTGGCAAAGATTGGGTGCTATTGAGCAAGTACAATTGCTTGGCCTACCTTAAATGCTCCCTTGATTTCGTCCAGTTATCTTCACCAAAAGCGTTGGAGGCGACTGACCCGCGGTACGATGTTCCGCTGGCGCAGCTCTAGACTTGTTTCGCCCTCGCCATCGCGTTCTTGTGCTGCGCCTCCAACCTGCCTCGAAAGCTTGCGAACAGGCAGCAGTACATACGGAAGCCGGCGGTAATTACACACGAATCTATGTAGGTATTAGCTTTCCGCGTCGTCAGTCTTGATGACCGAAACCGATAACACATTATTGTGGGCTGATCAGGCAATTTTGTGCGCTTGTTTTAAGGTATCGATCGAGTGGCTTACTGCCGGCCAATCCGGGGTTGATCAGTTAAGCTTAAACTCATAATCTGCTCCAACCTTATCTGCCCTTTGCAAGAAGCGACATCGGCTGATCCTCAGCCGTCCTGCATTGTTGTTCGTGTTTCTCGTATTGCTGGAGAATATTCAGCCAGCGGAGATCCCTTGACAGTATGCAGGAGACATGGCATAAATACCCAAGGCGCCTGATACGAATGATGCCATGGTTGCTCACGAATGGCGGTATACGCAAGTCAATCGCGATTCAGGGTGCTCGGCAGTCCCAATCACGCTGACGCGGCCTTATGACAAGATGGGGCCGTTGTTAAACGTGGGAACGCGAAGCTTGGCCACTCATAGAAACAAAAAGTGGTCTACGGCTTGGCAGGCTTGAGTGTGACCTGCGCCAACGAAGCGGAACTCGGGCCTTTGTCTCGCTCAGGCAAGCTGAAAGCACGCCTTGCACAGTGACTCTGATAGTGGCTCTCAGCCATGCTGCCTTGGGAAGGATGTAACGAGTATACGGCAGATTTAGGAGCTTGCGTGGTGAGTGTACTCTGATGCTATCTCGTTGCGGTCCGCTGCTTCCACGCCCAGTCCATGCGAAGACGCTTGAACGCCAGGCGATATTGACTGTCATGCCGAGAGCCCAATGTAATCACCGTCGGACCGTCACGGCTATTGTTCAAGGAATTGCCAAAAGTGAAATTGCAGCAGACAAGGCACCAGAGGTCTTGTCTGTGTGCGGGAATGTCATCGGAGTTGGGCCCTGTCGCACCGTCAGCGTGGTTAAACCGGAACCTCGTGGCACGCAGTAAGCTTAAACCACAGCACCAAGCTTAATCTATGCTTCTGGCCGAGCCCCTAAGCGAACGGCTAAGAAATAGCAGCTGGTCCATTACGTTACAGTGGAGCTGAGCGGATTGTCCAAGGAGCGGAGGCGCGATGTGCTTGGTTGGTGGGACAGACGGGCACGGTATCTTCCACACCGACAGCAACCCTGGGCCTGTGTTCGTGCGGAGAACTTCAGGTAAATAGAGGGGCACGCGGCGTAGCAGGCATTCGTCAGCGTCTTGGGCAGTGTGTGATCATCGCCTGCGCTGTTGCGGGCCCCTGCGGAGCCGGCACCTCAGCGGAGCCGGCTGCCCAGACGTCTTTGTCCCCCCAAGGCGCCGAGGGCACAGCAGGAGTGGGAGGGCGCCCGGTGGTGCTCGGGGGCGTCGTAGCCAAGTGCTGGGCAAATTGTCTCAAGCAGCCAACGGCGCTGGTCCACACGCGAGCGGTAGCCAAGAGCCACAAGACGGAGTGACGGACTCGCGCAGAGGCTTGGAAGGTGTCAGAACTGGGGTCGGAGTGGGCCAGCCAAGCCACAGAAGGCTTGTCAATGTTAAAGACCAGAGATTGGGTTTAGGTTGAGTAGCGCCATTTACAAAAAGCTTGGCGGCGAGACTTACGGCCTGGGCGCCAGCGATCCAAGCCTTGAAGGAGCATGTGAACAGATCGCTGCGGCCTGCTGGGCGGATTCCGGCAGCAAGTGGAGCGGAAAAGTCGCTATTTGCGTTGATCTGACTGCGACGACAGGGCACAAGGCTCTGTCACGGCGTACGTACGCGCTGCAGGTTGCACCGCCGCGACGAGCGGCCCCAGTCAGCAGCCAACGGCATCCAAACAAAGCTTGTCCCGGCAGCTTGAGGGGCCTTATTTCGCTATCTAACGCCACTACAGGCCTGGGCGTCGATCAAGACAAGACCCCAGCGCCGAGAAAGGTCTGAGGACATTCCAGGTAGGCGAGGTTCCGCTCCTCGCTGCGGGCCCAAAGCGTACATGAAGAGTGCACGCCGCGCTTGCTAATGATGCCTTTCTGACTTTTTTGCTCCCTCTCCTCGCCCGCCCTAGACATATCACCACCCCTGCACGCACCACGTCCGCTTGCCGCGTACATCTGTCACATCGACAGATTGTTTCATCGACGGCGCCGTTTCACGTCACTGGAGCTCCACGCCTACTAGCCTTGCTGTCGCCGCACAGCTGCTGAGGCACGACAAAACGTACTCGCTCGCTGCCGAGTCTGCCACCGTTGCAAGTGTTACAGTAAGTGCCTCTACTATACCTCCATGCCCGCTCGGTTGCACGTGTGCAATGTTGCAGTTGCGTCGCCGTGCACCCATGTCGAATACTCGCCTGTGTAAGAGCCGCATTTGCACGCAAGTCAAGCTCCAGGACGCACAGCCCCCAACGCTGTATTGGCTGCATGATCAACCGCCTTCAATCCTCTCAAGCTGACCTCAGCCCTCAGGCGCCCAATGCAAGTCTAATCTTGCACGAGACTTCCAGAGCTGCACTTAGCATCAACACCACACACCACATTCACAATGGAGACATATCACGGCCACGTCCGCACGCCAAACGACGCGATTGTCTTGTTCGAGGCCTGCCGCATCGGCATACTGCCACGCGTCCAGCGCCGCCTGTCGGAGAAGGAGCGCCAGCAGATCAAGTCGGGTTCAGTGTTCGTATGGGATGAGCGCGAGGCCGGCATGAGGAGGTGGACAGACGGCAAGTCGTGGAGTGCAAGCCGAGTGTCCGGCAGCTTCCTGACATACCGCGAGATGGAGGGGAAACGAGGAGGAGCAGCACCAACACCACCGCTTGTCAAGAGGGCAAGCGGCAAGTCTCCTGAAGGCTCTGCGACCGGCGATTCGGAGGGCGAGGGCCCAGACGGGTACCGCTACAAGCCAGACGGACTCATGAAGCAGTCGTTCAGTATCACAACCTCGAGCGGCCAGCACCTCCACCTCATCAGCTACTACTCTCGCTCGAACTCGAACAATCTCCCACAACCGACCAACGACGCGCAACTGCGACACATCAGACCTCCAAAGAACATGTACCCTGAGTCCACCGTCGCCGAGTCCCAGGCCGCACCCGCTGTGACCCGCGGGCCCATGCCTGGCTCTCCCCACGCTGCTGCTGCCTACACCATGGCCCAGCCCTCACCATACGCGCACGCCGGCCCGGTGGCTCCGATGTATGCAATCCCGATGTACCCTCCTACGCCACCAACCGGCACGCCTCCCGTCCATCAGTACCGCGCAGGCCCTCCAAGCTTCTTCTACCAGCCCATGTACGCGCCACCTGGATACTACATCCCGCCTCACCCACAAGGCCACGTTCTCGATCGTTCACCTCAGGCTGTTGGACACCCGCATGCACCGCAGGGCCACCCAATGTACGCTCACCACCCATTGTACGCAGCGCACGCCGCGCACGCAGCACACGCAGCACACGCGGCGCAAGCAGGCCAGTACATGGTCAGCCCGCCTCCAGCACGCGCACCATCTTCTGCCGAGTTGGCGCAACATCAGCCCCCGCCGCCTCCCGTTGCCGCCTCGTCAGGCCCTGAGCCCGGACCCCAGCTGCCTGCCATCAACGGTGCAACTGCATCCGTCGGTATCACCAAGCCACCAACACCTGATGGCGAAAAGTCGCCCGTTCAAAATGGCGCGGAGACTAACGCGGCAGCGTCTCGCCCTCTCCCAACACTTACTTCGCTTCTCAACGCCAATGGTGCTGAAAAGGACAACCAGACATCGTCTCGATCAGGCAGCCGCAGCCCGAACACCGCATCGAGGTTCCCACGCGATCTTGCTCCGGAGCGCCTTGCGAAGAACAGCACTGCGGCAGATAGCAGCGCGCTGAACAAGCTCAACAGCGTCTTCGTCAGGTCCTAGGATATTGTTTCTGATTCCCTTCTATTCGACTTTACTTTAGTGTCGGCACATGTTAGCATTTACGAACTGCATATGGGCGGCGTTCAGGGGCACGACCAAGAAAAGGTCGCTACAAGAGCCATAAGGCCTGGAGTTTCACGGAACACATGTTGATTTACAGCCTATTGTTTGTGGGAGATCGCAGGCGCGAATCTGCGGTAGTTCTGATGTAGTAGCAAGAACAAATTTACTGAAGTTCATCCTTCCATCCGCACAATAACCTTCCGTCGCAAAGTTAGAGTTATGCATGGGTATGCTTAAACGTAATACGCGCGCTAAGCTGAGCTTGTGACATCACCTCGTCCGATCATCGACTTGCAGCAACGTCAACGCTGAACCAGCATAGAACATGGCAGGGGTAAGTATTCAGTGTGGATTCAAGACTTTGCGGAAGCTAGCTGTTAGGAGAAAGTGACTTGTGGAGGTATGCAAAGTATCTTAGCTTTAATCTTAGCACTTTGTTCTTTAATCTTTCGTGCTTCACTGTTGATTGCAGAGAGGTGCTGCTAGAAGAAGAACATCGTTGAGGATCCACATTAATTACTTGCCCCTGCCATACTATACTGTAAGACGGTTGAGTGCAGCCGCATCACTCAGAGCCAACGATGTTGCTATCTGAATCTTATCTTTGAAGTCTCCACGCCTCCATCTCACGCCGATTCTCGGACAACACCACCTCTCATTCCAGCTTCCTGATCTGGCAACTCGACTGCACATCATGCTTGTCTGGCCTATCGCCAACGTACAGCAGATCGCCCACCATGTCACCCAATCTCGAACCACCCCGCATTATAGCAACGGCAACCACAGATAGCGTCAGAGCTAACGGCATATCTTATCACCCGACGTCAACGGCGCGGACATGGCAGCATTTCCGGCATGTAAGGGCAATCATCGTCGGATCATCGCTTTGGGGCGCACGCCTCGTCTCTTGTCACCCGCTACATAAAGCTTGGAGCGTTGGCATCGTTCTTGACGTTGCTTGTGCTACTGCAAGCGTCACGCCACCCTCCAGCGTAGGAACCAGAAGAACGTACAGCGGACACGATGGCGACCGCGACAGAAAGTATGCGCCAGCCGACGGATGTGGAGAAGGTGGTTTCGGCGACCGACAATGAGTCTGTGTCGCCGGGCGTGGTGCAGCGGCTGGACGAGAAGATATTGAAACACTCGCACGATGCCGACGCCGCTATGAAGGCCTTCGAGGGCTTGGATGGGCAGGTGCTGGAGTTGACGCCGGAGAAGAGTAAGGCGTTGCTGAGGAAGATCGATTGGCACTTGATGCCGGTCAGTTGCCCGTGAACCACCCAACCACCCAACGCCAATACTAACGAACGTAGATAATGTGTTTCATCTATGGTCTCAATTACTTAGACAAAACGCGAGTTGATTTATTCCTATAATTTGTGTACATTCTGACAAAATTAGGACCTTGAGCTACGCGAGTATCATGGGTCTTCGCCTGGCGCCGTCCAGCAACAAGCTTGCTTCAGGCATCAATCTGACGGGCGACCAATATCAATGGCTAGGCTCGCTATTCTACTTTGGCTACATTGCGTGGGAGTATCCTACCACCCGATTGCTGCAGGCCCTGCCGCTTGGAAAGTACTCGGCGTTCAACATCATCATGTGGGTCCGTATATGCTCTGAGCTAGAGATGGCGACCGGAGACTGACAGCTCCAGGGCATCGTGTTGTCGTGCTTCGCAGCAGTGGAGAACTACGCCGGAGCCATCGCCATCCGTTTCTTCCTTGGCGTCTTCGAGTCCGCCGTCACGCCTGGATTCGCCCTGTTCACATCGCAGTGGTACACGAAGAAGGAGCAAGGGTCACGCACCGCCATCTGGTTCAGCTTCAACGGGTTTGCGCAGATCTTCGGGGGCTGTCTTGCGTATGGCATTGCGGTCGGGTGCCGGAAGTCTGGCACAGACCTCGAGCCGTGGAAGATTGTCTTCCTGGTCACTGGACTCCTGACCGTCTGCGTGGGCCTGCTGTTTCTGTGGATCATGCCCGATAACCAGCTCAATTGCCGGTGGCTGAGCAAGGAGGACCAGATTCTGGCCATCGAGCGTGTGCGGGTCAATCAGCAGGGCATTGGAAACAAGCACTACAAGTTCTATCAGTTGAAGGAGGCAATGACCGATCCTCTGAGCTGGGCTTTCTTCTTCTACGCGCTCATTGCCGACATTCCCAATGGTATGTACTTGTGATACTATTGTAGTGTCACAGCGTCTAACTAATCAATCCAGGTGGCATCTCCAACTTCTTCTCCCAGCTTATTGTAGGCTTCGGCTACACGCCTGAGCAGTCTCTCCTCTACGGCACACCCGGTGGAGCAGTCGAGGTCGTCTTTCTCATTGCCTGCGGCTGGGCTGGCGACAAGTACGGCTATCGCGTTCTGATTTCAATGATTGGACTTTGCACTGCAATAATCGGTATGGTACTGATTGTTGCACTGCCGCTGAGCAGCAACTCAGGCCGTCTTGCCGGCTACTACTTGACCCAGGCCAGCCCCACACCGTTCGTCGCGCTGCTGAGTCTGCTAGCGAGTAATGTGGCGGGCTACACCAAGAAGACGACCGTTGCTGCCATGTATCTGATCGGGTACTGCGTCGGCAACATAATCGGCCCCCAGACATTCCGTCCCGGCGATGCTCCCCGCTACGTTCCCGCCGAGGTGACCATCATCGTCTGCTGGGGCGTGTGCCTGGGCATCCTGGCCTTCATCCACATGTACTGCGCGCGCCAGAACCGCAAGAAAGCCGCGATCCGCGCCGCGCCGGGCTACGTGCGCCTGGAGAACCAGGAGTGGCTGGACCTGACGGACCGCGAGAACCCGGAGTTCATCTACACGCTGTAGTCGCCAACTCGTACCACCCCCACCCCCATCACTGCTGCGCCCGTTGTGATGCTCTTCAAACCTGCTCCTTAATCACCGCCGCCTTCCCCGCCCGCCACCGCACCCAGTCGATCCCCACCGCCACCACGAAATACACGCTCGCCAGCATGATGGCCAGCGTCGCCGCAACACCCAGCAGCGCACACGAACTCCCTGCGCACCGCCCGCCGCCCATGCACGAGATGATGAAGGCCGTGAACCAGAGCAGGCAGTCGAGCGTGCTGAGGATGAAGTTGGCCTTGAGCGAGGCGAAGCGCTGGAAGCGCTCCGTGTGGGCGGTGAGGTAGACATAGAGGAGGAAGACGGCGGATTTGATGGACTGGGGGTGTTAGTGTTGCGGTGTTGCGTGCCAGACTGCAGACATACATAGACGAGGATCAGCGTCGTCGAGCGACTGCGCTGCATACTCGTGTCGGCCATGAGTGCACACCCCACGACGAAGGCGGCGAGCACCAAGATGCCCTGGGCGATATACAGGGCGCGATTGTAGCGGTCCGCGACGGCGGTGAAGGTAGCAAAGGCCATGGCGGGTGAGTGCGCGGTGTAGCTCGTCTGGGATTTGGATATGGACTGCAGTCTGGGCGTCGAGAGAGCGGGAGATAGGGACGTCTGCGTTCCAACACAAAACACGATATAACTCCTCCCAACGCGCTCGACACGCTCCCTATATACACCCACCTCCAAGCCCGTGTACACCCCCACCCCAAATCCCTTCACGTACGCACACAGACCCAATACGGCGCGGCACCGTGCATACGCCACCGCTCTCCCGGGACGCTGGCCTCCAACTCCAACCCCAACGCCCTATGCGTGGACACCAAGAGACGTGCAGTGGTGCAGCATATATGGGACGCTAGGCTCGATAGAGCTAGCGTGCCCTCGGGACGCGATAAGCGAGTACGGGCGCGGGTACGGGTACGACGGGGGCTCTCACGTTGCAGGAGAAGCAGCGGACAAGCGACCTTTAAGCTGACCAACTTCACACAGAACGTGTAGCTATCATTATGGCTAGAGCTAGAACTTTAATGATTTTTTTTTTTTTTTTTTTTACCGAAATTGTAGGCAAAAACGTATTCTATAGAGTCTTCCTGCTTTCTCCCTGCTTTGCTGTTGCGTGGTGCAATACTCGGTGCAGTACCGTCCGCCGTTTATTCTGTAGCGTGAGAGGACGGGGGATGGGGCGCGGGCACACGCGAATGGGTGTTTTGCGTGTGGGTGGTTGGATGCTGTGAGGTGGGAGGAGGGTGTGGGGGTGTTTCGTCGGGGTTTGCTTTTTGGCTTGATTGCAGTTGCTTGCAGTTGCTTGCAGTGTCGATTACTCGGGGCGATGCAGTTCGGTGTACAGTATGGCAGGAGTAAGTATTCAATGTGGATTCAAGACTTTGCAAACAGAACGTGACTTGTAGAGGTATACAGAGTATTTCAGCTTTGCTCTTAGTGCTCTATTGTCCTTGTCCAATCTTTGTGCTTTACTATTACTTGCAGAAGTGCTGCTAAGAGCGGAATATTCGAGGATCCACATTAATGACTTACCCCTGCCATACTGTACTATTGCTCTGCACCGCCGTGGCAAGAGACATCGCCTCGAGGGCGTAGTCACACGCTCCCAGCTCTACTCACAGCAGACAACGACCGGAACCTCCTCGGAACCCCTTCGGAACGCTCGCGCCTTCCGGAGCCGCGCTGCCGATCACCGCAGCGCCGCACTCTTGCTCAGCCGCGTCGGAACCGTCCCGCGCTTTCCGAGCGCGGAACAGCTACCCCGCGCCGCCAGGTGCTCGGTGGAGTATTAGAGCTGCAGCAGGCCAGTGCAGCGGCGCCTTGGAGCGCGAGTGAAGTAACGTACACGCTGAATTGACGAACTGACGAATTGCCGCACACAGCTACTGTCGTTCATAGCTACCACAGTCTGTTCAGTACCACAGTTTGTTCAGCTACCACAGTCTATTCAGCTACCAAGTCTGTTCAGTACCACAGTCTGTTCAGCTACCACCACCCGTCCTAGTCCGCACTTCCAGCGCCACGGCAAGACACCATGGCGACAAAAGTAGCCCTCATAACGGCCAGCTCGGCCGGGCTCGGCGCCCAGATCGCGCGCGCCTTTGCGCCCGACTTCCGCGTCGTACGTGCCGTGTTCGTTGGGCGACGGCAGCACTAACGGCGCTGCAGGTGATCAACTACGCGTCCAACGCGGAGCGCGCGCAGGCACTCATCACGGAGCTGAACGGCATCGCCAGCACCAGCAGCGCGGGGTCGTCGGAGCCCAGGTTCCACCTCGTGCAGGCGGACATGGGGTCCAAGGCGTCGGTGGAGGGCCTCGTGGCGGAGACGCTGGCCAAGTTCGGGCGGCTCGACGTGGTGGTGTCGAACGCGGGGTGGACGCGGATGACGACGTTTACGGACATTGAGCAGCAGGTCAACGAGGACGACTGGGACAAGTGCTTCGTGATGAACGTCAAGACGCATCTGTGGCTGGCGTATGCGGCGAAGGGGGCGCTGGCGGAGAACGAAGGAGTCTTCATCTCGACGGCGTCGGTGGCGGGGGTCAAGCCGAGCGGGTCGAGCGTGCCATATGCGGTGACCAAGGCGGCGCAGATCCACCTGATGAAGAGCCTGGCGGTGGTGCTGGCGCCGAAGATCCGGTGCAATTCCATCTCGCCGGGGATGCTGCTGACCGAGTGGGGGCTCAAGTTCCCCGAGGCGAAGCGGAATGCGGCGATTAACAATACGAAGCTGAAGAGGCTGGCGACGGTCGAGGACTGCGCGGATCAGGTCAGGGTGTTGGCGCTGAGCAGGAGCATTACCGGGCAGAATATTAGTATTGATGGGGGGTCGTCGCTGTGAGGCCATGACATTTGAGTCTAGAATAATTCAGACTTTGTCGGTCCAGAACAACTTCAAAGACTTGACAGTCGCGATCAATTTCAAAGGGTATCCAACGCCTGCTCATCTCAACGCGTGCCTGAGCTCATCGCAGCCCGGAAATGTCCTTGCCCATGGAATGCACCCTGTCTTCAAGCGCCCTCTTCTTCGACTCCAGCTGCTTCACCTGCTCTTCCTCTCGGCGCAGGTCGTCGGCTGTCAGGATGGCCTCTTCGGGGGGCTCTTCGACGTCGTCGTCGTCGTCGACGTAGTCTCCACGCGAGCGGTTCAGGCGGCCCAGCTGCACCGTCTGCTCGGCGAGCCGGGCCTCGTAGTACTGCAGCGAGGCCTCGAGGCGGGCGTGGCGCTGGCGCATGGCGGCAATCTTGTCGAGCGCGCCCGGCACGTGGTACACGGCCAGCAGCTTCTCGGCGCCCTCCAGCAGCGGCTCGACGTCGACGTCGTTCTTGCTGGTGGCGTCGTACTTGCGATAGCCCAGGCCGGAGCCCGCGCCGCCGCCGCCACCGCGCCTGATGCGGTCGACCAGCTCGGAGCCCAGCACGGCGGCCACGGCGGTGTTGCGCCTGGGGGCGCGCACGGCATTGGCGCCGCCGCCCGAGGTTGTGGCGGCGGGGCCGGCGGTGGGGCTGAAGACGGTGTTGCGGCGGTTGGTGGAGGAGGGCGGCTCGGCGTGCTTGGGGGCGGCGGGCGGCGGCGGCACGGAGAAGAGGGCGCGCTCGTGGGCCTCGGTGTCGCGGATCAGGCTGGTGATGTCGTGGTTCTGCAGCAGGGCGTTGGTGAAGATGCTGGGCGGGGCGAAGCTGGGCGGTTAGCGGGGCGTGGGAGCGGGGGCGGGGGCGGCGGGCGCACTGCAGGTCTGCAATGGACGTGGCGCAGAGGGCCATCTGGCCGAGGTGGGTGTCGAGCAGCGGCATGGCGGGGCACAGTGTACGCGGTAATGGCTGCTGGAGGACGCGGGCGTGTTTGCGGGCGGCCATCAGCAACGCGGCCTTGGCAGCGCCGACGTAACGCAGCTCCGCGAGCTCGCTCCATGTCCACCACACCACACTGCACCTCGCCCCTCGCCGCCGCACCCTCGCCCCTCGCCGCCGCACCCTCGCCCACCCACCGCCGCAGCCGCCCGCCGTCCTGCCCGCCGCCCAGTGCCTCCCACCGCCCAGTGCCTCCCACCGCCTAGTGCCTCCCACCGCCTCCCAGCCCCCCACCCGGCAGCCATGGCCGACAGCATGGAGGGCGTCGTCGCCGAGGCGCCCACGGCTGCGCAGACGCAGCAGCAGACGGAGCAGCAGGCCATCGCCGGTAAGCGCTGCCTTTGCCCAGTCCCCGCCCCCGCCCCCGCCCCCGCTGACCCCCCAGACATCCGCGCCAACTTCGCGCTGCTCGAGCGCGCCGTGGCCCAGTTCGACTCGCGCTTCGCCCTGCGCGCGCTGCGCTCCATGTCGTCGCTGCGCAAGCGCCTCACCGACCGCGTGCTGTGCTCCGTCATCATCCTCACGTACTCGCCCAACAACGCCACCGCCCGCACCTTCATCGAGTACATGGGCATGGACGGCGCCGCCATCCAGGCCGTCGTCGCCCACTACAAGGACGAGGTGCAGGCCAACAAGACCAGCGCCAAGGAGCCCACGCCCGAGGTCGACGTCTACATCGCCATCCTGCTGCAGGTCTACCTGTACGACCAGAACGACCACGACGAGGGCGCCGACTTCTCCGAGAAGCTCGTCGACAAGATCCGCGCCATGAACCGCCGCACCCTCGACCCGCTGGCCGCCAAGGCCTACTTCTACTACGCCCTGTTCCACGAGGAGCTGGACCCCAAGCCGCCGTCCAAGCAGTCGCCCGTCATCGACATCCGCGGCAAGCTGCTGGCCGCCATGCGCAGCGCCGTGCTGCGCAAGGACCCCGACACCCAGGCCTCGGTCACCACCCTGCTGCTGCGCAACTACCTCTCCACCGCCGACATCACACAGGCCGACCTGCTCGTCGCCCAGACCCAGTTCCCGCCCAACGCCCCCAACAACCAGGTCGCCCGCTACCTCTACTACCTCGGCCGCATACGCGCCATCCAGCTGTCCTACACCGACGCCCACGAGCACCTGACCAGCGCCACCCGCAAGTCGCCCTCGGGCAGCGTCGCCACCGGCTTCTACCAGGCCGCCATGAAGCTGCTGATTGTCGTCGAGCTGCTCATGGGCGACATCCCCGACCGCGACGTCTTCAGCCAGCCGCGTCTGGAGCGCGCCCTCGAGCCGTACTTCCGCCTGGTGCGCGCCGTCCGCGTCGGCGACCTGCAGGGCTTCCTCAAGGTCGTCCAGACCTACTCCAAGGTCTTCCACAAGGACCAGACCTACACGCTGATCCTGCGCCTGCGCCAGAACGTCATCAAGACGGGCATCCGCATGCTGTCGCTGTCGTACTCGCGCATCTCGCTCCGCGACATGTGCATCCGCCTCGGCCTGGAGAGCGAGGAGTCTGCCGAGTACATTGTGGCCAAGGCTATCCGCGACGGCGTCATCGAGGCCTCGATCGACCACGAAAAGGGCTTCATGCAGACCAAGCAGGCAGGCGACCTGTACGCAACACGCGAGCCGGGTGAGGCGTTCCACGACCGCATCCGCGCCTGCTTAACCCTGCACGACGAGTGCGTCAAGGCCATGCGCTACCCGATGAACCAGCACCGGCTGGAGCTGAAGAACGCGCAGGAGGCGCGTGACCGCGAGCGCGAGCTGGCCAAGGAGATCCAGGAGGGGGACATTGACGACGACGACGCGGGCGGCGACTTTGACGGCTTGTAGTCTATCAAAACGGTTGCACGTAGATGGCTGTGCAAGCTTATAGATGTGACGGCGATTGCAGTCGCCTTAATGATGCATGATAGAGCCAACTTTCAGATGTACCAGATGTACTCATGAGATAACGACTGTGAGATGAGCAGATATGCCTGTGTAGTACCAGATATACAGATACAGATCCAGATACAGATCTACCAGATACCAGACACCCACTAGTCACGTGCCCAAAACGCCGCGGGAGTCCGCAGCTCCGCAGCTCCGCAGCTCCATCAGCGCATCAGCGCATCAGCTCGCCCCGCGTCAACACCACGACCAGCACGCTTGGCAACGGCTCACGCGACTCGGTTGTTCAGCCATGGTCCGTTGCCATCGACATGTGAGTCGACGGAATCGCGCCGTGCCGCAGTGCTGACACGCCCAGGATTGACGTACCGCGGCGCCTGCGTCGCGCCATCCTGCTCAACGACCTGCCTCTGGTGCAGCGCATCCTCCGCAACAACCCCAGCTACCTGCGCAATCCCGACTACGACGACAAGAGCTGCACCAACCTGCACCTCGCCGCCACCCATGGCTTCACGCAGATTGCTGTACGTCGCACTACCTCGCACTACGTCATCGCGACCACTGACGCCCCGCAGGAGTATCTCGTCGACGCGGGCCATGAAGACGGCTACATCAGCCGCAACAACGACTTCGAGACGCCGCTGATGTTCGCCGCCATGGCTGGCAGAGAGGAGACGGGCGTCTACCTGGCCAAGCGCTTCCCGGCCTGCATATCGTGGCAGAACAAGGCCGGTCTGGACGCTGTGAGTTGCACCTGCTGAGACGCTTCCACACGCTAACAACCCAGCTCATGCTGTCGAGCAAGTCCGGCAGCGGCACCCTCCACCTCATCCCGACCCTCATCGTCCAAGACCCCACCGTCCTCACCGCCCACGACAAATCCGGCAACACCGCCCTGCACCACGCCTCGGCCGCCGGCGAACTCAAAGCCCTGCGCCTCCTCCTCCAGTACGGCGCCAACCCCCTCGTCGCCAACATCTACAGCTGGACCCCCGTCCACTACTCGGCCACCCCCGCTGCCGAAGCCTACTTCAAAACCCTGATCATCGAGTTCGAGAAGAAAAAGGCCGAGGGCCGCCGCGAGCTACAGGAGCGCCAGAAGCAGCGCAGTGCCGGCGTGCGACTGGTTACCGACGGCGATGGGCTGGTGGGGCGCGGGAGCAGCGAGAGCGAGCGCGTGAGGTCGAGGGCGAGGGACGATGCGGGCATGCAGGGCTTGCCTGCGCCGGGCATCGAGTGGAGTCCTGTTGAGAAGCGGAGGGCCATGACGCCGACCGAGGGACGGGGGTGGACGTTTACGCCGGACGGTATGCGCCCGCGCGCTGAGACGGCCGAGAGCAGCGGGACCGTGTGAGTGGGATACGGCCATGTATGGTTTTGGCTGGCGTCGACTCTTGTTTGGTGTTGGCGTCGACTCTTCTGGCGCTGTACACAATTCCATGCATCAACTCTCCCCAACCAGCGCCACCAACGCCCTAACCTCCTCCCCATCCACCTCCTCCCCCTCCCCCGTGATCGCCGCAGAATGCACCCACCGCACCCCAGCCCGCTCCCTCAACGCCCTCACATTCCCCCTCCTCACCCCCCCTCCCAGCACCACACTCACCCTCCCCCCAAACCGCTCCTGCACCGCCCTCACCCCCTCCACCCCCGCCTCCCCCCCACCCGTCAACACACTCGCAAACCCACACCCCACCACCCTCTCCATCGCCTCCCCCACATCCCGCACCCCCTCAATCGCCCGGTGAAACGTACACGGCCGGCCGCCCGCCGCAGCCACCAGCCCCCGATTCGCCGCGACATCAACACAATTGCTAGCGTCCAGCACCCCAAACACAAACCCACTCGCGCCCGCCGCCGCAAACTCGCGGATCGCCTGCGCCATCTGTGCGAGTTCGGCGCCCGTGTACACGAACGAGGCCGCGCGCGGCCGGATCATGACGTGGATCGGGACGGTGTGGTGCGGCAGCGCAGCGACAATCTCGTAGTACGTCGCCAGTGTTGGTGTCAGCCCGCCTGCCGCGTACGAGGCGCAGAGCTCCAGGCGGTGCGCGCCGGCGTGCATGGCGGTCACTGCTGAGGCGGCGGTGAAGACGGCTACTTCTAGCATTGTGGTTTTTTGGGTGGTTTTTTTTTGGTGGGGCGGAGGTGTTGTTGAGGCAGGGGTGTGGCTGAGGTGTAGTCAAGGTGTAGTCGAGGTGTGGTGAGGTGGGGGTGGGGATAGTGGGGTAGCGTATCATGATACAGTGCGGTTCTGCGAGCACTTGAATTGCACGCCCAGAGTGGGTGTTTCTCGCCAACGGCAAATGGATTGATTGCGGAGAGAAGGAGTCTGGCTGCTCGCGTCTGCGACACGACGAGAGCACCGGCAGTGTGATCAGGTGTGTCCTGAACTTCAACCACAGACTCGGCGCTAGACTACAGGTCCTGAGGTGATGCAGATATCAGCTCCAAACAGCAGACAGCACATGTGTACCTCTTCCAGCTTCAAAAGCCAGCATTACATTACGTACTAGCCGCACCTGACTGTTACAATACTACCAATTCCAGCACCCACTCTGGTCCTCGAGTCCAGCAGCTATCAGTCCAGCCCAGCCCAGCACCTCACAATCATTCTCCCTCGCCCAGCACATCATAATCCATTCTCCCTCAGCCCATCGTCAGCCATGATACAAAATACCTCGGGTATGGGCACGACGGTCTGGACTCGGCCGCTTACACACAGGGCGCAGAACATGAGTCTTGACACGCACGTCACATAACAGGCTCAGGCCGTGCAACTACACCACACACTCCAACAAACTACAACATGGCATCCGCACACGACAACAGCAGCCCGCTCGCCCCGGCTCTCCGAGCACACCTACGCATCGCGCGCCCCACCCGCTCCATCGCCGCCCTCCTCCCCTTCTACACCACCGGCCTCGGCTTCCACATCGTCGGCTCGTTCCAGGACCACGCGGGCTTCAACGGCGTCATGCTCGGCCACCCCAGCCTCGCCTTCCATCTCGAGTTCACCGAGCAGCCCGGCCACGACCCCGGCCGCGCGCCGACTCAAGACAACCTGCTGGTCTTCTACCTGCCCGACGCAGACACCTGGACCGCCGCAGTCAGCAACATGGAACACCTCGGCCGCGTGTCAGTGCGCAGCTACAACCCCTACTGGGACACCGCGGGCACGACGTTCGAGGACGCCGACGGGTATCGCGTGGTACTGTGGCACGGGGCATGGGCGCCCTTTTGAGCACAAGCATGGGGTAGACAGCGCAGGAGAAATTAGTGATTAGTCTATATACAGGGTCGTTCCTCGTTGCTCGCATACCATCGTCTACGTGGCGGGCCAGAACTCGGACAGCCACTCGTAGGGCTCCTCCGGGGTGTAGGCGTTCAGCACGGTGCCGTTGAACTCGGTGATGGCGTCGCGGGTGAGGTTGTACAGGGCGTATTTCTCGTCGGGCCCGGTGCCGACCGTGTACGGCACCGTCTGGACGTTGTTGCCGATTTCCTTGTCGACCATGCGCGTGAGGTCCTTGATCTGCGCGTTCTTGAGGCGGTACTCGTCGCCGTAGTTGGGGTTGATTATGCCCATGCGCGTGCCGTTGACGGCGATGACGTTCTGGATCGTCACGTTGCGCTTGGCCTGGTTGAGGCAGTTGCCGCACGACTGGTAGAAGGTGCCGAATGTCTCGGCGTAGAAGCCGGTGATGTTGAACTTGCCGCCCAGGCTGTTGTCCTGGAAGATTTTGTCTTGGGCATTGCGGGCGCCGCCGCCAATGACGCGGAGCTGCGTGTTGAGGCCCTTGGACGTCAGGGCGTCTTCGCAGACGTCTTCCCACCATACTGGGCAGTGTTAGTCTTGGCTTGCAATTGGCTGTAGAAGTGACTTACCATTCTCAACCCAGGCGTCGCCGAGAGCGTGGATGCCCTCAGACTGATGCTTGCCAATGATGACGTTCTTGATGGTGGCTCCAGACATGAGGTTGAAGACGGCATCGGCATCAGTGCCCTCGGCCTGCTCGTTGCAGCTGCCCTCGACACGCTCGTAACGCTTCATCTTTCCGTCAAAGGTCTGACCAGGGTAGATGTACATGGTCTCGTTCAAGACAACAGTCTCCTTGGGGACGGGGAACTCGACACGCGGGAAGGGAAAGCGTGGCGGTGGGCGACCACCAAGGTCACCCTGTGTGGCATCAGCACCACCTTGAGGGCCATCGCCGTTCTGGCGGCGACCAAGGGCAGCCGCCGAAGACAGCGCGGGAATGAGAGGAACGACGAGAGCAGAAGTGAGCTTCATTGTGACGAATAGGCTTGATCACGTAGATATTGCGCAGTCGATGTCTTGCAGATGAAATGAAGATCTGCAGCTGGCGATGATGCCTTTCTGCAGCTTCCCCAGAACCTTATATACTCGTTTCTGATGGCTGCTCGCCTAATTAGATTGGTGTGGTATACCTCATAACGGTAAAGATCCAACTTCTCAGTGTCCAAGTTGCAGTTGACTGCTGTCGTCAGGTTCCTGTGAAGGTCCAAGCCATGAGGGTCCGGAAGAATTGACGTCCTGGTGATTTCCGCCTATCGCGTCGACTGCTGTTGTCTTGGTGTTGACAAGCGACTTGGCCATGGCTGGGCGACAACGCCTTAACAACATTGCTCCACGAATGGACCCCAGATTGTAGCCCGTGTGATGGGATGGATGTGCCTCTCCGCACGTTCTTCCCCGCGGGGTTGCAAGGATTCAACAGCTATTATCCCGTAATCACTGGGATCGATTTCCCGCGACCAAGGCACAAAAAGTTCTCGAGCATGCAGCACGCGATGCATGTATGTGGATAGTCGCCCATTCAGCCACATACAAGTCGAGAAATTCTCTCACGCCACGTCGTCTTGATAATCTGAGAATCCCATGTTAACCTCGTACTCAGACTTGTGGGAAATCAATCCGCAGCCGCTGGCACGAGGCACAGTACTGACGACGTCATTGAGTACCAGCTTTTGAGGACAGGACCAGCACGAGCGATCTGACCGGTTTGGAAGAATGGTCGTGCGATACAGACCCGCGCAGAGTGACATTGGCTCCTCGTTGCGAGTATATTGAAGTCGGTGAGCATGGTAGTGGTGTCGTGTCAAGGGCACAGCTCCTGTTCGGCGCTAGAACTCCGCCCGCGAGCACCGACGATCTGGGGCTCGGGTTCGCTTCTATGAGGTCCACGATGACCCACAAGGATTCCGTAAGTCGGCTATATGCTTTTGGCCTTGTCTTTGGAAAAAATCGCAATCGCAGGGCGTCGTTTAACAGCAAAACTGCTGATCTGTCTTCCAGCGATGTCTCATCTTTGCAGGGCGACCTTTCGAACCTGCAGCCGTCCATGGCGGTCGGCGCGCAGCCGGGCGTTCTCAAGCACTTCCGCACAGCGGATAATGGAGACCACAGGGTTCACTGAGAACCAATTGATGGTCCGAGAGGCAATCAGCCAAATATGCGCAAAGTTCCCAAATACATACTGGCAAGAACATGACCAGGATGGAACCGATCCCAAAGATTTCCATGCGGCGCTTGCAGCGGATGGCTGGCTCGGTGTTGCGCTGCCAGAAGCGTACGGGGGCGCTGGCCTGGGAATCTCAGAGGCCACCATCATGATGCAGACAATAGCCGAATCTGGCGCTGGCATGGCAGGAGCGCAGGCGATACACGCGAACGTGTACGCAACCCAGCCATTGGCCAAATTCGGGACGAAGGAGCAGCTCGAAGAGACAATACCCAAGATCATTTCTGGAGAATGGCGGACGTGTTTTGGCGTCACAGAGCCGAATGCCGGACTCAACACTCTTGCGCTCGCGACTGCAGCGAAGAAGCAAGACGACAACACGTATTCAATCACTGGTCAGAAGATCTGGATCACCTGCGCCCAGGTCGCATCCAAGATGATTCTACTCGCACGCACAAAGGCCGCTGACGAGGCACCCAAGCCCAGCCAGGCGCTCTCCTTGTTCTGTATTGACGTGGACAAAAACGATCCTGGCCTTGACGTCAAGCGAATCAAGAAGATGGGAGGTCGTGCAGTTGACGCAAACGAAGTCTTCTTCGACAATTACCGCGTACCTGCCAGCACTCTAGTAGGCAAGGAGGGGCAGGGTTTTAAGATCATCTTGGACGGTATGAATGCTGAAAGGTGTTTGCTTGCTGGCGAGGCACTGGGACTGGGGTATGCAGCGCTGGCAAAGGCCGCCGGCTATGCTCGCGAGCGCAAGGTTTTCAACAGGCCGATTGGTATGAACCAGGGCGTCGCACACCCGCTGGCCGATGCATATATGAATCTTGAGGCGGCGAAGCTGGCAACATATCATGCTGCTCGCCTGTACGATGCAAGTACCACAGACACCTCCATTCGCCAGGACGCTGTCGGTATTGCAGCAAACAGCGCGAAGTACCTAGCAGCAGAAGCGGCTTTCAAAGCATGCGAGAGAGCGATTCTGGCTCATGGCGGTATGGGTTACGCGGCTGAGTATGATGTCGAGCGATGGTTCAGGGAATGCATGGTGCCACGCATTGCACCCGTCAGTCGAGAGATGATCCTGAACTATATCGGTGAGAAGGTTCTAGACCTACCGCGTAGCTATTAGACAATAGTACATTAGGTTATTGAAAAGTACCGCATCTGATTCAGGTTGTGCAGGTGCATTGTCGTGAATGTGCGGTGTGGGCAGGAAGGTTCCATGTGCCGACGTGCTTTGCCAGTGAATTGAGTACAGTAGTAGCCGCTAATTTTGTGCATTTTCACAAAAAATGCACATCTGCGTAGGATTATCCTTCACTCATTCAACACTGGCGTCCCAAACCCTCTCCCCTTCAAAGTATGTCCGTAAAACCTTCGCACCCCTGAACTCGCCCTTGCTGAGATCTTGACTCGTGACGATGAAATTCGCCTTCTTCCCGACCTCTATACTGCCTAGCTCCTTCTCCCTGTTCACAGCCGTGGCGCCGTTGAGCGTCATCATCCGGCACAAGGCTTCTCCGCCTGCCACCCGATCGCCCCTACCGACCACGTCGACGATGTTTGCCATGTGCTCGAAAAGTGACGGGTCCGGGACTGCGCCCCAATCCGACCCAATGGTAATGTGGGCACCAGCATCCATCATCTTGGTGAAGTTCCAATCCATCAGGCCCTGGCTGCCAGCGGTGACTGGGTGCACAAAGAGCTCGGCGGGTGACATCTCGGCAGTGACGTTTAGAGGAGCGTAGCGCTGGAAGTCGTCTGTTTTGAGTGTCAGACTATACTGATCTCGAATGAGTAGAACTCTTACCGTCGTGAACCCCCGAATTGTGCGCGATCTCATGCCTGGGCCCGTCTGGGTTGCTCTTCCTTGCGGCTTCAATCGCATTAAGTGCATGCCTCGTCGCTCCAGTTCCAGTACAATGAATCTTCACCGTCAGTCCTCTCTTATCGTACTTGAGTACAGCATCTGCAACGTTTTCCGGCACTATCTTGCTGTGATCAATATCTCCTTGTTCGTTTAGGCCTGCATGTGTGAACAGTGGCGGCAGCGGCACACCATCCATTATGATTTTGACAAAACGAGTGTCAATGTGTTTGCTTGCATGTTTATCAGCGACCTCCAGTAATCTCTGGAGGCTCTCTTTGCTTTCGGACGCAACCCATTCGTTCTCGTGCACAATGTGGGTAGATATATCCAGCTGTAAAGAACCTTCTCTTTCCATCTCGTTCAAAACTTGCAGTAGGATAGTGTTACAGCTTGCTTCCTGTGTACTAGTCACGCCAGCCTTGTGGGCAAGCCGGATGGCATGCTTCAACGCACGCTTGACATGTGAGCGACTGGGAGCTGGAATAGCAAGGGCAACTTTCGCCATTGCGCTTTCAGCGAGCTCCCCTGTGAGACTGCCATCTGGTCTGCGAAAGAACTTGGCACCATGGGCGTCGGGCTCGTTCTCGACGTCGTAGCCTGCCTGAATCAAGGCTGCAGTATTCAACAGCATTGCGTGAGCTGCACCTCCTGAAACAACAACAGGTTGGTCGGGAAACAACCTGTCGAGGTATTTACGGTCTGCGATACCATCAGGGAAACCCTGGTTGTTGTAGGCGCCGGCTAAGATCCAGTCCTGGTACACGTTGATGTATTCGCAGGCACAACTCCCGTGTTTGACTTTCTCGGCGATGTTGAGGTGGGTGGCATCCATATCAATGGTAGCATTTGATGTAAGGCCCAGTCCGGAGAACAAGAGATGCATGTGTGCATCGTGGATACCGGGCATGGTGAAGCGACCTTTCAGATCCACAATTACTAGACGAGATTCCTTTGCTACAGACAGAATATCATGTGTGGATCCGACATGCGTGAAGAAGCCATCATTGGATACAATGAAACCAGACACCCGTGGATCTGAAGTGTTCAGGGTATACACCATAGCGTTGATGTAGGCGGTGCCGTCGCCTGCTGGTTTCGACATTGTTCTATTTGTTGGCAAGTCTTCAGTAATTAGAGATGAATTTGTTGTTGTCTTTGTACAGGAACGAGTCTCAATAATGCATACTAGAAAAGCGACAACTAAATACCACAGCCGAGCTGTAGAAATAATGAGGTCTTACATGGGGTTTAAGAGAGGGGTGGAGCGAGCGGAAGTATTCCGTCGTCTAGTGCTTCCAATGATGCACAATCGGTCAGATAGAGACGGTGAGAGGGTAAACCGAGATTCGAGGTGTGGTTACTTTACTCTTAGACACATTCGAGATAGAAATACGGTGTTGAAGGCCGTTTCGGCTGCACACCCTATGCATTACCTAAGGTTATTAGGACTTATTGGGAAAGGTAGCCATCGGTGCAATACCTAGCAGGTACTGGGACGTGCAGTTGCATAAAGTGGCACATCGACACAGTATGCTACTGATACTGTGCTCCGCATCTAACACCTGGAAAGTTCATAGCCTTATAACTGGAGGGACAATATGCGCGCTTAGGTGCGTCGAGACGAAGATGAGACGTTCAAGAAAGTTGAATGTCTGACTGGTACTGGTCACACCAACATCTTCAAAACATGAAGCGCGTGGAACTTCGTAAAGTAGCAGTGGCGAGTACAAAGGTTAAGCCGTTCCTCCAGGATGACAGTAGACAGACAACAGGCTCGGGCTGAGTCACAATGAAGATCTGACGGTGCAGCGTCAATTCTTGAGTTCGGTAGGATGACTGTGGCCAACCCCAATTACCATACAAAGACCATCGGACAGGGATTTTCTCCAGAAACAGTCGGCCCGGACGAAGGTTCAATACACCGTTCGGCATGCCGCAACAGCTGGTAAGATTGGTGCAATGCAGTACTCGGAGCTTTAGATCAGCTATCATACGCCAATATACTTTAGTGCTTGACACCTTAACGACCATCTTAGCCCGTTTGCAGCCGGGACCATGTTTGGCGTGTATGCAGGGTCAAATGGTCTGTTCCCCTAGCCCTTCCAGTGAGGTGGTTGCAAGCTCTGGGCTACGAGCATGTGTCAAGAACCTTTGCTCGGACTCACTAAACTGCTGATATCGCGCAATGGGGTGAGATCAACTGACAGACAATCAATCCCAGGCCTCGCGCAGGCCTCTAGCGTGTAACGACCGGCCCGATTTGCTGGACGACCAGCTTGTAATCACTCGCCCGTAAGAATGTTGATGCAGAGTGAATATACTGTACTCCATAAAGAGTAGACCAAAATCGCGTCTTCCAACCGGAGTGAAGTGAGACGACATCGGTGTAGCTAATCGGGCGAACTGGACGTTAACGGTTTCATCTGGGAGGGCCCGTTAGCTCTGGATCAACCTCAATTGACTAACAGAAGGTTTGATAGGCCTGTTTGGACCTCCGCTACCTGCATTGTAGCCAGCCGTCGCGAGATCCCAATGCAAACAGGAAGTTCGGGAGCCTGATCTTCCCGGCGTGCGTGTCTACATCATCTCGACAGCTATCTGGCTGCACGGTTTCAACGTGCCCGAGAGAAGCCGGCAACGGCCATCGAGATGGCCCTACAGTCGCTCCACCATACAGGCGGGAAACCTTTTTCAGCTGTAGATGCAAGGCTCCAACTTTCGCAAAAGGCGCGATATCAAGTGAGGGGTTGTTGCGTCGATCCCCGCATTCAGCATGCCGATTGGCGATAACCTCATCATTCGACGTCGATCGAGACCTGTGCATACGATATTCGAGGTCGTGTCGAGAGCCAAGGCGTGTAAGCTTGGGTAGATTGAGCGTGCTGTGCCGGTATATATTCTTAGACGCGTTGTGTGGCTGGTGGTGGAGCTTTGTAGTGTGATGTCATACCGATAGGCGACCGAAAACCTGGGATGGCATCGTCGATTGATGGCGCGCGAAAGCATCAGTCCGATAACGTGATATGATATGATAGAAAGAGCCCGAACACAATAGACGAGATCTCACAGAGTAAAGATAAGACCTGCTCTGAGTTGAGCGGCGTAACCTAATTTCGCGATGATCCCAGCGCTATCTTTTTTCTTTCCGAGTGTTGCGTACGCGAAATGTGGGTTAAAAGTGAGCAATACATGGGTTACGGATAGATCGGAACCCGCCGAAGTGACAGGCACATCTAGAACATCTCAGTACCCATGCCAAGATCGGGGCATTTGTCGCAAAAAAGGAAGGTGGTCATACGAGACCGCTGGTCTGATAGTGGCACTCATCATTGCATGAAGGTACGGTACAAGTTTTAGAACATCTCATTACGTTGTTATAGGTAGGTAGTAGTACATAGGGGCTGCAAAGTGCCGGATCGTCAACGCCGTGTTTCGGATAATGCGTATTGTATGCATTGGGTATCATTTTCGTCGATTGTGTCTGATCTGAGCACTTCATCTCAGAACGACCGTAACGCCGTAGGTAGCGCCAGAAAACAGAACATGCCAGAACTCGATTTTTGCACATTGTTTGAGACCGAGCTGGAGTTACGCCCAGGTCTTCGATGTGTTGAGTCCAAGCTCCATGTGATGAGCGATAGAGGATGCATGGTCTCGCTCTGCATTGGAGGAATGTCGGCGCCTCTGTCGGCGGATCTGATGCTCAGAGTCCATAAGCTTCTCTTGTATGAAAGCGCGGTACTTCGGGTCTGTCTTGACAGCGTCGGTGTTCAGGAGTTCCATGAGTGTTGCGACGATTTGCTGGTTAATCTCATAGAGCTTATGCGATTCGTCGGTATGCATATCGTCGACACTGCCCCGGGTTGCCGTGCCTGATCTCGTAGGTACGGGCTCAGTGACAGTAGGGTACGTCGCCGTGTAGTCTGTAGGTGATACAGGCGATGATGACAGTGACTGGAATTCAGGCGAAGAGGTCGACATGGGGAGACTGAAAGGGATGGACATCGATATCCGGCGTTGGAGTGCTTCTTTCTGTGCTGCAAGTAGGATATACTTCTGCATAGACTCGTTCTACAGTCACGTCAGTAATCATTACAGTGTTCCAATATAGAGACTTACTCTGCTCAGTGTGGGTCTGGTTGAAGAAGCCATTATGTGATACGTGTGATCGATTGCTATCAATGTCTTCGAATTGTTTTGAACAGTTGTGGTGTAGCCCAGCTGGAGCGGGGATAGTTATAAGTTTAACTTGGAGTCGGCCCAGAAGCGTTAGCCTCAACAGTAGTCTGATACAGTTCAAACTGGACGACGCAGCGCTAGCGGCAACGGCTGAGCGAATTTGGGTGCGTGGTTGATTGGTGGTGTGATAGAGTAAGCTTAATCCAGGTCTTGCTGCAAGAACGCGCAAGCGTCAAATGTTGTCACGGCAGGGAGCGGAGATATTTGTCGATGTTCATGATGGGGATCTGACACCTTTTTGAATGCTGGCCACAATATGCATATTTTCCCAGACCGCAAATGCCATGACGTGGAATCATTGCGATGAGCCTAAGTTGAAACCAGCCGCGTACCCGCCTGGAGCTTGGACACCCTTTCTGAACATTCGGCCTAGCCAGGAATTGGGCTTGAGCGAGAGCAAGGCGCTGATTGGCGGAGGGAGACTCCCTTGTCGATCGATGTGTCCGTAAGGGTCGTGCGCTCGAAACCCACACAACGTCACTGCGAAAATGATCAGGCATCGGCGCAGACTCGCGATCGACGACCTCTGCTAGATGAGCGTCCCTGAAAATCCTGTGTTGGTGTGACTGAGCTCCCGTACCTGCAGGCGTGTGACTGGTCGTGCCTCTACGTGAAGTCCGAGGTGGTATGCTCTTGCATGAGCTTCTCGCTTTGCCATCAACAGAGTTGGCAATATCATTGTCGAACAATAATATCATCCGCGCACACCTTAGGCATGAGGTCGGCCAGGTTTGTGTACTTGCTTCTCCACAAGTGAGTAAACTGTGTGCCGCTGCCGAGCGGAGGTTGTGATCCTCCGACGTCACACTTAACCACACTTGACACAAAGCCAACTTTCTACAACGTGCTGCGTGCTACCGCGTGGGACGCCTCACAGATGGCTCGATATAGTAAAGGCTGTGGCTTTAACCAAGTTTTGCGCTGATAGCCACACGATCTACGGTCTGTGATTGATGGGCTCTATGGATCGTCACTTCTGACGCCACGGCAAAGCACTGCACAGCTTGTTTCTATGACCCCTGACGTGGCTTTGACCACATGCAACTGATATTTGTGTCGTGGCAACTTAAAGCTGGTGCTGTACTTTTCTCACGGCCCATCATTACCATAGTGGGCGGTGTTCTAGAACAGAACGAACGGTGAGATGTGTACTGGCGCGTTGGTGATGACTGTTTCGCAAGGATGAGGAGTATAAGCGAAAATCTGGAGCAGGAGACGTAATTCTGACTTCGCCGATGCATCAAGATTTGTCTGTAGGGTTAAATCAGCTGGTTGACAGGCTCGTTGTTAACGCCAAGTACAACCAGAAACGTCTCATACCAGCTGATGCATGCAGCCGCCATGCAACCAACTCTTGCTTGAAGCTTGAAGAACATATGGTGTATGATCGAGCGTGAGCAGGGCAGTCGTATCATAGCAACGCATGGCCCGAGCACATGACGGCGCGCTGGGCGTACACAGCGTGGCAGCAGCTGGTAGTGCTATTGCTGACAGCGCGATGAAGATCGAATCTGTTGTGCTTTCCATCATTCTGCTGTTGAATGACGGCCAGCCCAGAAACCTTTCCCGTAGCTTATAAGGATCTCCTCACCACGGCCGATACCCTTCACCCTCTTCCCACTCTTGCCGGCACTGAGGACAAAGACTCCCATCCTTTTTTCCAGAATACCGAATCCAACGTCGACCAGAACGTCACGGAACTCGGCGTTTGGTCCTGCAGAGATACCTCGATAATCGTTGATGAATCTTGCCTCGTTACCCATCGTCGAAGCGTCGACGCCAATACCCGACTCCCGATCGAGCGAGAGATCGTAGTCTGATGCCTCATCTAAATTAGACTGATCGTGTACAAATCCTAGATACGGGAGTATGAATGTATCTGGGGCTAGATGTTGCGCGGCGCAAAGTCCATACTGACCATGCGCCGGATGTGAAGTGTTGGCAATTGGGGTGATCCTCACGTTTGTGTAAGGACCTCTTGTTGTCAACACTGGGTCTCTTGACGACTGAGCTGTCTTCGAGAGTAGGAGTGTGTCCAGTTTATCTTTGGCGAGTTTTTTGGAGTATGAAGGGGCACGTAGATACTTGATGCCTTCTGGCCAATCCTTCGGCGTGTGATTTTGCATGCTAGAAAGTCTACCAATGGTACGGCGATGCGAAGTAATGCTTTACAAGCGATGAGTCGGTTGGCGATAGAGGTTATTGGTCTTCGTATCGAAGTGCTGTCTGAGCAGTAACATGCACTGTCTGTTACGAGTGTCTGTGCATACATAGACTTTGTGTATGTTGTTGTGTAGAAGTGGCGGAAGAAACCCGAGAGCTGCGAAAGCCCGAGCCTTGGCAGCTCCAGGCATGGTCACCGCCAAAAATGTCTGACACGCACAACAGCTTCAGTAATGTACATACCTAGGTAACAATCTTGTATCGCGCGCGGCATCGCTATCTTTGCACAAGGCAGCTTGGGAGACTTGGGAAACTCAGAACACGGGATTCGTAATCGATTCCGGCAATCATTAAACCAGATGCTGCTCGTATTGGCACCTACTCATTTCGCGCCCGTCAATGGATTCTTCGCGACGCGCGCGATAACAATGTGGCGTTGTGCAGCCCGTCATCTAACACTCGTGAGGATTCTTGAGCGAGATTACACTCGGGAACCACTGATAGGTGGACAGTGTACGAGCTTTTGGAGGCCTTATGGCCAACCAAGTGATGTGAACGAACTTACCCCCTGGGATGGTGTGTCAGCCCTAGCTGACCGAGTATCGAACGAATTTCCAGTGTGCGATGTCTTGGTACAGTGCATGCCAATTGACAGAACACCACGAACACCACAGTCGAATGCGGATCAACAGCTCTGAGCTCCTCGGCACTCGGCCCACCGTCAGATCTTAGTTGAGGGTCCAGACACAACAGCCGGATTGTCTCCACCTCAGCCTTGACCAGCACCTCTTCAATGCGTCGGGAGACCGCCCTTTGAAGAACCCACCATTGGTGTCCGGCTACGTTTGCGCGCATGGACGTTGCCAATCGTGTTCGAGCACAAGCAACGATCCGCATGAATTCCCGCGTCGCTATGCCTCAGGAAGCGTGCGCAACACGGTCCCTGGTCTATGCACGCGGCTCGAGAAGCGAAAACTTCAGCCAGGTGTGAGAACTGTGGAAGACTGCGAATCTTTGATCTGTTTTCGAACCACTGCTGCTGATCGTGCGACCTCGCACTTCACATGGCTATCAGGCACGGCTTCGAGATCCTTCTTGTGCACATGCAGTAGGCTGTTGTGCACATTGTGGTTGAGGATAATATTTGCACTAACCTACTGCAAGACGAAAGTAGTTAGAAAAGGAAGCGGACTGAAGCATCCTTGGCAGGGGAAATTGGTCGTTCATCTCGTTTCTTTGCGCCTCATCGTATTCTGATTGGCCTCCCGAGATCCCATCAATAAACGCGCTCAGCGGGCAGCCTTATCGAGGCTCTCCGGCAACGATACCCCCTATCCTGCGTACACTAGACCGCCACCACGGGCCAGCTTCTCCAGATGCTCGCTGGTGGATGTTACTATCGATGTGAGCCCCTGTACGTTGCTGTTAACCCTCTTGGTCAGCCCGTATACCAATCTCTATAAAGCAGCTTTCCCAATGTCCATGACCTTTCTTCTTCACCCACACTCACTACACTAATACACCGGATATCTCCGATTTCACTCGTTTCTACGACCTCCAAAGCCCGTACTTAATATCAACGTACTTAATACCAACCCAACAATCAAAATGCGTTCCTTCGCTGTCGTTGCCCTCATTGGCGCTGCCTCCGCCGCGGCTGTCTACCCCGTTGAGTCTTCGACTCCGGTCTACGAGGCCTACAGCACTCCCGCTGCCTACGTTGAGAGCAGCTCCGTCCCTACCTACGAGGTCGAGAGCAGCTCGGCTCCTAGCTACGAGGCCAGCAGCAGCCCAGCTTACGCCGCTTCCACTCCCGTCTACTCTGAGTACCCCGCCAGCAGCAGCCCAGCTTACGCCGCTTCTACTCCCGTTTACTCCGAGTACCCCGCCAGCAGCAGCCCGGCTTACGCTGCCTCCACTCCCGTTTACTCTGAGTACCCTGTAAGTTGTGCCCAATTCTGAAAATGGTCCTTTTCAGTTAGCTAACAGAGATCAGGTCACCTCCACCAAGGTCGTGCCCGAGACCACATTCGTCTGCCCCACTCCCACGATTGTGACCTACGAGGAGCAGACCTACACTGTGACCTCGGCCACTACCCTCACCGTTTCGTCTTACACCACCACCGTCGTCAAGACCACCAAGACCCCTGAGGCCGAGAAGCCCTCCAGCAAGCACGAGACTCCCGTCTACAGCGCCACTGTCCCCGTCGTCCCCACCCACGCTCCCTACCCCAGCAAGAACGCCACTGTTCCCCACGTTCCCCAGGGAACTGCCACTGGTTACCCCACCGGCACCAAGCCCGCTACTGTATGTATACCCAAATCAGATTTTGGAAACACTCCAAACTAACTCTTTCACAGCCTGAGTTCACTGGCGCTGCTGCCCAGGCTGGTGTTGGCCTTCTTGCCGTCGTCGGTGCCCTTGCTGCTTTCTTGTAAGCAGTTCAAGATGCTTGTTTGATGCTCTGGGTGGAGCTTGCTCTACCTTTTATCTTCAAGTTCGTTGTCAAGGGGAAGGAAACGCTATCTTACGGGTAATGACTTCGACTCTGCATCATGATACCCTCCTGCATTGCGATGGGAGTTCGAGGTCGTCCACGATTCCTTACGCACATGCCGCAGCAGCATTTCGATTGTATTTTTGACTTTATAATACGCTTTGGTCTAAGGGCTACTCATGGAGGATCTAGTGTGTGGGACGATGGCATCATGTTCTTAGACTACAGCCGCTACGATACAGTCGAGAAGTAATTGACATGATGTCGTCTTTTATATCTCAAATTCTTTGGATTATTTCTGTCACAGGCCATGCATCATACTATTTCAGATCTTGGAGTTTAATAGCCTGGTTGCGATGATACCACTTGGCAGCCTGGATAGATGTGTTTGAACAATTTCAAATAGCAGAAATGACTATCAACTCATCGTGACTTCGTTCATTTGCCAAGCGTGAAGTGTATTTTCAAGCGTAAGCGCCAGGTACACTTTCCGGGGCATGCCCTGGACCCTGAAGGCCTGTAAGGTTATTGATTGTTTGCTCGGTTACCATCCCCAGATTCAGCTGTTGCGTCATTTCCAATCTTACTGACACGAGCCATCAACTGGGCGCTTAGAGACCACACCTCGCAAGGTTCAGCCGGACATCTCAAGCAAGTCGTTCCCATGATAGGTTAGTACGAACTCGGGATGTATTTGTACGTCTAATTACCAATTGATTGAATCCAACCTATCTAGTTGTAGGCATTGTTAATTCCTGGCGACCGCCACGCGGTCGAGCAACAGGAACAGCGCCGGACGTGCCTGATCATAGTTGTCTACAGTATGGTAGGGGTAATAAATCAATGTAGATCCCCAAATATTCTTCTCCTTCTAGCAGCACCTCTTTAGAAGTAGCAGTACCTAAAGCATGCAAGACTAGACAATAAAGTGCTAAAATTAAAGCTAAAATACTTTGTATACCTCTATAAGCTACTTTCTGTTTATAGCTGGCGGCCGCAAAGTCTTAAATCTACATTAAATACTTACCCTTGTCATACTGTATACAATTGATACGGAACTACTGCGCTCATGCACGCCGGACCAGCCACTTGGCACTTTTGTAGCATCCAAGCCATCTTCTTCACAGCCAGTAAGTCGCAGAACCACAACTAGACTACTTTGTTCGGGCGTATACATTACCATGAAAAGACGTCTTGACTAGACCTCGGAATTCTTGATCCTTTTTGCATGATGTTGCAGTCTGCCAAGCGGCTGGTCGGACGTGCCTGGGTGCAGTATTCTTGTCTGCACGAATCCCAGGAGACCAATCGCATCTCTTGTGCAGCATTCAGTCGCCAATTTTGTCTCTTCTGTATTTTATGCTTGAAACTTGTCCATAGCTAAGCTGAGTACCTAGACTGAGTCTCGACGTCACACCTCTAGAATAGGGTGCGATACACAAAACCACAAGTGGTACTAGTCTGCCGGGCTGAGGCCATACCCAGCAGCTAGCAGTCTTGCGTGGAATGGTGACCGAGGATATAAGGCGTTGGGGTTGATGAGAGTCCGTGGATCTTGGAACGGTATCGGCGGGTGGAAAGCCATCGCGCGACTGTTGAAGCAAGATTGTTGTAGTGGATACGCTTGTTGGGCGTAGATTAACCCTAGGGAGCCCCTGCAGCTGCCCTCTTTCCGTTGGCATTATTAGCGTGGTTGCTTTTCTAGGATGAGGAAGTGCGGTTCTCTCTTGTTATATGTTCTGCAGCCGATACTATAATAGCTTCCAGAATTGGAAGGCTACGTCATAAGCTCCTGCGATGACGGTGACAACTAGCCGCTTCATATACGCTCCTTCGCACGTTAATCATGTCTATCAGACGACGACCAAATCACGACTGTTTTTGAGCATCATCCAGGACGTGTTGCAGCAAGAGGAATCCGGTCAAGAGGAGTCCGGTCGAGCGTTCATACGATTGTCACGTGAATCTTCTCTCACTTGAAGGTGAAGGTAGGTCTTCTCTCACCTCTCCCTCCGCATGACGCTAACAGCTACAGCTACAACACCTTCTCTATATTTAGGCCTTTGACCCCCCCCCCCCCCCACTTTCTCTGTATCTAAGCCTTCGACGTCTCCCCTACGCTCGCACAACACACGATTCACACCGTTATGTTTGCTGTGTACAACCCAGTCAAGATATGGTTCTCACCAGCAGACTGCCACGGGCCACGATGCATCAAAGTATGCAGAAGCCTACCGCTGACGAAGAAGTTGGGCATCCCAGGACATCTCAAGCAAAAGATCAACAGAATATTCTGATGCTCTGAAATCACAAACAACTTTGTTCACAGGAAATCAGAGCTGCTCATCATATGTCGGGCACTTCGAGTGACTGGAGATATCACCACAAATTGAGCAAACACTGGGGTACAAAATCGGCGAATTAACACCACACGCCCAAAGTGTAAACAACAACGACTAGCACATTGGTCTTGACTTGCAAAGGCTCCATGTCATATGAACGGCATCTGCCAATGCGGCGCATCACCAAAGTGTATGGCCGACCTTCCAGACCCTGGATGGCCCACCACCGGACCAGTTGATCAATTCATACCGCTCTCTACAGACAGAACTAGACTTGACTTCTCTAAGATATCTTCAGGACGCTCTCCAGGTCCATGGAAGCAAGCCACCTTTGTCGGTGCTACAAAAGGCACACAAGAATTGTTGGGCAGCGGGTGCGGGGGACCCGCTGCTTGATCCAGCCTGGATAGCATGGAGATCACACCAAGTAGCATCCGGGAAAAAAGAAGAACGCAAAGATAAGCACGCTCGCGAAGATCTCATGTCGATCAGCAAGAGAATGAAACGCCGACATCAAGCGTACGAGCTGGAGCATATGAGAGTATTGGCTGGTCTGCATGAGGATTCGAGACAGTCGATGAGCATTCCTCATGACCCAATCATTTCATCACCTAACATACAAGCAATGAAATGTCGAGATTATAGTCTTTCATCTCATACGACCATACCCTGGATCGTCGAAAGGCTTACAAGACTCCAAGATGCCGAGATGATCAGCTTCCTGCAACACTGCATTGCCAAAGGGGAGGTCGAAAAAGGAGAACCTTGGTTTGTTGTTGGAACTCCACAAGGCGGGGCGGGGTACTATCGAAAAATCAGCTTGCCATACTTACCACCATGGCACTCGAGAATCACAAGCAACCTCGCCCAAGCCATCCTCCGCGAGTTGACTGACAAACACTTGACCCTACAAGTCCGATACTTCGGAGATGGCGAGGGTCTGGGACATCACGACTTCGACGCGTACGCTATACCGGAGGACCTTCGATCTCCTTGTCACCTACGACCGTTCAGATACCTCAAGACTTAGCTCGGCTTTGTCATAGGGATTGCAGTGAACGATCATGATTGGTTGGCCCACCAATCATGACCGTTCCATTTTGAGATAGATCAAGTCAACGAAATGGTAACAGCCTATACCGAGTGACTTAGACACGATGGGTTCAATTGGTACGACGAAGGCTTTTCGGCCAGTTTCTTCAACGACCAGTCGCGACGGCATGACCTGAACACCTTCCTTCAGAACGCTGGTCTACACATCACCGTGAGTCGTACTGTAGTCATCAAGGTGACTTTGCCGGCCTTACACCAGATGGGGCGCAAGTGGCATGGATGACAACAATTCTTAGCTACTCTGCGGACAACGGGTTCGTGTTTGTTCGTGTCGTTGGTATGGTCGACACGCACGACTAAGATTGCTCTGACCCCACCTCCCACGATCCCAGCCCCGATACCTCGTTTTTGTGGCCCGGCAAGAACCTATGTGACGCTTACAGTATCAGAATTCTCAAAGAAGGAGTAGGGTTAGCAAAGGACGAAGCCGGGAAGAAACGTCTGTAGGACACTCTGTTGAGGCACGAGGGAGAATTTGCTAAAGAGAAGAAAGAGCGTTTGGGCAGAATACGTTGACCTTGATAAAGGTAAAATCATGTGGGAATGGTGCTCACTTTGGGAGGTGTGTCATTGAGGCGCATAGCTCATGGGCATCGATGTATCACATGAACACTTGCGCAATGTATGGCAGTCTACTTTATCACTTCGCTTACGAAACTTCATGTAACGTAAACATGTTCTCTTTGGAGATCTTTGCATCTTTTTGAGGACTTCACTGTTTGGGTCCCGTCCCTTTGTGCTGAACAGTCATGACGAGCTTACATTCCATTTACGGATCTCCTACTTGCGCAGACCATTGTAGCGAAGGCGTTTATTCCGACCATACAGCCCACTAGATGCTAGAAGTTTGGGAACTTGATCACCGTATAGTACACAGTGTTCGGAAGTTGCAGGGCAGCCTCCCACTCCATTGACCTGTCCTCACCAAAGTCGTGTCACGCTGCTTTATACGACAGTGCACATCTATCAAGCTTCACCGACAGTCGAGTGGATGTTAAGTGGTGATGGCGTTACATACGTCACAACGAAGATGTCTCTAGCTTGCAACCACGCCTTACAAGACACCCCGCCAATACATAGAAAAAACACAACAAATCTCTGACCAACATGAAAGCCAGATTATCACAATCTATCAGTCTGACAAGTCGTGTACACGTGGTCAACATGTGTAGTTACTCGCTGCGCTCCCACGTAGTGTAGATGGACGTGTACCTCTTGTGCTGTCGCCTGCTGGCAACGCCCGTGGACTAGTATATATGCCTAAAACCTCCGTTCTTACTGTCATAGCGCCCATGACTGCACGGATTTGCTATCCCCTGAGAACTGTCTGCTCTTTCACCGAAAGCCGTCAGATCGCCTCAATCGTCACTATTTCCACGATTGCAGCTTCTGGTGTCTATAACCACAAATCTTGCAACAACAGATACCGTATCGCAACAGTCGCCCTTCAAAACAGATATTAAAACAAAACGGAACAAGAGATGGAAGCAAGGTTCTGGCTCTGGCCGTACATGCCGTCCCAGTGGTCATCGACACCCTCCTGGTCACCCCATCCCGATACTCCACCGCCACCAAGACCACAAACTCCCAACACACCCCACTATATCGAGCTCGAAGCCAATAGTCCCCAACATGTAGCTGTCCTGCCCTTGCCTAACCCCAATCCATGCACACCCAGTGAGCAAGCCCACATCGCACATCTAACACGCGCCCGCTCAGCATGCCACGACGCGCTCCAATCCGCCTCGCAAGACATGCAGCGCCAGTACGCATCCCTGGCTGCGATCGAAAGCGAGTTGAACCTGCTGCAGTACGGGCGGGTGCCACAAGGACAGGGCGGAGACTGGTCTTGCAAGGCGAGCGGCGAGAGCGGCGCGGCGACGCAGTCCGCTGCAGGCACTGCGGCGGACCATGTGCCTGCGTTCATGGAGGAGTACTTGCCTGCGCCTGAGCGACTGCAGCAGCCGGGTGATGAGCCGGGGGTGAAGCGGTGTATGGTGGGCCGGCCAGTGGGGAAGGTGCTGCGGGTTGGGGAGAGGTTCTACGGAATAGGGAGGTGCGACAAGCATCACGATAAGGATGTGTTCAAGGACAACATGCAGATACAAAGGAGTAGGGAGGGTGAGCATAAGCTCAACGAGCATGCGTGGAAGTGCACTGGACAAGTCACAAGGGGGCCTATGAGAAACCCAGTACATCGGCTGTAAAGATGGATGCCAACTGACATGTTGATTGCTTAATATCTATCTCTACGAGCATGTGCGCAGACGCTTGTGACGCGATTAGTTCCCTTCTCTACTCAAATACTCTGTCGGCGGGAAATCTACAGTCTGGTGTACAGTCGTTTGTCTGTTCTGCAATGCTAAACGTTGTCCATGGTTGTGCAACGCGTGCTGTCTCCGAAAACAAAAGCGACAAATCAAGAATCAAACACCAGGGTATAGGATACGCTCTCCCATCCATCATAAACGCCGGCACATGCAATCCATGTGCCATATAACAAATTGCCCCGCATGATAGAATGCTAGGTGACGTGACCATAGCCTTTGCAGGGGCGTGGAAAAAGGAGTGGACCAGCCAGGGTCCGTAAGAACGAAGTGCGAGAAGGTTGCGACTGTGTGCTGCGCTCCTCAGACGTTGAGAAGATATGGTCGCCTTGTGAGAGCCTATCTCCAGCCCGGTCTATCTCCTGCGCTCGACTGTCGTCCACTGACGCCGAGACTCGATTGTCGACCGCTGACGCGGCTGGATCGGCCATCACCGGCCCTGCTCCTCCTGCCTTCCTCAGTGTTGCCCAATCTGCTGGTCGTTCGAGCAGGTGTCGAAGCCGGGGCAGACAGCGTGTCTGAGAGAGTCCGTGTCGCAGGGGTAGGCAAAAGACTGGTGCGGCGACTTTTCATTGCGCTTGGCGGACGTGTGGTGCGGCGAGAAATGGGACTCTCCTCGGTAGGAGGGCTATTGTCATCATCCGCGATAGTCACACGGCGAATAGTACTGGGGGTTCCAGTAGAAGGCGTGCCACGCGCAAAGGTTGGGCTTTTGAGAGGTGTGGCAGGTCCTTGCAGCGTGCTCGCCAGAGGACGTCTCATTGACGATTTCATAGGCGTTGCGGCAGTGGGGTGAGCGGCTGGAGAGGGCGAAAGCCTTGAAGTTCGACCCATCGCACTTCGCACGGGTATTGACGATTGTCCCGAAGCACTTCTTAGTGGCGTCGCAGGTAGTGCCTTGTGATAATGACCGACAGCAGTGTCGTGCAAGTTGGTACTTGTGTTCCATCGCGGCTTGTGGGCAGGGCGCTCTGTTGCGGGGGTCGATGAGCGCGACACTCGTGTTGGTGTGCATGCCATTTTTCGAGCAATTGTCGGCTCCAAGTACGTAGAGGGCAGTGACTTGCGAGGGACGCTTCCTGGGATGACGGGCAAGCTCGAGTATCGGCGGTTTGGAGGAACAGACGACTTAGTTGTGGAGGTACTGGACTGATGTGATTTCCGGCCTGCGGGAGTCACAATTCCATAGTCGCTGCCCTTGCGGCTCATCACGACGCTCGATGCCGGAGAACTACCAGGAGTTTCGGCGGTGGAGGAAGCTTCGGTACGCATAGAAAGGATTGTGGAAACAGAGTCGCGCAGCTTGCGTGATGCAGGCACTTCGTCAAGGATGGCGTCCATTCGCTCAATCCCCGTCTCCAAGTCAGACATCTTCTGCCGAACATCTTGTTGAATGCGCAGGATCTCGCCGTTGACAGTGGACCTGTGCTTCATCTCGATATCGATCAACTCAAGCACTCTCTTCATGGAAGGTGGGTAGTGGTCTCTCTTGTCTTGGTATGTGGAGATGCGTGATCCAAGCTTCTCCTCGTCGGCGTCGTTGATAGCTTGCTGCAGCCTCTCGATACTCTTCATGCACGAGTCGTACATGGCCACAGCTTTACTGCCGGCCTGCCTGAAGCTGTGCACCCACTTGTCTTCGCCAAGTTCCTCTCTCAGGGCGTCTGCTTCGGCTTCTAGGTTATTTTCCTGCTTCTCTAGGTGATCTTTCCTACGCATCAGTTCATCACACGCAGATGGGAACATGTTGCTCGCCCTCATCTCAAACGAAGCGAGTCGCATGGGAAGGAAATCGAGCGATGCACGCAGTGGCTGTAACTTGGCAAAGATCTCAAGGAGGCGCGAGCTCTCTTGCTCAATCTGGGGGATGGGAGAGATTGGCGACATGACGGTTAGTGTAGGCGGCATACTAAGCCGGTTGTTTTGCGTCCGGTTCTGGCGCGGTGTCTCCTCTACAATGGTCTCGAGATCGGCGATGTCGAACTTCTCTGCAGACTCGGCGACCGAGTCAGATATGACACGATGCCGGCGCTCTTCCATTTCAAAGACCAGACGGCTCAGTGTCTCGACCTCAGCACCAATCTCGCCGAGTACAGAGTTCCAGAGCTCTTCCCATTCCATGGCGATCTCGACCTGGTTCTTAATGCCCTTGAGCGTGCGCTTGATCTCACTCCAGTTGCCAACGATCTCTTCCATCTGAGTGACGAGAGTAGTCTGGTCCTTCAACGGCAGGGCCGAGATGTCTGGTCGCGACTGCAGGTCTTCGATGGCGGTGATGTAGACGGTGACTAGGCCCTCAAATTTGCCAATGGCAGCATCGACATCAGCGAGACCCTCTCTCCCGGCGGCCGCAGCCCACTCGACGTCGTCGTCGGCATCGAGCCCGTTGAGCACCTCTGTGGCCTTGGCCATCCACAGGCGGATATCGTTCGCGGAGCTGTGCAGGGCGCGGCCGGCGAGCGTGGACGAGGGGAGTGCGGTGATCTCGGAGGCAATGGTGGTGGGTGGCAGCTTCATCGACGTCAGCTGCTGGATCTGGTTGGTGAAGCTCGCCTTGGACAGGGTGTAGATGGAGTTGGTGCGGTGGAGGTGGCGGTGGGTAAAGTAGGAGGCGACGTCGACGGTGTTGTTGGAGTCGAGCACCGACACCTCGTCCTCGATGCGCGGCGACGGGGTGTCCTTGGGCGGCGGGGTGGGCGGGCGGTCGACATGGGCGACGGGGGCGGCGTCGGCCTCGGCGATGGTCTGGCCCAGGCCCTTGGTCTTGGTGATGTCGGGCAGGCGGTACTTCTGCATGTCGAGCACATGGTCGTTCTCGACGTCGGACTCGGAGGGCAGCACGCGGTCGCTGGTGCTGACGACGCTGCTGATGTCGCTCTCCAGGTCGCGCTCCATGACCAGCGCAGGGACGCTCTCGCCCGTCAGCTGCGGGATCAGCGGCGTGCCCAGCTGGCTGCCGGTGCCGCTGCTCCAGGTGGTGCCGCGGCGCTCGATGCTGAAGGTGCGCTTAGTCGAGTGGAAGTCGTCGAGCTGCTTGATCTTTTCCTCGGCAATGCGGCCAATCGACGTCGGGGCCGGCGCAAGTTTGCTGGCGCTGGCGGTGTCACTGCCGTGGTTGAGGAATTTCATGCGCGCCAGCAGGGCAGGGGAGACGTTGCGGGCGAGCTTGGTGGTGCTCTCCAGGATGCTGCTGCTGTTCGAGGCAGTGCGCCGGAGTTGGGTGCGCGGGGGCGACGATGCGGTGCTGTTCGCTGGCGCGGGATTAGGCGGTGTCGCTGCCACCTCACGCTTCGGGGGGCTGTCGGCCGGTTGCAGCGCACGCAGGTGGTTCATGGGGTCATTCTCTGCTGCTGCTGGGCCGCGGGAGCTGCTCTGCGTCATGGGAGAGAGAGGAAGCAGCGGCGACTGTGCGGAAGGTGCAGGGAGCTGGTGGACCGGCGGTGGACCAGGGCGGGCTCGGTCGGGGAAGTCGCGTTCGCTAGTGGCGCCTGTCAACAAACAACACGCCGTGCAGCAGCCTAGCCGTGAGCGGAGGGAGAGCAACGTGGACGTCCGCGACTTGTGTGTACTGTGTAGGTGCGCTCGCCAGCCTCCAGCGCGTCCCGCCTCTGCGCTGCCGACACTGCTGTTTCACTCAGAACGCCTGTCCGCCATCCTGACACTCGGCTCCGGCGAACCGCAATCTTCACTAGCTTGACCCCTGTTTCCAGAAGTTTATCACTGTCATCTCAAACGCCACCAACTGCGTCCGTGTCCCGTATCCTGGGATACCCTCATTTCCTCGCTGCCCTCTTGGCCGCTTCCGTGGAGCAATAGGACACGTTCACTATAGGCGTTGTTCCGCAGGTCAGTGGGGAAATGGCCCGAGGCCGCTTGGCTATGTAAATGCTACGCTACTGCAGCGATGCTAGTGCTGCTAAAATGGGGTATCTGGCTCCTGGAGGAGGAAAAAATATGAGAGTGCATCGCCCGTACAGTCGTCGTCTGTCAGAGGCACTCCAGCCCTGCCACACGATGCCTTCTAGCGCGATCCGGCGGCTGTAGGGCGGCTTTGTACAAATTAGGTACTCGTATGTGGGAACACAGACAATGAAGGAGATATAGAAAATGTACGCAGACACGTCGCAGCACCAATGCAACGGCGGGCCGTCTGCTCTCGGCCTCTGCTCCTACACGCTCGCCTCAATGCTGGGGTTGCGAATGTGCAGAGTTGGAGCGCGTGGCTGGTTCTTCTGCCTCAGCCACTCTGAAGTGATCTCTTCGCGCACGCCTTGACACCACGCCAGAACAGCTGCATCGAACTGTCGCCACACGGCATATTCGTTACCTTGAACAATGCCAAGCACGTCGACATCCAACTTGATGTCCCAGCGGAGCTCTGCGGCCTTGACCCAGTACCGCAGGTTGTCGGCACATCGATACGGTTTCGCTGTGTCGGTATGGTGCTGTTTGATCTCTCCAAAGTGGCGACGTGATTTCCTGACCAGGCTGTTGTGTAGGTGGACAAGTCGAAGGCCGTTCTGTAATGATAGCAGGAACGGCGTTTGAGGACTGCTCTCGGTGGGCTCCACCCAGTCAGGCAGAGGGGTTGCATCGTTATCGAAAGACCTCAAGAACATCAGCTCCCTCTCACGCTCCCGGCCTGACCAGTCACCCTCACGCCAGGCCCAGCTCTCCCGCTCCGCATGCTCCAGCTGCTCTTTCTCTTCCTCAGTGTCGAGCAGGTCGCCGATATCGTCTATCCACTGTTTGATTTGCGTGACTTCGTAGGGCTGCACACCATTGGCAAAATTCCGGATAGCCAAACGTTTCAGCACCTCCAAGACTTCGTAGAGTTCTTTGCGGATTTCGCGCTCTGCCTTGATAGCATACAGCCGCTGTGGCTCTTCGTGTGCAGTGTAGTAGTTCTTTGCAGCTCTGATCGCCAAGGTCGAGACATCCAATAGGTTCAGACCTTGAATTTCATGCCAGCCGGCTGCATCCGCCGAGCGAGGGCCCGAACCGCCGCTCGCTGCAGGGTCACCCCGATTGAATTCTTTCTCCAGCTCCTGCAGATGCTTGTTGGCTTCGTCGAGCGCCTCGCGCAGTTCTCGACGCAGTACTGTCATATCCGGTGGCGGTGGTACATAAACGGGATTCTGCTTGTAAGTGCTGACGGTAGGCGGTAGCATCATGGGCTCTGCAATTTCCCAGTCCATAGAGGCCGTCTCATCGCGCGGCGATTCGACTATGCTCTCTCCAAAATCGTAAGCTGCGAGAGATGGCGACACGGGCGACAATATGGCCACGTCGCCCCCCACTTCGGTGCCACCAGGGCTTCTGGAGCCCGACTTTCTAGTCCTTGCGACTCGGCCGGTGGCGGCATCAAGCAGCCCAGTCCTCGCAAAGTAATACTGCAAATGTGCGATGGTCCCCAGGTTCATAACGCTTTCTCTGTTCTTCGCCGAATCTGAAAACTGTGTCCCCTCTGGGCGCATATAACCCCGCCTCTTTCCCGGCAAGCCGCTCTCGGAGAGCCGGGAGCCCACTGAACGGGACGATACGCTCGAGGCTGTCGATACGGAGCGGTCGAGCTGCGGCACTGCGTTCAACGCAAGGCCTGGCGTGGCCCATGGCTCAGGCGAAGAGCCTCGCTCTGGTGGGGGCGTAGGCATCGAATCCATGTTGGGATGGCAGGGATGTCGATGGGTGCTTGCAGTGGATGTTGTTTGTAGACTCGTGGTCAGTTACGCGGGTGTTTTGGTGCGGACATGCGCGGTGGAGCTGCAAAAGTGCAGTCTGGCCGATGCTTGCAAAGGTTCATGGGTGAATCACGGGAGTTGCCATGTGTGTCGAAAGGGGTGTTTGATTACCTAGCGACGCGAGCCCTGTCGCGTTGTTTTGCGACACTAGCGTGAGGGCTCAAGCATCACGCACGCGACCGTCGACAGCAGTGAAAAGTGGGCGTGCGGCGGCATGGCCTCGGAGTTAGCATACAGGCCGATATGAATCTATTCACAGTCGTCTGGGCTGTACCAATAATGCCAGTCGTGGTCTTCCTTGAGCTCAACGGGCCCCGCATTTCTGACGGCGGGTACATCCTTGCTGTCCAATTACCGGGCGCGCGTTCTTCCTCCATGACGTTGCGCACCTGCGTTAGAGGACAGCAGTGTCGCAAAGAGGCACGAAAAGACGCCAGCTGAGCAAATTCATCGCTCTATGAACTCACAGCACTCATTGTCTAGTCGACCCTTGGATGAAACGACTCTTTACAGCAGCCACTAGAATGTCTGACAAGCGAGTACGTCGTGGTGGTTCCACGAATTATAACAGAGCTGATATCGTAGATCTCCTTCACTGTTGATGGTGAGGTGCAAGGTAAGGCAAAAAGCCATGTTCGCTTGTGCCCTGCTAACGATATAACAAGGTGTCAACTTCAGGTACGTGAAATCACTTGATTGCTCGGTCAAGTAACTCATCAAGCCACCAGATCCTACACCCAGAAGCAAGCCAAGAGCATCGGCATCACGGGCTTCGTGACGAATTCTTCAGATGGCACTGTGAGTGTCTTCCGTCTTGATGCCTCTGTTTGCACAACGCTGATGTTGTATAGGTCCAAGGCGAGGCGCAGGGCAGTGCTGATCAACTGAAGGACTTTGTTCAGCACCTGAACAAGGGCCCCCCAGCAGCGTCCGTCTCAAGTGTAGAGCAAAGTGACATCTCGTCGAAGGGTGGCGAAAGTAGCTTCACCGTAAAGTAAGACAAAGCCTTGTCGAAAGCAGGAGCGGGAGAGAGAACGGGGTTACGGAATAACTGCACGATAGTAAACTAATATCGTCTCTCATGAGCTTTATCTCCCTTTGTCTGATCAGGCATTCCTTGGGCTTGTGCACGATCCTGTGAGATGCAAGCCATTGCGCATTCGTCGCACCTAGTAAGCAACCCCGCGCAAGGCACGCCACGAGGGCCTTGTCGGGTACAAGATGATGCGAAGGGCATGCCAGTAAGTCTACAAAGACGGGAATATATCCATTGCTAGACTCTGATAGAAGCAAGGCTCGGTGGTTGAGCAGTAAGTACATAGGTACTTAGTAATGTTAGATGTCGAAGCTGGCTTTGACACTAGTAGTAGAGGCAACGGCGACCCGTTGATGGTCGCCGAGACGCCGAGCGAGAATCTATCGGAGGCGTCCCTCAGACAGTATGCACGTCCTTTCGGGAACCCTAGTGAGGGCAACTCGTAAATCTTGGTGAGTGACACGGCTCCTAGAGTACGCACCGGATACTATACGGGTCGCCGAGACAGATTTCCGAGTTTTTTGCGTGCTCTCGGGCACGTTGCAGCGTCTTTGGCCGTTCGCAGCTGAGGTAGCGTTCCCGGCCCGTTATCGTCATGACCCTTCCACAGCCACCAAACACCAAAACCTTTCTTCTGCACGCGACCGTAGACGTCTTACGTGACTCAAACGGCAGATCCTATTGGACGATCTGGTCGAGGCGTGCTACAACGATGATCCACTGGTGGCTGTTCAGCCTTGCGTTTCCTGCTTCACCCTTTGATGACTGTGTCGACTGCAGTTACTAGATTGAAGCAGTTTCTGACCTGCAGCTCTTTTTAGAAACTTGCGCACCAATCTCTTAACATATAAGGCGCCATTGTGTGCCTCGTTCTGAAGTTCGGCTCACTATTAGTATCCACCACTACAGAAACAACACACATCGACCACACGATTACCAATGATTACTACCAGGCTGGCTTCACGAGGATCCACTGCCTCTGGGTATGCGACAGCTCAGCTGATCAAGTCCTTCAACAGCTGCTCGATACGACCTACGTTCGTGGTTGCCCAGCATGTTCAGCTGGCCCCAGCTGGTCAACGCCACTTTTCTTCGTCAGAAAGCCCCAAGATCCAAAAGTTCTTTGAGAAGAAGGAAACAGAACTGGTGAGAAGGACGCCGGCAGCATGGCCTCATCCAGGTATGCAGACATTGATTCTATAGAAGATGTACACTGACACATCTACCAGCATTCAACCAGGATCAGATGAACGCAGTCACCGTCGCTCATAGAGAAAGTCAGACAACCTCAGACAAGGCTGCTCTTGTTGCTACCAGGGTGCTTCGATGGGGCCTGGATGTGGCTACAGGTTATAAGCACAAGGACGGTGCTATGACCGAGGAGAAGTACATGATCAGAAACGTCTTCCTTGAGAGCGTAGCTGGTGTACCTGGAATGGTTGCGGGTATGATCAGGCATCTCAACTCAATGAGGCGCATGAAGCGAGACAACGGATGGTAAGCTTTGAGACCGTCTGCGTTTTGTGGTGATATTGATTAAAATTCAGGATCGAAACACTGCTCGAAGAGAGCTATAACGAACGGATGCACTTGCTCACCTTCATGAAGATGAGTAAGCCTGGTCTGTTCATGCGCCTCATGGTTCTGGGCGCCCAGGGAGTTTGGTGTAACGCGCTATTCTTTGCGTATCTCATCAGTCCTCGCTTCGTCCACCGCTTTGTTGGGTACCTCGAAGAAGAGGCCGTTTTTACGTACACACGCCAGATTCAAGACCTCGATGCAGGGCGCTTGCCTAAGTGGGAGAAGCTGCAAGTTCCCGACATTGCAATTGAGTACTGGAACATGCCCGAAGGTCACCGCACTATGCGAGATCTACTACTGTACAGTAAGCATAACCCGAGGTGCCCCTTGTTTGATGGCATCGACTGACCTGAACCTAGTCCGTGCAGATGAGAGCAAGCATCGGGAAGTGAACCACACCCTCGGCAATCTCGACCAGAAAGAAGACCCGAACCCCTACGCAAGCGAGTACAAGGACGTGACAAAGCCACATCCAAGCAAAGATCTTGCGCACCAGAAGCCCACTGGGTGGGAGCGACATGAGATCATCTGAGCGGTACCTGGTTGTCGGGTCTCAGTATTCACACTAAGTTGCGAAGGTTACACTCGTAGCCTTTGACAGAATCTTCTCTTTTTGTTCGAAAATGCATGCACCATGGAGTTAGGGGATACTTTTGTACTACAACGGATGATACCCACCGCTCATGGTGGTCGCCTCATAGCGGAGGGCATAAGCTTCTCATAATCTTCATAGATCTGGAGTTAGTCTTCCAATTGAATCAAGAACGATGCAGATGCATCGAATGGCCTCCTGTGTTGAGGAAGCGCTGAAGATTCTATTGTTTCCCAGGCCCCTCTCTTTTCCGAAAGAACGAGAACGTGCGTTATTGGTACAGCCCCGGAGAAGATCAGTACTTCAGTGGTATGTGTGGACACTGCAAGTAGAGAACTGGTCTCAATGGCCATCATGCAGTGTCCGCTGCTTCCGGTTCGGTAGAATGTGGCAGCGTCACGGACAATCTCGAGTTATGCGCGATTCGTTTGAACTGCATCGACTCGATCAATGCCTTCAAGTAACCCCCCAGCCAACGGCTAGCATGCACCCCATACGAGTTTAGCCGCCCATGTGCCCACAAAAGCTACTGCTATGTCTCCAACCTCGGGAATATGTTGCCACGAATGATAGTTAGGGTAGACAACCCCCAGCACAGCTTTCAAATTTTATTTTCGATCGCTGGGGCATCTACAACTATATGTCGGTCAAAACATACTTCGAGATTTGATCCATGCAAGATTGGAAGACGGTACTGTTAGCAGAGCAACGGCCGGCTGTCAATGCTCTACCTAGCCTGTTCCCCGCACTTCCCGCTATTAGTGTTGGTGCCAAGGTCACAACCCCCTCAGAAGAACGGAGCTACTGCACCCCACAGCCGTGTGTTCCACGAGGAGATTCGGCCCACAATGTTGCGAAGGCCTGATGCGGGTTTAACGTCAGCTCCGTGCGCCCCCCGCTGATGGTTTCCAAGCTAATGTCGTCCTACGCCATAGCCGCAGGAGATTCTCTTCTTGCCATTGATATGTCGCATGGACAAGTAAGGCTTTGAAACTGGAGATCTATTTGTATAAACTTTAACCCAACGAGGCATTTGCTGCTGAGTTTATCCAGCTTTCATGTTCAATCTCTCACCTTATTCGGTCCGTGGGGAGCTTCCGGTAAACTCCATACCCACGTCGTCAGCAGCCTGGCTTCGGATCTCAAGGCTGTGATTCGATGCTCCAAAGCACTGGCAGACCCGGGTCCGCAATTATCTTACAAATAGAGTAACCATGACCCCTGGCAACTCCAATCTGACTGGCCACAAACTTTCTCCGCATCTCACCACAGTAGCAAGCATACGAGTCTTGCATGGCGGATCCTGACAACCCTGGCCATAGATCCACTGCGTTGGAAGCGCTCCCTCAGCCGATGCTATGAACCAATCATGCTCGTGTGCCTCCACCAAGATTGTCGAGGCCGAGCGCCAGGCGCAGCGGATCCGCATGCAACGTCTACGTCTGTTGTGGACATAGCCGCAGACTTGTCGCCCGGCCATCTCTATTGAGACTGCACATCGGTGGCTAGCCATCCTGAGACGATGGGATACCTGGTCTGAGGCTGGAGACATGTATCATCCCCTCATTTTGCCCACGCAGGATCTGAACACTGCCTGGCCATACCCTTGAAAACGTCTAGTGTCCATACTCATGTGACATATCTCCTTGAAGCCGAAAGGCCAGAAAAGCGGGGTCTGGTAGCTTTTAAAAGGTCCTTGTTCCTGCTGCAATTGCGCAATCATACCCAGTTGGCTTTGTACTCCTGTGGTGACATCTTTAGTGGTCAATACTGTATCAAATAAGACGTCTGCCTGGTACATTAACCAAGATGACGATCCCAGATGAGGTATGTAGCTTGCATCTCTACTCACTCAGCGACTGACCATGACAGGTTGATATCATCGTTTGTGGTGGAGGTAGTTGTGGTTGCGTCGTCGCTGGGCGACTGGCAAACCTGGACCACAACCTCCAGGTTCTCTTGATTGAGGCCGGCGAGTCGAACTTGAACAACCCATGGGTGTTCCGACCGGGTATCTACCCGCGTAACATGAAGCTGGATAGCAAGACTGCCTCCTTCTATTATTCACGACCCTCTGAATGGCTTGACGGACGCCGAGCTGTCGTGCCATGTGCGCATATCCTAGGAGGCGGATCCTCCATCAACTTCATGGTAGAAATTGCAAGATCTTATGTTTGTCACTACCGCTGACCGATGTTTAGATGTACACACGCGCATCTGCTTCCGACTATGATGACTTTCAGGCCAAAGGGTGGACAACAAAGGAGCTCATTCCACTCATGAAGAAACACGAGACCTACCAACGCTCCTGTAACAACCGTGACATCCACGGATTTGAAGGCCCAATCAAGGTTTCATTTGGTAACTACACTTATCCCATCAAGGAGGATTTCTTGAGAGCCACCGAATCTCAAGGCATTCCTACTACCGATGATCTCCAAGATCTGGTGACTGGCCACGGAGCTGAGCACTGGCTCAAATGGATCAACCGTGACACTGGACGCCGGTCTGATTCTGCCCATGGATACGTTCACAGCACTCGCGCCGTACACCAGAACTTGCACCTCATGGTCAACAGCAAGGTCGAAAAAGTCGTTCTTGAGGGTGACCGTGCAGTTGGTGTTCAGGTCGTTCCTACCAAGCCTCTTTCCCCCGCGCAATTGGCCCCCAAGATTGTCAGGGCCAGGAAACAGATCATTGTCTCTGGAGGTACTCTCAGCTCACCGCTCATTCTCCAGCGATCTGGTATTGGTGATCCAGAGAAGCTCCGCAGGGCTGGTGTCAAGCCTCTTGTCGATCTCCCAGGTGTTGGTCTCAACTTCCAGGATCATTACTTGACGTTCTCGACATACCGTGCTAAGCCACATGTCGAGTCGTTCGACGACTTTGTTCGAGGCGATCCTGCGGTCCAGAAACAAGTCTTCGACCAGTGGAACCTCAATGGTACAGGCCCTCTTGCTACCAACGGTATCGAGGCAGGTGTCAAGATTCGCCCCACAGAGGAGGAGCTCACACTCATGGACAAGTGGCCGTGTCCAGAGTTCCGATCCGGTTGGGACAGCTACTTCAAAGACAAGCCCGACAAGCCTGTCATGCATTACTCCGTCATCGCTGGTTGGTTCGGTGACCATATGGTCATGCCGCCCGGGAAATTCTTTTCCATGTTCCACTTCCTGGAGTATCCATTCTCGCGTGGTTCGACTCACATCACCTCGCCTAACCCATACGATGCTCCTGACTTCGATGCGGGTTTCATGAACGATAGGCGTGATATGGCACCCATGGGTACGTATTGACAAAGCCTTCACGTGAATATAAGCTGACAGGTGACTAGTCTGGGGATACGTCAAGTCCCGTGAGACAGCGCGCCGTATGGATGCGTACGCCGGTGAGGTGCAGTCGATGCACCCATTCTACGCATTCGACAGCCCTGCCCGTGCAAACGATATGGACCTGGCCACCACCAACGCCGTGAGTAGCTTGCCCTTCTGGTTGTGACACGTGCTGACCATGTTATAGTACGCCCTTCCTGGCAATCTTACCGCCGGTATCCAGCACGGCTCCTGGACCATGCCACTTGAGAAAGGCAAGGCTCCGAGCCCAAGCTTCCTCAACTCCAACTGCCAACACGTGCTCGAGGATCTGCATTACACGAATGAAGACATCAAGCATGTCATAGACTGGGTCAAGCGTACGTGAAACTCATCGTCTTATCTCGCCGTGATGACTTGCTGACATACTCGCAGGCCATGTTGAAACCACCTGGCACTCTCTCGGCACCTGTTCAATGGCGCCCAAGAACGGCAATAGCATCGTCAAGCATGGTGTGTTGGACGAGCGCCTCAACGTGCACGGCGTCAAGGGCCTTAAGGTTGCTGACCTGTCGATCTGCCCTGACAATGTCGGCTGCAACACGTACTCGACTGCGCTGCTCATTGGCGAGAAGTGCGCTATGTTGACTGGTGAGGACTTGGGATACAGCGGTGCAGCGCTTGACATGAAGGTGCCCACGTATCATGCACCGAGGGAGGTCGTTGGACTGAGCAGACTGTAAATGACTCGTGAGAGGTATGTTGCTCTTTTGGTACCGAGAGGTCAGGTGGGAGGTATGTGGTTGTTTTTTCAAGCGTCCGTGCATATTGAACGAGAATGAGCCTGTTTGTAATGTTACTCAGCAACACATGTCCAACGTAATTTGTTACATCCCTGTCAGGGTGTGTCCCTTGACACTGTACCTGACATAATCGAACGTGTTGTATAGAGCAGAAATAGCGCCGACATGACTCGTGAGACAGATACATTATCATTATGTAGGGGTTGGAAAATCGTACTGGACGATATCCTGGTTGCTTGTCATATCGGTACCAGGTGATCTACGCATCGTTCAACCATCTCTTGTAATGTCCTCATAACATCCATTGTTATCCTCAGTAGAGACACCTTTAGTATAACTTGACTTGAACTGCGCAAAGATATACTCAAGGCGGCTCCAACATCATGGCGGTCTTCAGCAACTGCCACGTGCATTGGTATCAAGTTTTGGTCCGCATTCTCAAGCCAGCGAGAAGTTTGAGCCGCCACTTGTTATCGTCTTTATTCGTTTGGACGACAGTGGTTCTTCATATTGCAAAGTTCGTCATACCGGAAGGAGTGTCCCACAGAGCCTCCCACGAGAAGTCGAATGCGTTCGGATCCAAGATATCGGAAAGTAGAAAGTTCGTGTCATCGAATGCTGGCACCGGCGGAACTTCAATACCAGTGTCGTGTCCATTTAGCGGGGCCACACTTGTGACCTCGGTCTCAGACGGCGGGGCCGGCTCCCTCGAGTTCAAGGATGCAATCCTAGATACTGGCTCCGCACATCTCTCGAGACAGTAGATTGCCAAATCCCAGTCGTAATTATCCAGAGCATGTTGGATGTGCGCAATGACCCTTTGGAGTCGGTCTACAGATGTATTGCGTAGCTCCGGATCCTGGGTTTCGACTGTACATCGGAGGGATACTGTAATGGCATGCACCAAAAGATGTGTCACGTATGGGAGCCAGAAGTCATGGAACTGCTGTTCGCAAAGTGAAAGCAGAAAGTCCAGAACTGCCGAGGAAGCTGTACGTAGCTGATGCATTCTGTCTCGTCCAAGTGTACTGTCGCCTTCCAAAACTGCAGAGCGTAGCGTCACGCGGGCAAGGAGTAGGCGAGTGGATAGAAAACAGAACCATAGGTTGCTTGATCCCGGCTGATTAGGAAGGGGGAGCCCTACATTTTGATCAGTATATAAGACTGACGCAAATCGCGATGGCTGTCGTGACTTACATGTGGGTAATTGAGACTCCAAGTTGTTCAACTCGCGTTTGAAATAGGCCACTTGCTGTGATAATTGCATACGATCCGGTTCGATTTGGTAAATTAGAGGGATAATTGACCCCACAAGCTCGGTCAAGGCGCAGAAGTGGACAAAACAAAGGGTGGCCTGTTTCTGTTGTTGGTTCGCCTTATGGCTAATAAGTGAGCTGACCGTCGGTCGTGGCACGTCATAGTAGCCCTTCGTAATATGCGGAGGCCCGCCATATGCAACACTAGACCACGTGTCTGTAATGAGTACGCACCACCACAACCGAACTCGGACGGATCTCTCGTTGTCCGTGATGTGCCACTTCGCTGGGTCGCGGTGTAGGCCAAATGTCTGTGCAAGCGAAACCGTCTTACCGCAGAGCGTGATGTTGCCAACAATAGAGACAGACGGGCGGCCGATTTGGTCGAGAATAGCGGTTGATATTGTCGACATGCCTGGACTCAGAAAGTCTTCTAATGTTGCCGAGATAGCTTTGTTCCAAACGTAATGCGCATCTGGTTTTGGGTGCATCTTCAATGTCTCCGATCTTGTCCAAAGCGGCGATCCGTGAGCATAGATGACACACATAAGATTATTTGGAGCCTTATCAAGCTCGCCACTGCGTAGCAGCGCGCACATCTCTTCATCGAGGACTGGGAAGTGGTAGTGGAGATGCTTGAAGTATAGCTCTACAACCTCGCGCTTGAACGGGCCCATGATCTGCTCGAGGATGTCAAGCTGTGATCGCCCACATCCGCTGCCAGGCGGTAGTCCTGTCCGAAATCTTGGAACGGTAAGATACACGATTGGATCTTGTACGTCATGGTTGAGGGTCTGGTACGTCGATGTGTCCGCAGCTTCACCCCCCGGCTTGCGATGCTTGGCAAGGTGACGATTGAAGATGTCAAGATCTTCGGCAAGATGTGATGCCATTATGATGGATGCAGATGGGTTATTTGTGGCTTTATGCAGTACAGGTGCTGCACGATGCCGTAATGGGCCACCTTCCATTCCGTCGTCCTGGCTGATTCTGCGACGCTTTGCAGGTTTTCGGTCACTGTTATCTTCGGTTGGTGAACTGGTCGATGATTCCACATATTGGCATTTCAACCGGCGTTCTCGACATGACAAACATGGCTCTCCCGGGATATCGATATGACAGCGAATTTTGCGCGATCGACATCTGGTGCAGGCGGGCACCTTGTGCGAACGATATGGCCGGTTTTGAATGGGCGCTGCGCTGGCCATCAATATGTTTCGACTACGTCGATACTGGCTCTTAGGCCCTTTCTCAAGTATCTCGGTAGATGTTGCTTAAAATGGAGTTTTCTCCCGGGTCAGTATGCGATTGTTGAGATGAGGGTAAAAGACTAGGCAGGTGACTAGATCACTCGCGGAGTACTAAGCTTACTCTGGCTAGCAAAACCCCAGTTGCCGATTGCCGATCCCTCTACTCCACCATAGCTCCTACTCCTTCATAACTCCACGGCAGGTACAAGTGTCCTGGTACACCAATACTTGTTTAACCTACACCATAATTCGAGAATGACTTGTCTTGGCCTACCCAACTGATTAAGTAATAGTTTTCATGTGAGGCCTTGTCTGCGCCTTTGAAGACTTCAAACGTTCCTTGACTATATGGCGGTGGTTCGCTGGGCAAACGCGTGCCCATATGACCAAGCTCGAAGCACTGAACTGGGCTTCCGCAGCTGTAAAACACACTATGCCGCTTTGATGGAAGTAAGGATTTGTTGTTGTTCGATAGATGCAAAATCTACACTCACCTAGTGCAGTTCCGCTCCATTCTGTAAATGACAGCAAACCGGCTCCTGTTAGAATGAGGCGACAGCTGTTCGTATCCCATATTGATCCGTCGTGAGTCCAGTGTCGCAGTTGAGGATTCAACTGTCGAATAAGGGCGAATACTAGCATAGCTCTCATGTTGCAGAATAAACGGCGGACGTTACTGCACCAAGTATTGCACCATGCCACAGCAAAGTAGGGAAAATGCAGGAAGACTCTATAGAATACTTTTTTATCTACAATTTAGGTAATACTTAACTGAATTCTAGCTCTAGGTATGATGATAGCTACAAGTTCTGTGTTAAAGTTGGTCAGCTTAAAGGTCGCTTGTCCGCTGCTTTTCCTGCAACGTGAGAGCACAGCTAGCTCTTTGCGACAGCCTTGGTCGTAAAATCTTTGCGCGATACAGTTTGCGGTGAGCCAGGCCGCCCTTGGAGGAGTGCTCAGGGTCCATATTTGTTATGTGCAATGGCTCTTTGTGATGGCAGGTATGCGGTAACGTCTATACACGGACGCACGATGTTAGCTTAGCTGATGGAGCTGCAACAAGCTGCTTGAAAGACAATTTTCTCCGAATTATTCGTCATTAGGTACCTCCAGCGTTTGTAATTCTTCATGGATAATAACTCCACAAGGCCGTGAAGTCTTCAGCACTGCAAGTTCTCGTACTGTATACTGCTACCCCTTGGCTTGCGATTCCCTTAGTCTAATTGCATAACGATGCAGAATTCCGCCAGTCTCTTGCGGATGAGATGTACATCTGGCTTCGTCAAGCCTACCCGAAGTTACTACCATGGTCATGGGAAGACGGAATTTATACCACCAATCCAATCAAACCCGATGGTACCATCTTCGGTGGTCATCCCCTAATCCAGGTGAAATCGGATCTCAGCAATATTAGCAATTACTACGTGAAATTCCATTGCAAGCTTTGCGACGAGGAGCATCGCATCAGATTGAAACGCAGTCTTGCCACCATGGTGGGTACAAGTCTGCTGAGTCGCGAGGATATGGAAGCCTGGCCGAAGGGTACGTTTGATAGCCATGTATACTTTCATTGACCGTTGCTAACGCACACAATTGTAGGCGACAAGGTTGTGACGCCACGATGTGGGATGAGTGAATGCGCGGAACCCACTTGTCTCGTCCCCGAAACCAACCCCAATTGCGACGCCCGTGCCAAGTGTCGTAAGCGTCACCAATACTGTAAGACGTGTGTGTCTCAATCAGTATGACTCTGCCAAGGCCTGTCTTCCAGCATCGATGCTATCAGATGCAAAGAAACTGTAAGCATACGTAAGTTTGTCAGGGTGATATATACCAGTTTAGAGTTGTACTGACTTCCTCCCTAGCACGACCTCATGAATTCCAACAAAGATATTCTCTTCAAGTGTCCGCACCAGCGGTGCGACTACGAAGTCAAATGGGAATTCCCACATACATACAACAACACTTTCGTGGGTATTCATTGTTTGATCTTACGTGCTTCACTGTTAATTGCAGAAAGATGCTGCTAGAGAAAGAATATCTTTGAGGATCCACATTGGTTACTTGCCCCTGCCATACTGTACGGGTCTCGGAGCAAATTGTCATTCAGGCAGCTTGTTGCAGCGCTGCTACTACAAAGCAGCTCCCTTGGCGGCTAGGCCCTGTAGGACAGCAGCTGCCGCTAACGTAGCCGCAGTCGGCTTATCACCAGATTGAAAATATGATCCAGCTGCACCAGCAAGAATGGTCACCAGCAATCCAGCAATGCTTTTGTCATAGATGTCGAGCAGCCCCGTCTGAGCCCACTTATAGTTCAGAATAGCTGAGGCCACCGTCAGTTTTGAGCCCTATTCCAACACACATCAAATAATGAAATAGGCAGGTTTGAAACGTCTTGAAACAAAGGACAGAGCTTACCCATCAGAAGGAAGAATCCGCTGCCCTCGTACCAGCCAGCCTTCACAGCACCACGAAGGGTGGTAGGTAGAGCACTGATAGAAGCATGCTTGAACTGCTCAAGGCCCTTAGACTATGCGGTCGTCAGTTCCTCAGTCTCACTGTCATTGGCTTAGAGCTTCTGCAAAGCTTACTGTGTGGCCAAGAGAAAGCACGCCATGGGCTACGGCAGCGGCGAGAAGCAGTGGGTGCTTTGAAGTAGCCATCTTCAGGTAGAGGTTCAATCAGTGTTCTTGGCGATTAACGGTAGTGCTGAGTGTACTCTTCTATTGCATGACAACAGAAGTATATGCGAATGTTGACAAAGTCAGCGAAGTCGAGCTGGAGGATACGAGTCGGTGCATTGGCGAGCTAAAGCCGAGGTTCTTACCGCTTTTGGGGTTCTCCACTTCTCTTAGTGCAGGTATCTCGGCTCCAGCTTCGACTGCACGTCGTACGATGCCTGGTAACATGCACAGTACCTAATACCATTGACGCGGGCGCGGTGCGCGGCTCCAAGTCTTTCAGTCTATAAAGGTCGTCATCTGTCTTGCGTGCGCGAAATCTTTTGGATTTGAGCTTGATTGAACTGCCTCCAGCAACCTTTGACTTGTGAGTCGCGAATAGTTCGCTTTCTCGCCAAAGTATTTCATTTCAATGCACCAAGTTCGCAATTGTGAAAATCGACCGAGAACGTCAAGTCGGCACCCCCTCGACTGTTGCCCATCAGTCACCCTTATTGACCCCACCCTCTTGCACAGGAACAGTTGCTGGCAATACGCCCGTCGCAATGACATCGAAGTCCGAGGTGCCACCAGCAGCTGTCGCTGGAGAGTCGTACGGCCCTGCGTGATCCTCCGCTTTGGCTAATTCGTCCGCTTTCTTCTCTGTCCAAGCAACGACTTCATGCACGACTGTCTTGACACCCTCCATAACACCCTCAACGGCTTTAGCTGTGGATTCGGTTCCGTCTGTGCGTTGGCCGAACGGGGTGTTGAGGCGGTTGAGTGCTGGCCGAGTGGGCTCCACTCCTTCGGACTGTAGTTTTTAGATGTGAACTAACAAGGGGATGAATGATGGAAGCTCACTTCTTTCGTACCCGCCATTTTATCCTCTGCATTCCCTTGATTGGCGTTGTCTGGGTCGGCTGAAGCAGCTTCCATGGCCCCAGGCCGCATGCTTTGCGTAGCAAAAGCGTCGAGCGCTTCAGGCCCCATCCCAGAAGCTTCGCGTCGTATGGAGATTGGTGCTGGTTCTAGTTTATCGTCTTGAATTTGCTGTGGTCGCAAGTCGTAAGGAATTGAGATTGATATTGTTGATGGTGCAGACGCAGAGACAGGCAACACCCGTTTGTGCAAGCAACGTTCCTGGAGTTTTTGTTTGTTGTCAAAGTAGCGACGTTATATCAGTTGTGAGAAACAACAACGGGTGGCCAGTGGCTCTTTCAGTGTTTGTGTATGGCCCTGTGCAGTCGCGCATCACACCGCTTTCTTCATCATAAGGTCATTCACAAGCCGCAATAGTTAACGTCGCAGGTGGTGACGAGCACGTGATAGATCTATCAAGGGAGAACATTGAGCGAGGATAACAACTTTATTGAGGCAGGAAAGACTGCGTAAAAGACCAGCTATGATGTCTAGGAGTAAAGAACCAGGACTATGCTTGAAACAATTGGGCTGTGGCACGGCGGTCTCCAACCTGTTCTGGCCACTCGATGACAGTGTTGTGTTGATCGAGATCGCTGGGCCCTGCATTCGTTCTTCGTCCCCAGAGCTCCTTGTGTGTGTATTGTTTGCTGTTCACTGGTGGTAGTCGTTGAACGGACCTCCTCCTGGAAGCACTCGGTGCGTTATCACCGGGTTCTTTATGGCCTGTACTCCCGGGTAGGTTGAGGAAACGACTCCATGCTAGCTGGGCGCTCTCCAGTGAACTACTCGCGCGAATAGTCCGCAACACAGCAGGGCTACCAATGAGCTCGCTCTGCAGCATGGTGGTCTGGAGTGAGTTGATGCTCTCTTGTAGTACTGCAACAGCCTGATTGACTGGAGCATTCATCTCACGGTGCCAGGCACGACCAAGTGAGATGAGAGATGTACTCAAATTGGGTATTGATGAGACATAGTCAACATATGGGGCCGAGAGATCTGTGATGTTCTTGAGGATGGGTGGCCCCGTCGGCAGCGCTGAAGGGACAGCCATACTGGAGCTCATGGGAAGGGTTGGTGTCTCGGGCAAGGGCACGGTGGTGTTGGAATTTGGGTCGGCTGCCAAGCTCGTCAGGTTCAGCCAGGCTGTCTGCACATACGTCAGCGACACGAATATTGAAGATACGTAGGCAGCTAGACCTTGTTCGTATCGATTTGGAACTTTGACTGCAAGACTGTACTTGTGATGTTGTTTATGAGGTCTGCGGTGCTCATCTGGCCGTTGCTGCCACCAAAGAAGCCCCAGCCTCTGTTGGGGTTCTTTAGGTCTCCGATGATACTCGCCGTTGTTTCAATGACTGCCCTCAAGTTGGCAAGGTCCTGGACGGCTGGCGTAGCCATGGCAGCAGGCACGAGGATGATGCCGGTGATGACGAGCATGGCGACCTGTGCGAATACAGCGAACATACTAGCTAGCTAGCGAGAGCTGTGGGTTGGTAATGAGACAAAGCGATGCTAGTCGCTAGGTATGCTTTAGGTAAAGGTGCTGCTGGTGAGTGGATGTTGAAGGTCGGACGATCTGGCAACGACGCAGAGTTTTTGAGCTGCCACTAGGAGCAAGGCAGGCAGTGCCGACGTGGCTACCTTTTGGCAACCTCGTGTAAGGTCGCTGCCTCTCGTGTGCATGTCAGATCCGGCAGCGACGTCTCTACAAGAACACACCACATCGTGATGGGATTATCAGAGGACTAGTTGATGATCTTGGGAGTGTTCCCAGCATGTCTGTAACTTCTCTTACTTGCGGTTCTGATTCTATGATGCGTGGCTTAGTAGTTTCCTCTGTCACCTCGTGCAGCGGCCTGAGCTCTCTCATATGCTCTCCACCACAATCCTATGTTAGTTGCCACTAGCAAATCCATCATCTTCAAACCTTCGTCCTCAAGGATGATCTTGCCCAGCTTTGCCTGCTTTCCACCAAAGCCACCACCGGCAAACTCTTGGCCGAGAGACAGATCCAGGCGGTCCAATGAACTCCTCGCGTCTTCCACTCCATCATCAGGAACGACAGATAATGATGAATTGTTCCGACTATGCCGCCCTCGCTTGAAGAAAGATGATCGCTTTGATGTCTCCTCCCGTGGCGACGGTGCTGGAGTGGCACTTGGGAGGTTGAATCTCAGTTCACTTACAGTCGCAGCTGCAGGAGCTGCACCTTGCAGTCCAGGAATCACATGACGACACTATACGCGAATCAATGACTGTCATGTAGACGATAGACAACGTTCAACACACCTTCAAGGAACCGCCGCTGGCACCTGTAATGAACTCGCAGCGTCCGTTCCACGGACTCGTGAACACATAACCCCTAAAGTTTGACTGGCGTTCGGAGATTTGAAGTGTTCCATATGCTTGGCCTTCGCTTGTCAAGAAAGACGGCGAGGGCAATGGCTGATGAATGGACGGGATATCGTCGTGGCTTCCTCTTGAAGTGGGCCGACTTGGGGTACGATCGTAAGAACCACTTTTTCGATGACCAAACCCGCCGCCCAAATGAGATCCCTCCATCCACAAACGACGACGGAAGACGCTGCTACTCCGTGAGGAGGGCTCAGGGTAACGATCCGGGGTCGGATACGGCGGAGTGTTTGACGTTTGGTAAGATCGAGTTGACAAGTCGCTAGTCCGAGTAGGCAAAGAAGGTCGCTGGTCCACGTCTGAATGAAGGAACTTGGAGTAGCCAGGATTCGAGATCTCAATGAACATTGGGGCGCCCGGCTTTCTTCTTGCAGCAGCCTCACTCAGTCCTGCGGATGAAATCTCAGCAATGGTTGGGTCATCGATACGAGCAACGTTCCACTGAGCTCCGGATGATGGATCCCTTCGAATGAGGGTAAGTGATATGCCAGTGGGCCTAGTGTTTCCTTCGGGTCTTCGTGGTTGTGTTGGCGGCAGGCCATTCTCCGTCTGCGATCGACTTGAATCGTAGGATCCACGTGGTTCGTACGCAGAGCTCAGCATGTCCGGTCTGTGAGCATATTGACCTGCACTTGCATTCTGCCGATTATCGAAGTCTGCGATAGGAGCCAAGGTTCCAGGTACAGGCTTTCGCGCAGGTGCAACCGCTGGGAGACCCGGAACAGCCTTACGCTGGATGAACGAGGCAGGCTCTCGATTTGCATCATCCGGATGATTCGGATCCTCATATTCTGAGTGATTGATGAGGTTGGTATCGTGAGGGTGTTCCACATGGACAAAGTAGAGAGAGCTCGTAATGTCCTCTGCAGTGACCACTTTTTCCCGCGGTTTCATGGGCGAAAGAAAAACATCTATGTTAAGTCAGACTCAAATCAAACATCTTCGGTTGCAACGCCTGTACCTTTGCTACCAGGCACTCGAGCAATGTAGAGCACCAACGGGTCGTGCTTCACGTGGGTTGGATTTCTAGGATATGCTGGAGGATTGGATGCAAGTGCTGTGAGTGAGGAGAGAGATTCTGCCTGTACAGCCGTCGACGACATCTGAGCGAAAGCAAAGCAGCGGAGCAGGCGGAACGATAGAGATGTGACGGTTGCTTAGCAGGCACTACGAAAGGCAGGCAACGTTAGCTCGCAGATCATATATATGAGGCAAAGCAGCTGAGGTTGTGCTTGCGTTTGCTTGGGTGGCTGTGCACGCGCCCCCAGGTTTATCGTGTTCAGCAAATGTGCGTGCAACACACGAGCAAGGTATGAGCCGATCTGCGTCAGTTGGCCAAGGATGTTATCACCACGCAAACGAGGCTGACGCTTGAGCGAGCCCGATGCCAGTTGGCCAGTTGGACAATGTTTGTGGCTGGCTCGGAGAGGCTGGTGGGCTCGACTGTGGGTCGTTGGCCCGTGCTTGGGCGGTAAAGAACCAGGACCAAATATTTCGCATTTCCAACGCCAAGAGTTCGATTTTGAATGCACACGACCTCGCCGCTGCAACTTTCTACGCCGACGTCACGGCTCATAAGATAATTCCACGCTCAGCGACCAGAGAAGCACGTGCAATTTGCTTCCTCTCTCAACATGCCTGATGACCTTGAGGTGCGCTGCAGGATACGCCCCCGCACCGTACTTGCCGCTAACTGAGAGCTGTAGTCGAGACTGAAGAGCCATGCCCGGGCCTTCGAAGGACTGATGTCGTTGATTCCAGCCAAAGAGTACTACGGGAAAGACGAGAGTATCACAAGTGTATGCATCTCCGCGCTAGTGGAACCAGCTTTTCGCTGACATACTTCGCAGACGCAATGGCAAAAGAAGAAGAAGCAAACCACCGAAGAGCGTCAGGCTGCTAAGCGGGCAAAGCTCGATCCCGCATCGCACAAATCTGCTCAGGACGTGCTGGACGAGAATGCACGCAAGCGAAAGCGCGAAATCGACGGCGAAGTCGATGACGATCTTGTTTCAGAGGCACCCTCTTCGGACCTTGACATGGACATCATAAAGGAGACACCGCTGGAAGGGATAAAGAAGCTGAAGAAGCAAAAGACAAAGAATGACGCCGACGCCACACCTGAAGAGGTTGTAAAGGAAGGCCGAACATTGACAAAGGCTGAAGTCAAGGCCGAGAAAAAGAAGGAAAAGAAGAAGGAGAAGCAAGCGACCAAAAAACAGCAGGAGGAGAAGCGGAAAGCTTCGCAAGCTGAGTTCAAGGAAGGGCTCACTGCGCCCAAAGAGACGAAGAAACCCCAACCGAAGGCCGTTGATGAAGATGAAGACGAAGAGGAAGACGATGGCCTTGAAGACCCGGAGGATCGTATCGAAGCCCTAGATGTTAGCGGTCTTGTCGATGTTGAAGAGGGTCAGTCTGCCGCTCCCACCACTACTGCAAATTCCAATGTTTCAGCAGCATCCGACGCCTCGTCGTCAACCTCCGTTGCCGAAGAAGCACCCGCGAAGGACGCAAAGAAAGAGAAGAAGCCGCTTCAGATCGACGAGAAGAGTCAAGAAGAGTTCCGCACACGACTGAACGCCAAACTCGAAGCAATGCGCGCAGCTCGCAAGGCCGACGGACCCGACGGACGACCCGCAAAGAATCGCGCGGAGCTCATTGAATCCCGACGGAAGAAGGAGGCGGCCCGCCAGGTCGCAAAGAAAAGCGCCCGCCAGGACGCTAAGGAAGACGAAGCGCGCCAGAAAGCAGAGGAGCAGCTTGCAAGGATAAGAGGCGGATCAGGCTCTCCCTCCATCTTCCCAGCGCGATCACCCGAGCGTGAGCGCAACTTCAACTTCGGCCGCGTAGCCTGGGAAGACGGGCAGGAGCTCGAAGGCGGCCTGTCCAAGTTCCTCGACTCGCGCAAGAAGAAGGGCAAGTCGGACACCAAGACTGCACTAGAAGCCGCGCAGAAGAAGCAGGCCCGCATCAATGGCTTCGACGAGACGAAGCGCAAGGAGATCCAAGAAAAGGAGCTCTGGCTCAACGCCAAGAAGCGCGCACAGGGCGAGAAGGTCTTCGACGACGTCAATCTACTCAAGAAAAGCCTGAAGCGCCAGCAGAAACAGAAAGACAAGAGCAAACAAGAGTGGAAGGAGCGCCTCACTAACGTCACCGAGGGCAAGGAGAAGAGGCAGAAGAAGCGCGAGGAGAACCTCAAGCAGAGGAGAGACAGCAAGGGCGTCAAGGGCAAGAAGAAGGGCGCGCCGAAGAAGGGTGGCAAGAAGCCGGCGAAGAGACCGGGCTTCGAGGGGACGTTCAAGGGGAAATAAATGGCTGAATATTTATGGGCGTGGGACGCGATGTGTATGATGAAGTGGGCGGGGACAGGAAAAGAACCATCTGGGAAGCATCGCGTTTGAGCATGCATAAAATCTGGGAGGCATTTTGGCGTTCGATATCCCACACAGTGACTGGCATTGTCTGGGCGTCACGGAGTATATACAGCGATAAATACTATGACGTATTTCACCGGTATCACACGCTTTGCTTTCACTACAACTGATCGAGATAAGTGCACTGGCTGGCTCCAGCATCTCACACGCACGACAACCTGCAGCTTGAGGCTTATTGAACTTGAAACTCGAGTTTTACTCTTGTACAATCACAGTACAATCACAAAGGAAACTAATTGCTGAGCAAGACATGGCTACTCTCTCACTATGTACAGACCCCGAGCACCGTTCTCTCCTTCGCTGTCTGCTTTCTCGTTATCTGTAAGGCGCATCTGCGCGAGCAGCGGCTGCGATCTCAGGCTCCCACTTATCTCCGTTGGCCAACAACTTCTCCTTGTTGTAGAGCAGCTCCTCTCGTGTCTCGGTGGCGTACTCAGCGTTAGGGCCTGCACATCGTTAGCGGCCGAACAGCCTGTATGAGATGAGACGTATTACCTTCGACAATGGCATCAACAGGGCACGACTCCTGGCAAAGACCGCAGTAGATGCACTTTGTCATGTCGATATCATAGCGTGTTGTCCTCCTGCTGCCGTCCATACGCTCCTCAGCCTCAATTGTGATAGCCTGCGCCGGGCAGATAGCTTCACAGAGCTTGCAGGCAATGCAGCGCTCCTCACCGGTCGGGTACCGCCTCAGGGCGTGCTCGCCACGGAAGCGGGGGGAAATCGGGCCCTTCTCGAAAGGGTAGAAGATGGTGTATCTAACCATTCGTCAGAACCAGCCTCTCAAGCCTCCTGCCGAAAAGGAGGCCGCCAATTGAGCACTTACGGAGGCCTGAAGTACTGCTCCAGCGACACGTACATGCCGCGGAACATCTCCATGAGCAAGAAGTACTTTCCGGCCTTGTCCAGCGCCGAATCGCCCTCATCCCACTTCTTCTGGGGCGGTAACCGGAAGCCAGGCGGGGGCGGTCCTGCAGGCGTGGCAGCGCGAGCAAGCGTTGTGCTGAAGAAGGCGACGGTGGCGGGTGAGGCGAAGCGCGGCGTGAACTGGGACTGCCGGAGCAGTGTTGTGGCCGATGGGCCTCGAGCCAGCATCGTCAATGGCTTGGTGCTGGCCATCGTGGGCGCGTGCGAGTAATGTGGGCGGCGGTGGAGGGTGTCGAGCTGGTACTGGGAAAGGAAATCGGAATTCAATGGCTAAGTAAAGGATTCCCTGTGATTGGCCGGATGCGCGTACGACGAGAGGCAGTCCTGAGAGGCACACCTGGGTTGCAGTACGTTGGACGGAGATTAAATGCACTTGCTTAGCCGGTTCGAGTCGTCGACAGGTCAGACACTATGGGTTGGCCTGGGTCGCTCCTTCCTCGACGGGTGCGCATCATGACCAAAGTCACATGACCGGCATAGCTTTCTTTGCAATCGTCTAGCATCATCAACCGCACCCACCAACCCGACCCATCGCCCCTCGACACGCTCACCCCGCCCACCATGTTCCGCACAGCTCTTCTCAGGTCCGCCCGGTCCGCCGTCCACGCTGCTCCCCGATGCCAGGCCTCAATGGCCCGCCCAGCGCGCGCCTTCGTCCAGCCCAAGCAGATTGCTCCCGCCGCATACTTCCAGGCCGTACGAAGCTACGCCTCCAGCGCCGGCCTGGCGCAGGAGGAGGTCCAGGGCAGGATTCTGGACTTGCTGAAGAACTTCGACAAGGTACGAGCATGCGTTTCGCGACGGGGAACGAGGGCAGCGCAGCTAACAGCCATGCAGGTCCAGGACGCCTCGAAGGTAGCCGCCCGTTGATGTGCAATTTAGTGGGACACAGGCTCACGCATTCTAGCTCAACGCCGAGTCGCACTTCCACAACGACCTCGGTCTTGATAGCCTCGACACCGTAGAGGTCGTCATGGCGATTGAGGAGGTTAGTCGCATTCGCAGCACCCGCGCGGAGCAGCTCTGACGGCAGCACAGGAGTTCAGCATCGAGATCCCGGACAAGGAGGCCGATGTCATCCACAGCGGTACGTGTTGTCTGGCGACCGCGCAGTCTGCATGCTAATCATGTCGCAGTCAAGCAAGCAGTGGAGTACATCCTCCGCCAGCCCGATGGTAAGCCGCCCTGCACGCGATTCCAAGATGGCCACTAACACGCACAGCTCACTAAATGCTAATGGAGCGCCGGGTGATGGAAACGCTGGATGGCGATTGGAGTGGGATGGATTGTCGGGTCTGCCGACATTGTTATATATTTCCCTGCGTGTAAAACAGCTCTGGGACGGCAACAAGTACTTTTGGTAGAAACGAGGCTATCCACTTTCACGCTTGTGCGCCGTGTCTTGCGCGATTGGTGATGCTGGAGGCCCGTACATATGCTCAGGCCGGAGCCCGCTCGCCGACGCTGAGCTGTAGCACACGAGAACACGGTTCTCAACACCGTCTCACCCAAGCGTGCCGCCGCCCCCTCGCCCCCTCGCCCGCCGTGCCGTCCTGCTGCGCTCCTGACACGACCCGCCCCGCAAAAATCGCAGGCCCCGATCTCGACAGGTGACGCGCATGCGCCCAAGCGCCGCCGACTCGACCTACGCCCAGGAGCACCGCCCATAATTTCAAAACCACCCCCCACCCGCTCCACAACCACTCGTGATGGCTTCGACGTCTGGCGTGGTGCGCCGGCGAGGAGCTGGTGCGGCGACCGGCAACACCGAGGACGAAGGCAGCCGCGTGGCTTCACCTGCGCCCCGGAATGACCGCGACCGCGCGCCGGAAACGTCGTACGAGAACTCAGAGAACGGCCACAAGATCGCCTTCGACCCGCGCGACATCAGCGAGAATGCCGAGCGCAGCAAGCAGCCGAAGCTGACGCTCATGGAGGAAATCATCCTGATGGGGCTCAAGGACAAGCAGGTGCGTGGCCGCGGGAGCGCCCTCGACGGGGCGCGGGCTGATTGTGAGGCTAGGGCTACCTTTCCTTCTGGAACGACAACATCTCGTACGCGCTGCGCGGATGCATCGTCATTGAATTGGCCTTCCGAGGCCGCATAAGCATGCAGAAGGACTCGTCGCGGCGGCGCTTCCCGCTCGCAGACCGCGTCATTGAGGTCGTCGACGACACGCTGACGGGCGAAGTGCTGCTGGACGAGGCCCTGAAGATGATGAAATCGAGCGAGAAGATGAGCGTCAACTCGTGGATCGACCTCATGAGCGGTAGGCACCCCCCTGCGGGCACGGCAACGCCAGACTGACGAGCGCAGGCGAGACGTGGAACCTCATGAAGATCGGCTACCAGCTCAAGCAGGTCCGCGAGCGCCTCTGCAAGGGCCTCGTCGACAAGGGCATCCTGCGCACCGAGAAGAAGAACTTCCTGCTGTTCGACATGGCCACACATCCCGTCGCCGAGGGCGCAGCCAAGGAGGAGATCAGGCGCCGCGTGCGCAACCTCCTGACCAGCCGCACCATCGTGCTCGCTGGCAGCCAATTCCTCCCCGAAGAGCTGGAGTTCCGGACTCTGCGCACCGTTGCCATGGTCTGTGCCGCCTACGCCGCCAACGTGCTCGAGAACGCTCTCACCACACTGGGCCACGAGGCAAGGGAGCGTGCATTCGCGCAGGTCGACGAACTGCTTGCAGAGTACTCGCAATGGCCGTTTGCAAGGAGAGCGGGCGGCAGTCAGGGAGTCGGCGCGAACCTGGGGCAGTTGATCAACGACGAGATCAACACCGGCAAGGACAGGGAGCTGCAGATGGAGGTGAGTTCACAGTGCATCGAGTCTTTCAGCATGTCGCTAATGAATTTGCAGGTGGTCGCTGCGTGTCTGAGTGTCTTCACAAGGCTTGATTCTCTCCTCTAAGGCGCAATGACTTGTCACAGATGTTAACTTCGCGAAGGGTCCCGTTCTCGTTCTTCTACCCGAGAGCTCTTGCAGCTTAGAGAGCGAGAGTGTCGGATACATAGCAGACCGAGCGCACCAGGGTCGGACCCAGCTTATGATGATGTTTCTAGATGGATGCGGTCTCTTCGTTCATAGCGTTGTGTCCGCTGCAAAACAGTCTGGCGGACACGGGCGTTGGCTGTATGGTAGCAGCTTCTTCTGATTGAAAGCGTATAATGCACAAATTGAATCTTCTGCGCTCAGCGCTGGCAGCGTCTGTTGGTGACGGCGATGCAGGCGAGCGAAACGCAATCGCACCTGCGGAGCACCTTGCGTCGTGGTCCAGTGGCAGCGGTCTTGCCTCAGCGGCAATCACGTGCATTCACAGACCGCACCATCACGTGAGGCAGCGTGTGCAGACCCCCAGGCACAGCATAACAGTGGGGACGAAATTGGGCCAATGCAGGTGCATGTCCAACTGCATCCGCCAGATCCAGCGTGCTAGCTGCATGGGCGCTGCTGGAGGCCGCCTCAGGACGACGGCCGTTGCGGCGTGCGAGCAGGGCGGCGCGACGCCTCCAGTCCTCCAGGCTGTCTGACACACCACAGGTGACGGCATCATTCCGACGCTTATCCTCCCGCACCCGCTTCCTCCTAGATCCTGGGCCCCCAGGTACGCGAGGAGCGTCTTCGCCGAGCCGGGCGTGCCAATACCTGCCTGCGCCTGCGCCTGCCTGCTGGCCGACTCCCTCGTGACGGCAGCCGATCGGCAGAGCTCTACTAACAGCCAGCCGAGCGACGACGCGCCGTACCTGCGCCGTGCTTGCGCCTCCCAGGTAGGCCTCTCTGTCTTTCGGCGGCGGCGGTGCTGCGGCCGCGCTGCTCTCGCGCTGCGGCACTCCTGTGCTGTGTCGCCGCGCTTCGACGCCGCTAACCTCCCGCAGCCCATGCGCGCACCCTCTGCCCTCGACCTCCCATCCACGCCATGCCCTCCCCCGCCGCCGCCGACGCCGCCGCCGCGCAGGACTCGTCTCAATCGCAGAACGGCGCGTCTTTCCCGAGCGGCGCCGTCCTGCCGCCCTCGGATGCTTCGTCGGCCGCCTCGAGCGTCGATGCGCCCGGCGACCACGCGATCCGCGACGGCAAGCACAAGGCCAAGGCAGTGCTCGCCGCCTCGGGCGTGACCATGGACTCGCCCACCGCCGACGGCCCCAATGGCGCGTCCCGCAAGCGCTCGCACTCGGGCTCGCGCAAGTCCTCGACCGCGCCCGCCCCGGCGCTCTCCGACGCCCAGAAGTCGCAGCAGACGGCGCTGCTCAACCGCTACATCGCGCGCGACCTGTTGGACAGCGTCAACAAGTTCGAGCGCAGCAAGTACTCGGAGAAGGTCTACGGCGAGCTGAACGACCTGCGTGACTTCTACCGCGAGGAGGTCTTCCCCGTGCGCCGCCAGAACCCCGGCGCCATCTTTGGCTACGGCTATGCGGGCTACGGCAACGGCGTCACCGACCTGCAGACGAACCCCCGCGATCCCCGCTCGCAGCTGCCGCAGCTGCTGTATCCCAGCCAGGCCAAACGCGCCGGACGACGCGCCGCGCCGCAGCTGAAAGTCGACCGCGAGAAGGGCGCACAGCAGGCCGAGCAGGTCGAGGAACTGGTGCCCGTGCGCCTGGAAATCGAGCTGGACAGGCTGAAGCTGCGAGACACCTTCACCTGGAACCTCCACGACCGCGTCACCGACCCGCTGCTCGTCGCCCGCACGCTCGTCGAAGACTTCCAGATCCCCCCAGAGCTGCACCAAAACGTCATACACCAAGTCGACCGCGAGATCCGTGAGCAGATCCAGGACTACTACCCCCACGCCTTCTTCGACGACGAGCCCCTCGACTCATCACAGCCGTACTCGGCCTTCAAGAATGACGAAATGCGCATTTTGATCAAACTGAACATCACAATCGGACAGCACACGCTGGTAGACCAGTTTGAGTGGGAGATCAACAGCGCTTTGAACTCGCCTGAGGAATTCGCGGGTCAGATGGCGGCTGATCTTTCTCTTAGTGGAGAGTTTGTGACAGCAATTGCCCACTCGATACGAGAGCAATGCCAGATGTTCACAAAGAGTCTGTACATCACAGGACATCCCTTCGATGGCCGATCTGTGGAAGATGCAGACATCCAGGACAACTTCCTGGCATCTCCTTTGCCTTCGGTGTTCCGGCCCATACAGTCGACGAAGGACTACCAGCCATATCTGTACGAGCTGAGCCATTCTGAGCTGGAGCGAGCCGAGTTGTCCATCTTGCGCGAACAGCGAAGACAGAAACGATCGGTCAACAGACGTGGAGGGCCGGCATTACCTGATCTCAAGGATCGTCAGCGAACTGTCCGGACTCTGATTGTCTCTTCTGTTCTCCCAGGAGCAGCCGAGACACTGGAAGAGAGCCATCTGTTCAAAGCGACGAGGAAAGCGAGGGAAGGCAGGAGACGCGGCGCCGATGATGATTCTGACGACTCAGATAGTGACGATTCGGTCATGGAGTCGCCAGCCCCAGCACAGATTACTGGCGGGACTGCACGAACCAGAGGCATGCGTGGTGCCGCAGTGTCAGCACAAGCGGCGATGAGGTCAGCCATAGGGCGGTCAGCAACCCCAGAGGTCGCTCAACTGCAAGAAACTCGCGAGCACCGCTCAACAAGGGCACAGAGATATGAAGCACGGGAAGAGAGTGTATCAGAGCCTGCTACATTCATCGTCAAGCTACGCATATCGTCTGCGAAGCTCAGAGAATGGCAGAGAAATCCGAGGGCGTTTGCAAAGCCAGCTTCCACACCTATGATGGCACCAACGTCTCTACCAGCACGAGGAACACCTGGCGCCAACTCCATGCCCCCGCCTCCTTCGCCAGCTATGGCACCGAGCTCAAAACCTTCTGAAGCATCCCCCCGACCGCCGTCCACACCTACGCCCAAGCCTCCGGCGAAGCAGTTCCAGTACAAGCCGGATGGTTCGTTAGACGCACCATGGCCGACGCCAGCCCAAGGGCAAACAGTAAGTTCATCACAACACGTGTACACATAATGAGACTCACAACTCCAAGCCACCTTCTCCACCATGGCTCCAACAAGCTCTGCAAGACCTTCGCGATCGCAATCCCGACCACAAATTCGAATCCACCATGCGTTACGTCGTCATGAACGAAGCCCACGAGAACCGCGAGACCGGCAAGATGGAATCAAAGGCTGTCAAAATCGACGGCCTCTCTTCTGGCGACCCACTACCACCAAACCACCAAGCATATTATCTCCCAAGGATACGCTGTCAGGACTGCCCGGGAAAGCTTTATAACGCAGGTCCTGGACAGACTGTAACAAATTTCGAATTACATCTTAAGAACAGGCAGCACATGAGCAACGTGTCGAACAGGATTGGAAGGCCCGTTTCATGATTGTGTGGCAACCAAGACTTTAGGCAAGAGACCTACGGTAGTGATATGAATTGACATCTTCGGGGTTGGCGACAGCAGGGCAAGGTCTTTTGTATAAACGATGAACTCACAAGGACATGAGGATTTGCACGGAGACATTGGCGTCTTTGTCTGGGAAAGGGGATTTTCTGTTTTGCAAGCTACTTGGCAAAAAGAGTGCCTATGGCATCTCTTCTCCCGGTACAGGTAGAGCTGCTTAATGCAGCATTAGAACGAATTGCATTTGTTCACATTGTTACATGCGGCTCTTAAGGGCCGGGGCGAGACAATCAAACTTGGACACGAAGCTTTTTAAGTACTCACGATGTCTTCGAGAGCATCGCGCCTGCCCTCATCACTTTCATCGGATCATCGCCTCGGTCCTACAACGATGTGCGGGGTACAACGTCACCTGCGCTCATCACCGTGCTCCCCGGACCTGCCAACATCAACCTCCAGGACGTTGCCGTTCTTTACGGCATTACTTCTCTTGACCATGAAAGGTCACGCCTCCCTTCCAGTCCGCATCCTAACTCACAACATACGCTACGCGACTGACTCTCCATTCAAAGGAGAAAAGCCTTGGTCCGAAAGGAAGGATCTCATTGTCAACGAGCTGAGATTCCACACCCTGCACAACCCAGAGGCTTTCATTTGCCTGCAAGAAGTACTACACGAGCAACTGCTCGACGTCATCACTAGCTTGAACAGTACCAAGTCCTCAGCAGCATCGTCGTCAAAACAAGACGAATGGGCATACATTGGCGTCGGCCGAGATGATGGCCAACAGAAGGGCGAATACAGCCCCATCATCTACCGCCCGTCGGTCTGGCAAATCGAGACGTGGAAGACAATCTGGCTCTCGCCCACCCCCGACACGCCAGGAAAAGGATGGGATGCTGGCAGCGTCCGGATCGTCACCGTCGGCACGTTCCTGCACAGGAGCAGTAAGATCAGGGTTATAGGGCTGTGCACGCATTTCGACAACGCGGGGGAAGTGTCGAGACGCGAGAGCGCGAACATGGTGGAGCGGATCGTGGCCGATGCTGTCTCTCTATTGACTTCTAGTGGAAAGGGGAGAGCACCGGTGTGGTTGGCAGGGGATCTGAATAGCGAGCCTGATGGCGAGGCATATCAGATCCTTACCCGTAAGGATTCGCTGTTGCGGGATTCAAGGGGGCTGGCGCCGTGGAGGTACGGCAACGAACTGACCTGTTCTGGATTTCAGGAGGACGAGCTGAGTGTTATCGATTATGTGTTTGTGGGGAAGCATGGGTGGGAAGTCAAGGGGTTTGGTGTGTTGAGCAATCGGTTTGACAACGGCATATACAGCAGCGATCACAGGGCGGTCGTTGTGGATGCTGTGTTAAATGCAGAAGTTTGATCTAAGTCGAATAAACCGATAGCTGTTTGTTTTCTAGATACCCGCAATAGCTTGGAATAGCAACAAAGTCTTCTGTAGAGAGTGTGACTTAGCTGACATGCTAGCAAGATGGGTTCATTGGGAAGCGCTAGCAACAGCTACACAAACACAGTGAAGTGAACACTTCCTAGTTGCGAATCCGGACAAGAGCAGGCGATGATCTCACCATGTCTACGTCACACGCTTCAAGGCCGGATTCGGTGTTGTTTCTCCATCTTTCTCCTCGAAATGCAGTGTCGGGCACCATCGTCATTGGTGTTTAAGCGAGAGACCCCTCAGTGGGGCACTCAAAACAACAGCTACCGCTCACCACACCTCTTTCTGGCATTCACCTCGATCTCAAGTTTAATCGGCAATCATCCATCATGGCTGAGGCACAGGCAGTCGGTATGCTCAAATCCCTGACGCAGGATCGACGCAAGCATTCGACGTCGTGCATCCGTGGATATGGAGCTCGATGTCTAGCTTTGTCGGAGCAGTGCATTGCTAACCGATCACGACAGACTACACGCTCGCGAACCCCGATACCTTGACCAAGTACAAGGTCGCGGCCGACATCTCCCAGAAGGTTCTCAAGGAAGTCTCCGGTGCGTAACGCTGCCTCGAATCCACGCGCCGACCTCTGCGACGACCGCGTGACTCGAAGATTCGAAAATTGACTTTTGCAGGATGGATCTCTGAGGGCGCCAGCATTGTCGAGCTCTGCGAGCGCGGCGACAAGCTCCTCGATGAGGAGATCGGCAAGGTCTACAGGGGAAAGAAGATCCTCAAGGGCATTGGCCACTGCACCACCATCTCGCCCAGCTCTTACGTCACACCGTACACTCCTCTCAAGTCCGATGGCGAGGAGTCTGCCGTTACACTGAAGGCCGGTGAGGTTGTCAAGATTCAGCTCGGTGCTCAGATCGACGGCCTTGCCGCCATCGTTTGCGACAATGTTGTTGTTGGCGGCGAGATCACTGGCGAGACAGCGGACCTGTTGTTGGGTACATACTACGCAAACGAGCTTCTCCTGAGGCTGATGGTTCCCCCCGGTCTCGTTGCGCACGGCGACGAGGAGGAGCAGAAGAAGAACGCTGCCCGCAAGCCCTACACACAGGGCCAGATGACCCAGATGCTTGAGAAGGTCGCCAAGGCTTACGGCCTGAACGTTGTCGAGAGCACCACCATCTGGCAGTTCGAGCACAACGAGATTGAGTCCAAGAAGAAGATTATTCTTTCCCCCGGCGAGGGTGTCCGTGGTGAGGGTCTTCCTGATGTTGGCGAGGTCTGGGGAGTCGAGGTTGGTCTTTCGCTCGGAAGCGGAAAGGTCAAGAGCAACGGTAACCGGACCACCCTTCACCGCCGCACAGCCAACACTTTCGGTCTCAAGCGCCCTACCTCAAGACAGCTCCTGTCCGAGGTCGTCAAGAGGTTCGGCACTTTCCCCTTCTCTCTGCGCCAGATCGAGGACGAGAAGGTCGCCAAGGTCGGCGTTGTAGAGTGTGTCCGTGGTGGTGTTCTCCGTCAGTACGAGGTTGTTGTCGACAAGGACAGCAAGCCTGTCGCCAGGTTGTTCTCCACCATCGCTGTCACCAAGAACGGTATCCAGCGTCTGGCCCAGCCCCCTGCTCTTGACCTCGAGAAGGTCAAGTCTGACAAGAAGATCGAGGATGAGGAGATTCTCAAGATTCTTGAGCAGCCCGTTGGCAAGGCCTCTGTCAAGAAGAACAAGAAGAAGAAGAAGCCTGCCAAGAAGGCTGCCGCCGGCGAGGCTGCTGAGGAGGAGGGTGATGACGAGTAAGCGCAGCGTCACCGAATGTCTGCATGCATTTTGTGTAGCGTCAATCGCAGGTCCTGAAATCAGCTGTCTGGACAAGAGTTGTTTTGGTCGATTTGGCCTACTCAAGCTCTGCGAAGAAAGAGCTAAATTCATGAGTAAGCAGTGGCTACAGCAGCCTGCAAAAGAATAAAAAGTCAACCAAAAGTTTGTCGCTATGTTCATCTTTCCGTGGTTGATATCCGTCCATTTCTTCCGGCCAGTCCAATGCTCAGCCCCACGAAGCACACGGTTGTACTTCGTCCACATGGCCATGAAACACGCATTCCGTGTGCTGTCTGTGGCTTCGTATGGTCTCTTGCTCCGTATATGTACCTGGCGATCAACAGTTTGCCCCCTTGGTTACTGATGCTTGGCTTTGCGTTGTGGTCGCCAAACATGGACAAGCAACACTCAGTATCTCACCAACGGCAGAGAGCTCGCACTATGCTTAGCTCTATTGATATTCCTCGACTGCTAAAGAGACGATGCTGTGGTGTTGGTGGATTCAGCTGCACACTCATTGTGCAGCCTGCCGTCCATGCAGTGCGTGTTCTCTCCCCTCACCTGGACTCATACAGAGCGACAAGAAGTCAAAGGGACCACTGACCTCTCCCAAGCCCCTGAGCTCAAGCATAGCTGGATTGATATGATAGAATGTCTAGGTTACTCTGGAAAAGCCTTGTGGACTGCTCACTGCCCAGACTCTGTAAGTTGACATTGCGAGATCGGCTTTCATTGAGAGAATTGTTCCCAGACTACAGATAGAAGGATACTAGACTGATTAGAGGACTCGTGCTTGCATGGTAGTGGTGTGCACGTAACACGATGCGAATGGATGAGGTCAGGCGCTTGTTCGCTGTGAACCGTCACGCTTCTTCACTCAAGATTTGTACCAATGTCCGTGCTGCCCGCATAGCTTATGACGTACAATAGAGACAATAGAAAGCTTTTCAGGAGGCTGGAAACTGCGCCCGGTGAAAGTGAGCGTGACTGCGGCGGAACGGGCGGAGGTGTATATAGCTTCCCACTCGGCGGGATGACAACCTCCCTGACCCTACAAAAACGACTTCTCCCAATTCAAGATATTTTCGGTACAACGGATTCCTTGCCCCTCACACTTTCACTCCCTCTTTTGCCACTGGTCGACGATCACTGTGGTTGCCAGGGTTGACATCTGAAGGGGCACGTCCTCCGCGCGCGCTGACCTAAGTTCTCCCTCGATTTTGTGACCTTTGACGGAACTCACTCACTTGCAACCCCAACCACCCACCCACAACACGCCGGGCTCGGGCTTCGGGGCGCTTTTCGCGCGTAAAATAGCTTAGCAGCACGCGTGGGCCGTAAGAATTGTACCCAAACTCGTGAATTGCGCGCTCACACTTCAACAGCTCTGCCAGTCTCGCCATGCCGTCGCTGCGCAAAAGCGGCCGTCCTCCCAGGCCCAGGTCCACCACCATCACCCCGCACAACTCACCCACCAACACGCCCAGCGCTGTAAAGGAGAAGACCCAGCGATCGATCATGGATTGGGCAGAACCCTCGATCCAGAACCCAGCGCCGTCATTCGAAGAGCACGGGTTTGCTCGTCATGGCGTGCTGGAGCAGATGGCGCCCCTGGGGCAGCCTCCCTCCGCGAAGGTGAAGCAGCGCACGCGCATCATGGGCGGCGACGCAGCTGCGCGAAAGTCTCTGGCGGGTAAAGGTAGCTTCCCGGGAGACGACGTTGGGTCCACGCCTGAGGTCACTCCGGCTCCTGAGCTTGAGCCGGACGACTCAGAGAAGCAAGAAGAGGAGGACCTGCCCCTGGAGCTTCCACCACAGGACGAGGACGAGGACGACGACTACATACCTGGCAAATCCAAGAAGAAGACGCCAGCATCGAAGACGGCCGTCAGGGGCAAACAACCCGCGCAAGGAAAGATGTTTGGTGAGGCGAACTCGCCGGTCAAAGCGGGCACACCCCGAGTCGCGTCCGCCCCAGCAAGCCCCGCAGTGCAAGCTGCAGAGCAACCGCGAGACACGGAAATTTCACAGCGCGCGCAGATTGCCCTACTGGCTGCGGCAGAGTCAGCCAATGCAAACCATAATCCTCGGCTTAGTGAGGTTCTGAAGCAGCTGAGGGCAATGAGCAAGAGCGACCCGGCTATGGCGTTCGTAATCGACGCCATCTGTAAACAGAAGCAGACCCCCGAGCAGTGGACCCAATTTCGAGACAGCATCAAAGCATTGAAGAAATCAGGCAAGAAGCAGCGAAAGCACCAGCAGCGGAACGGGGACCTCGTTACACCGAAATCCGACACCCCAAAGTTCAGCCAACAGCCCTCTCCTAGGCCCAGTAGCGAGCTAGCCCCTGACGACTCGGTGTCTGCCCATGGAGACGAAACTATGATGGAAGATGCATATCCAGGTGCAGACTCAACGGCCGGGGCACTGCCTTCGCCCCATCCACTCAGCACAGCTCCAACTCTTCCGGCAATCGAGCCTTCGATCGAAACAGTGCCGCGACAGCCTTCAAAGTCACCCCGCAAGAAGCACACCACGAACGACTATCTGGCTCCTTCCAGTGAGATGGATGTGGATGGTGGGGCTTCTTCAGCTGTCCCAACGCCGGCAGAACATACGCCTGATGCAGGTGATGGAAGCGATTCCGAGCTCTCCGACGTCAACGAAGAAATTGTGCAGAAGGGACCGCCAACACCCGCACAGCCCAAAGGGAAGGCTTCGACTCCAATGCCTGTAGCTTCAAAGAAGAGCAAGTCTGCAGCCCCTAGTCGTGGCGGGAAGAAGCATGCAAACAAGGGGAAACTATTCGGGAAGCATGCGTACAAGAACCAACCGGCAAGCCACGAGCTGCCCGAAGACCTCGAGCAGATCTATCAAATGCGAAAAGAGATGGCAGATGCTCAGCCCGTGCGCCAATTCGAGCTTCCGTTTCCGCAATCCGAAGTTCGCTTCGACGACGAGATCTTAGAGACTGAGTCCCTGACCGAGTCCATGATTGCAGTTGGACCGCCAGTAGACTCTGATCAGCCGCGACGGGCTGGGCGACTGCCTCAAGGCGCCAAACGCTTGCGCGAAGACATGTCACGTTTTTCCTCACCCCAGCTCGAGTCAGCGGCTATCTCACGACCCACAACGCCAGCGATTCAGCCAGCGATCAAGCGCATCAAGCTGAACAACGGCCAGGCTGCCAGAACAAAACGCTCGTAAGTTTGCTCCCTCTTGTGTTCTATGACAAACTTGCCGCGTCGAAGTGCAGGATCAGGCTCTTTGTGCCCGTTCCAGCACACGGATGTCCTCGGCGAGTGAGCAAACTTTACGTGTTTGCACGTGCTTGCCTCGCATCTTCGAAAATCATCATCAAACCATCTCAAAGCTAACGTAATTCTGTATAGGCCTGTCAAGAATCGGGATGGTGGACCTATTGCTGGTGTAGCATTCAATGGGGGTGGCGTTTCGAGACAGTCGGGGCCTGATGACAACGATCCAGTAAGTGCCACCCATTTTCCCGAAGCATCCAACCACACCATTCCTCCTTCACCAACAATCACCAACAACGTTTGCCAATTTTTCATCTCTCAACTTCAAATGGGGTTCGACAGGAAGACTGCGCTCCCCAAATACCCTCCTTCGCCTCCGCTTTCAGTCTTGTCCTCTCCTCTAACCGACCGTCAGAATTCGCCAGCATCAGAGAGCGATGATCTCTGCTCTGCCTGCAGAGGTGCAGGCGAGTTCGTGTGCTGTGAAGGCTGCCCCCGCGTCTTTCACCTTCTTTGCTGCGATCCACCGCGTGTGCAAGTACCAGAAGGGTCGTTCTACTGCTATGATTGCACTGTCAGGTTGAGCCCACCCGAAGAGCCTGCTGCCGAAACTTTCGCAGGCCTTGGGCCGCTATTCACCCTTCTTGAGAGGACAAACCCACGCGCTTTTGCCCTGCCACAGGACGTCCAGATTCATTTCGAAGACGTGTCTGCACGGGGTGATGGATCGTACTTTGAGGAAATCAAGAAGTTCCCACTGTAAGTCCGACGCGTCAGACGCGTAGCCTGATACTAATACGATGCAGGGCGAAAAGCAGCGGCTACGGCTATCAGAGGCCTGACTACATTAAAGTCCTCGATGGCGACAAGCCCATTTTGTGCGTTCAGTGTGGCGTGTCGAGTGGCGGCAAGCGCCAGATGCTGAAGTGCGACTTTTGTAACGCATATTGGCATTTGGACTGTGTCGATCCACCCCTCGCTAACCCCCCACACATAAGCCTAGAAGCATCTCAACGCGATGCTTGGAGGTGTCCGCGACACATCGAGCATGACCTTCGCAGTGGATTATTGCTACAGAATGATCTCAACCAGACGTACGACGATGTCGACATGGATGATGACACCTTTGCCCGAGTCCCACGTAAGCTCCGGAGGCGCAAGAATCCTAACTTTGTTGAACCAACCTTCTCTCGTGGCATGCGCAACAACGGCTTGATTGATATCATCAATGATCCTGATGACGACACTGATGGCGAAGGCAATTATACCGGCTTCGAGTTCAAGGATGTCAATTCCAAGGTTTACCGTGTGCCTGAGCGAGGTCTCATTACTGACTTTCTCAGCAAAGTCAAGAGGTACGCATGATTGTCAATATCTCATATCACAGCCTGCTAACGAGATGGTAGCCGGAGGATCGCGCGAAATCACGAGGCGCAGCACAGGGCATACACTGCTGCCCAGCGCAAGGTCTCGATGCAGAACTTCGTGACTCATTCCTTTCAACAACAACAGGCGGCACTCAACCTGGCACTTCTTGCTAATAAGGAGCGGGATATCGGCTTGAGCGAAGGCAACATCGATAGTCTCGTCCTTACCCTCACTGTGAGTGCTCGCTGCGCCCCACCTGCATTGTCTCGATCGCCGGCGCTAATCATGTGAAACAGGCAGAAGCTCCTCAGGAGGTCATCGCGGCCATGACCAACTCTGCTCCTCCTCCTATCGCTGATGATGAGCGCGCACAGCTCTTGAAGCTGCAAGAGCTCATTCAGCGTCGCCTGAACGCCTGTTGAACGTCACCAACCGTCTTCGAGGCTAAGGTTCACACTAGCCGTGGCGTCGTAAGCTAGACTGGGTCTCGACCACAACATATTCCCACGCATCTGAACACGGAGAGCCCTCAACATGCGCACCCGAGCCTACGCGTACGAGATGACCCGTTGATGGCTTGGATCGCTCGCGTCGCGTGCGCCTTGTTCGGCCGAACGGCTCAGCTTTCTTTGATTTCCGCCCTCATCTAAGACACATGTCTTGGTATCTGCCCACCCTTCCTATCGCACTCCACCCTCGAAACCCCCCAATTAGATTTCAGTCTGTTCCTTGGAGCAATCTGCGCAGATGGCGCGCACTGCTCACGCCATGACTGTATTACCTCCCACAGCTCTCTGTGGCTCGCCGCTGTACCAATCTGCATAGCGAGGAGTTTGGGCCGGCACTGGCCGGTGTTTTTGCTGTTTTTAAGCTCTCGGCGCGGAGCTTCCAGTCTGTACCTTCTGCTTGCATATACGCAGAAGTTTGGCAACTGGCATGATATTTGGTAGATTTAGCTAGGACATCACACGGACTTGATAGGGAAAATTGATCGAAAGAAGAACGTACCCAATCAATAGCTTCTGAAGTTTGTGTGGCTATGCATTGATGACTCCAGCGCTCGAGTGAACCGAATCAGCAAGGTGCTCCCTGCGCATCAAAGCTGACGGGACACAAGACGACACGTCACGTTACTGTATCTCGGACACGCTGTCGATACATGACGCGACAGTCTTGCCAGGCTTCCACCGAGCTAACTGTCTCACCAAACAAAGGCATCACACATAACACAACTCGCGGTACGATCATTGGGCATAACTTCTTCATTGTTGTACCTGGTGCGACGACGCGCCACATGCTGCCATGCACAATCAAAGACAGAAGCGTGTCCCGACACCTGCCGTTGCACACTCGCAGAAGCGCGGCAGCGACGGCCCCGGCCACGGAACACGCCGGGCCCGACGCGCAGCAAAATCGCCGACTGCTCACGGCTTGCAGCGCCCAAAGTAGCGCGGGTACAGGCAGCAGTCGCGCACCGTGTGCTGCTTGCACAACCACGCCAGGAAGCGCTCGAGACCCAGGCCGTAGCCGCCGTGGGGGGAGGATCCGTACCTGAGGGCTTGTCAGCGGGGGCTCCCGAGTTTAGAGAACGTCTTAGAGGGGAAGGACTTACTTGCGCTGGTCGGTGTACCAGTAGTACGTCGACGCATCGATTCCCTCCCTCGCAAAGGCAGCCATCAACTCGTCGTTGTCGTCCATGCGCATACTTCCGCCAACAATCTCGCCGACGCCGGGCATCAAGCAGTCGACTGACTCGGTGACTCTGGGGTCGTTGGGATCCTTGAGCATGTAAAAGGCCTTGATGTGGGCTGGGAAATGTGTCAGGAAGATGGGCTTGTTGATGATGTCTGTCATGCGGCGCTCGGCAGCCTCGGCGATATCGTCGCCGAACTCGTGGGGTTTGCCGTCCTCGTTCTCAATGCCGTGCTCGTTGAGCCACGCGATGGCGTCCGAGTACTGCATGCGCATGAAGGGGCGCTGGGGCATCTGGAACTCCGGGTGCAGGTCCATGATGTGCTGCTTGATGACTGGGTCGGCCATGGTGACGTCGAGGACACGGCACATGACCTCTTCCAAGTGCGAGAGCAGGTCGTCAAAGTTGATGTAGTCGAGCTCGGCCTCGATGTGGGTGTACTCTGCCAGGTGGCGGCGGGTGAGCGACTTCTCGGCACGGAACGACTTCTCGATGCAGTACACATCACCCATGGAAGGGAGACAGGTCTCGAGGTAGAGTTGCGACGACTGCGTCAGGTATGCCTTCTCGTTGTAGTAGTTGAATTCGAAGAGTGTCGAACCACCCTCAACCTGGGTCTGCACGAGCGCTGGGGGCGAGACCTTGCGCAGGCGGAGCTCCTTGTAGACCTGGTTGAATGCGTACTCGACGGCGTCGCGGACGATCATAACCTTGGACGCTGTCTCTCCGCGAAGTGTGAGGTGACGGAGGTCAAGCAGTGTCGCGTGCTCGGTGTCTTTGGAAACGCGGTTGGTGATGGCGTCGTCGCCACCGGCCGCCTTCCAGATGGACGGAATCTTGTAGAAGTCTGCGTGAAGCTCGCGGTTGTTGGGAGCGTGGGCGCCCTCGGGGACCTGCCTCAGCTCACCGAAAATCTCCATGGAGGTCTCGCGGGTCAGGGTGAGGGCGTCGTAGGTCTCGGCCAGCTTGCCGGTGAGGACGACCTGCATGTAGCCGTATCCATCTCTTAATGTGATGAACAAGACCTTGCTCTGCTTGCGCTCGCGGTGCACACGACCGAAAACTCTTACACGTGTGCCCTTGACGTCCTTGCCGTCGCCCAGCGTGATCTTGCTGGAGTCTGTGTCGTCCAGCTTGATACGGATGGGCGCAGGAAGGCTCTTGTCCTCCTCAAGCACAACCTTCTTGGCCTCCTCGAGCACCTCGTTGCGGGCAGCCTGCTCCTTCGCGCGCAGTGCCAGCTGCTCCCCCTCCTTCTCGGCCTTCTTCTTCAGACTCTTTGCGTAGTTGACGGCCTTCTTGAGCGCCGACTTGGCGGCATCCTTCCACTCCATGCGCGACGAGGGGTCAGCGCCCTCGGCAAGCTCGCCGGTCACGCTCTTTCTTGTCTTGAACTTGGCGGCTTCGCCCTTCTGGTAGATGGCATACCCCAGCGTCTTGTAGGGCTGGTTCTCGTCACCTGTCTGCTCGGGGATGTCCTGGCCGACATCTTCGTCGATGTAGTAGGTAGCGTCCGCCATGGTGACAGCAATTGGCTATGTGTGGTGTGTCAGTGCAGCAGGCGCGTTGTTGTTCTCGAAATTATAATGTGTTCCTCTGGGAGTCACACGCGCCGCGCTGCCCCTCATTGGCCGATCTGGTACGAGTCATGTGTGACTGATAAGATACGGTCCGACACCGACATCGTTTCGCACGTGCATAGGACGAACAAGCTTTCCGAAGTTGTCGAGTGCAGGGCAAACATGATCTGATACTATCCATTTCCGTGATATCGTCACCTGCTTGCCGCGGAACTTGCGGACTCTGAAAGCTCGAGTCTTCAGATTCAGCTACATCCGGTGCGGAATTGTGCGCGCTGACAAACAGGTCACAATTGCGCCATGTCTTCGTAGAACTATATCATATCACCTTTTGGACATTGCTGAACTTACGTTTGAAGCAGCACAGCACAACAGTATGGCGGACCCAGGTCTCTATACTTACCCCTCCCCTCTTGACGGCTACAGGGATCTTGAGCCATTGCCGGAGTACGATCATCAACCTAGCTGACCACAAACATACTGACAGCTATTAGTCAGAAAGCTGCAGATGGCAAGTCCTACGTGAACTCACTGGCAGAGAAGAAGAGTGACGCCTACACATCTTTCGCATCGCCTATCAAGAACTCAGAGGCTGGTTTTGAGTACGCAGACTAGGGCTGCCGAGTCGCGACAATGTATGACTGACCATGACTCAGTATACATATCTATTTCCTGCAAACCGAACCAGAAGAGCTGAAGTTCGCCACAGAGCTCTGGGAGCGCGTACGGCGGGCGGGAATGTACGTCCGCTTAATCCGTCACCACTGGTGGTACGAGCAGCATTAACAATTGTCATCAGTTCCCGAGCTTCGCATTTACAAAATCTGGGATAGACCACTTGGTCCGCATCCCATCGGTATGTTTGAGGTCAACCTCTTTACTCCGGAGCAGTTTGGGGCCTTCATACCCTGGCTGGTCATCAACCGAGGACCCTTGTCAGCACTCATCCATCCTAATACAGGTGAAGAGGAGAGAGACCACACACAGAGAGCGATCTGGATGGGACAGGCGCTGCCTTTGAACCTGAGGCTTTTTAAGAATAGGGGACCAGAATGAAGCACTAGAGCAATGTACAATGTGTTGTGTCTTAACAGTATGTCATTATGGGTATATGGCTGCACCGAAATGCGTGTTCATGACTGGACCAGATGATGGTATGAGTCGGTCGTTCGCACAAGACTTGGCTAGTCGCATGAGCGCTCTCCTTGCGCCTCTACACGGGTGTGGTGCTGTCGCTATTAAATTGTCGCGAGTTGCTTCTGGCGCGTGCTGTCATGCACGTATCGCGCTCTTCGCATCCATTGTATAGATCAACCTTTTGACTTCCTTGCTGCGTCCGGTTTTCATCTATGCCACTACCTTCTTCTTCTTCTTGTCCTTCTTGCCCTTCTTCCTGTCCCTCTTCTTCAATGACGACATGCCCGCCTTGCATGTCTCTGCGTACCGTGTGTAGAAGGTGTCAATGTCACCTGGCTGGACAATAGTGCTCAGCACGATCTTCGCAACATCTTGCCTATCAGTCCCAGCCTTCTTGTCGCTCTTGTTGTTGGATGCACGGATCAAGACGGGTAGAGGAGCTTCCGGGTGCGTGTCCCATAATGGATCATCAGCAACTTTTGTGGGTGTGGCCGGTGTCGATGCGGAATCGAAAGTCAGGCGTTTTTGTGTGAGGTAGACGGTGCCGTGGCCTTTGGTGCGGTTGTGCTCGAAAAGGTTGGAAAGTTGAGTAAAGAACTGTGGAACGTCAGTATGCACTAAGATGGACACTCGAAATTGCGCCAACCTCGTCGTTACTGAGGTGTTCCCGCCCCATGGTGTATGTGTGTTGTGCTATATCCACCCCATGGTGGAGTGCGAGTGATGCCGCGGGGGAGGCTAATGCTAGCGCCGTCTGCGGCTCACCTTTCGAACTTTTTGTGCAGCAACCCTCGAGACGTTGACAATATGCGCCAACAGTACGGAGGGCCCAAGCTGCCTGCAGATCTACGGAACCAGTTTGGAGGTATGTGTCGCATGGTTCACAGCCTTTTTGCAATACTGACATGAACAGATCCTGCGAATCGAGGCAAGAGCAGCGGCGGGCGCAACGGACAGGTGAATCGCAAAGACCGGCGCAAAGCCGAACGAGAGCAGAAGAAGTCGCAACGAACGCAGCCAACAAGACCGCCGCCGCCCCCTGTAACACATACACAAAGCACTAAGCGAGGTGCGCCAGTGCAGCATGATGAGGAGTCTGAGGTGGACTGGGAGGAGAGCGATGACGACACAGCACCAGTGAAGGAGAAGGCAGCACCGAAGAGCATACTCAAGAAGAAGGCGCAATCTGAAGAGGAAACGACGTCTGCACCTACCACGGTATCTCGTGCCGTCCAGGAGCGACTCGACGAAGATGACAAGGAGATCCGCGCCCTGGAGAAGAAGCTGGGAAAGAAGAAGAAATCAACCTCAGGCGGAGACGACGGACTCGACGATCTTTTCGGCGATCTAGGAGATTTCAGTGACGACGATACGCCCGAGAATCCTGCTTCCAAGAGGAAGCGGACCGAAGACGATGACTGGTTGGCCAGTAAGAGACAAAAGGCGCTGGGAATTGCTGCTGCGCCAGTGTCGGGGTCAGACGATGAGGAAGAGGACGAGATAGAAAACCCCTTCTCGGAGGACGACGATGTTGACTCCGAGGACATGCTTGGCGACGACGGCGAAGATGACGACGACACGAATAGCGAAACGGAAGAGGACGAGGGTGATATTGAAAATCCGTTCTCTGAAGATGAACTATCGGAAGATGAGGAGGACGAAGAACCAGCGCCACGAATACGAGAAAACCCATACGTTGCGCCGGTAGCTGCAAACGCTGCACCAACCACGAAATACATTCCACCAGCGTTGCGAGGACCACCATCATCTGATGCCGAAGCGCTATTACGCCTCAAGCGCCAGGTCCAGGGTCTTATCAATCGATTGTCGGAGGCCAACATCCTTACAATCCTAAAAGACATTGAGAAGATCTATGCAACAAACCCCCGCGGTTATGTCAACACAACGCTGATCGATCTATTAATCGACATGCTTTCGGATCCATCAGCACTTCTGGAGTCTTTCATAATCCTGCATGCCGGTTTCATCGCAGCGGTCTACAAGGTCATTGGGCCAGACTTCGGTGCTCAAATTGTGGAGCGCGTCGTCGCCGAGTTCGACAAGCATTATCAGCCAAACAAAGATGGCGTCGGGAAACACACCACAAATCTCATGTCTGTGGTGTCTGAGCTTTACACATTCCAGGTCATCGGCAGCAATATAGTCTTTGACTACATCCGGTTCTTTCTGAATGAGCTTTCCGAGATAAACACAGAGCTTCTGCTGAGGATCGTTCGCGCGGCAGGCCCGCAATTACGACAAGACGATCCGACTGCACTCAAGGATATTGTAGTCCTGCTACAAAAGTCTGTAGCGAGCGTGGGTCAACAAAACCTGCCGGTCCGAACTAAATTCATGATCGAGACCATTAATGATCTCAAGAACAACAAGATGAAGACTGGCATTGCCGGCGCTTCCATCACCAGAGAACGCACAACCCAGATGAAGAAGCAGCTGGGCACATTGAACGTGAGGAACCTCAAAGCGACTGAGCCGCTACGGGTCGGCTTAAAGGACATCAGAGATACAGACAAAGTGGGCAAGTGGTGGCTAGTTGGTGCTAGTTGGCGTAACCAGGCCCAGAACGACATGTCTATAGAACAAGAGAAGAGGCCGAGCAGCGAACGAGCCAAGAACGAGGAGGAAGAGGAAGAAGACGGCGAAGTCGACCTTGTCCAGCTTGCCCGAGAGCAGCGTATGAATACTGACGTGCGCCGAGCTATCTACGTCTCCATTATGTCTGCGACCGATTTCAAGGATGCGCAGATACGCTTGAACAAGCTAAACCTTAAGAAAGCACAGGAAGTCGAGATACCGAAGGTCATCATTCACTGCGCCGGAGCGGAAAAGACATATAACCCCTACTACACCATACTAGCACGAAAGGTATGTTCGGACCACAAAACGCGTAAGAGCTTTCAGTTTGCACTCTGGGACATTTTCAAGAGTCTTGGAGAGAACCAGGACGGAGGCGCAGAGTCGGACGACGAGACAGACGACAGTGACGGTGTGTCATTGCGGAAGCTCGTCAACCAAGGCAAGCTCTATGGTACACTGGTCGCAAAACGGGTGATGTCCATCACCTGCCTCAAAAACCTCAACTTCCCGTATCTGCAGCCAAAGACCAAGACGTTCGTCGAGATCATGCTGGTCACGGCGATTCTCGAGACGCAGAAGGGTGCGAATGGCGACAAGAAGGAAACAGCTCTTTTGCAGACATTCGTTGAAGTGGATCAGGCACCTGAGATGGTGGCAGGGTTGCAATTCTTCCTGAAGAAGGTTGTCAGCAAGACAGACATCGTCGAGAAGTCAGAGAAAGAGACGGTCAAGTGGGGGTGCAAAGCTGCCATCAGCGTGTTGAACAGGATTTTGGCCACAACAACATTAGAAGAAGACTAGATACCATTTTGAATAACTGACCAGTTCGATGCAATTCTTCCGTATCTTCCGTGTGATCTTCGCCATGCTTCTTGCGAGGCTTAAGGCTGACCAATAGCGCCACACCGACGCCAACCGCCGCAGCTTTCCCGGCCGAGTTCGTCTCCACAAAACGAGACGAGTTCAACAACCTCCAGTTCCACCACCCTTCCATTGACGTCCGTCATCGCAGCTGTGCCACCGCAGCTTCTTCTGGATTACAGTTCCGTCCGCCCATCTCACAATGTTCCGGTCTCTGGCTCCTCGCGCCGTGCAGAGGGCGACACGGCCCGTCTCGAACAGCACATTCTGCGCATCCAACATCTACTTCCAGAACAGGTTACGACGAGGCTTTGCGTCGGAAGCTGGTACGCCAAGCTCCGTGGATATCAATCGCAACAACTGGGAGCATGCGCTGACTGCCGGACAGAGGAGAAGGATCTTGTCATCGTTGGTGGCGGTGTCGCGGGCTATGTCGCAGCTATCAAGGCTGGACAGGCCGGCTTGAAGGTGCGGAGCACCGCTGCAAGCACATCACAGGCAGCAGCTAACACAAGCGCAGGTCGCCTGCATCGAGAAACGCGGCTCCCTCGGAGGAACCTGCTTGAACGTCGGCTGCATTCCGTCCAAGTCCCTCCTGAACAACTCGCACCTTTACCACCAGATCCTCCACGACACCAAGAGCCGCGGTATCGAGGTCGGCGATGTCAAGCTCAACCTCCCCGCTATGATGAAGGCGAAGGAGACCTCGGTTTCTGGTCTGACCAAGGGTATCGAGTTCCTTTTCAAGAAGAACAACGTCGAGTACATCAAGGGCACTGGTGCGTTCCAGGACGAGCACACCATCGCCGTCAACCTTGTTGAAGGTGGCGAGACTCAAGTCCGCGCCAAGAACGTCCTCATTGCCACCGGTTCCGAGGCCACACCTTTCCCCGGCCTTACTATCGATGAGCAGAGGGTCATCACCTCTACTGGAGCTATCGCGCTCCAGGAGGTCCCCAAGAAGATGGTCGTCATTGGTGGCGGCATCATCGGTCTTGAGATGGTAGGCGAACTGCGAACATGAATAGAGCTCTGCTGACAACAATACAGGCCTCTGTCTGGTCGCGCCTCGGCTCTGAAGTCACTGTTGTTGAGTTCTTGGGCCAGATTGGTGGCCCCGGTATGGACAACGAGATCGCCAAGAATGCTCAGAAGCTGCTCAAGAAGCAGGGCTTGAACTTCAAGCTCAACACCAAGGTCACCGCTGGTGAGGTTTCCGCGCAGGGCATTAAGGTCAATGTTGAGGCGGCCAAGGGTGGCAAGCCTGAGTCTGTGAGTCGAGAACCGTGTTCTACCCTGCAATCGATACTAACATGTCACAGCTTGATGCTGACGTCGTCCTCGTCGCTATCGGTCGTCGTCCTTACACTGCTGGCCTTGGCCTTGACAACGTCGGTCTTGAGACCGACGACCGCGGCCGCCTGATCATCGACCAGGAGTACCGCACCAAGATTCCTCACATCCGTGCCATTGGTGACGTTACCTTCGGTCCTATGCTTGCCCACAAGGCCGAGGAGGAGGCTGTCGCTGTCATCGAGTACATCACCAAGGGCCACGGCCACGTCAATTACGGCGCCATTCCCTCGGTCATGTACACCCACCCCGAAGTTGCCTGGGTCGGTCAGAACGAGCAAGAGCTCAAGGAGGCCGGCGTCAAGTACAACATCGGAAGCTTCCCCTTCTCCGCCAACTCGCGTGCGAAGACTAACATCGACACTGACGGTATGGTCAAGATCCTTGCGGACGCCCAGACTGACAGGATATTGGGCATTCACATCATCGGCCCCAACGCTGGTGAGATGATTGCTGAGGGCACTCTTGCTCTCGAGTATGGTGCTAGCTCAGAGGATGTTGCACGAACATGTCACGCTCACCCTACGCTTGCTGAGGCGTTCAAGGAGGCTGCTATGGCCACCTACGACAAGGCTGTCCACTACTAGATTCCCGGTTTCAAGGTATGGGGTTTTCTTTTAGCATCAGCGGCATGAATTATCGAGCTCTCGAGCGGGGAGTTGTGAATAGTACCCTGTAATATATCTGATGCAATGCCTGTTAAGAAGAAATGCAATCGTTGAAGAGATAGCATATGCAAACTTGTTAAAGTGATTCGCGCGTGGTAGGGCTGAGACCCCTGTTAGTCTCTCGCGTGCGCGTGCTCGACGCGTCCGTCCCGCGATCTTCAAGTCGGGCTCCACATCGTCATTAACCACGTTGACACCACACAACACGCGATGAGCATAACAGATATTGAGCAGCGCTGCAACGCACTACGAAATGACCTCAAGGCCTGGGAGAAACAGTTTGCCTCGCAACATAATGGCAGCAAAGCTGGGCGTGAGGACATCAAGGCCGACGTCGTAATTTGTATGCAGGCACATCATCTGTCTTTTGGTCTGTACTAACTACCGGCAGCACAGAAGTATAAAGAATACAATAAGTTAAGAGCGCAACCGTGCACGAAACCAGCCCCTCGGACGCCGTCGAAACGTACAGCAAGCCGTAAGCAGGCGGTTGATGTCGACCAAACTCCCAAAGCACCACTCCTTACACCACTAAAGCGCAAGAGGGAAGAAACCGTACATGTGGAGGAGGTGGGAGCAGTGTCCGAGTATCTTTCGCCACAGGGACCCGCGTTTATTGGACCTACCCCACAACGAGATGGCATAGTTTTGGGGCTCTTCGACAGTCTATCCGCAGAAACACCAAGCAAGCGTCGAATAATCTTCGGCGAGATCGAACCAAACCTCTTCCGGACGCCTACCAAGAAGGACACAGAAGTCGCAAGCGAAACATCATCGGCATCGAGGATAAGAGGGGATCGAACGCCGCTGTCGATCACCAAGAGGAACCTCTTCAACCAGTTCGTTACACCAAAGAAGACGAGGCTTGATGAAGAGGGTACACCAACTTCTGCGTTGAAAGGCTTGACTACACCAGCGTTTCTGAGAAGGGATAATGCGCTAGACAGGGTTGAGGAAGCGGATGAGATCACACCGCGTGTGGCGCCAGCGCCGTGGAAGAGGAGAGGTATGGTAAGGAGTCTTAGCGCTATGATACAAAGTATGCGGAAAGATGAGGACGACAGATTGGATGAAGAGGCGGACATCATGCGTGAGCTGGAGATGGAAGAGGAGGTGTTGTCGGCCCCAGCCAGACCAAGAGTAGCACAGGTACAAGTTACGGACAGCCAGGCAGAGATGCCCCTGGGCCCCGACCGCGGTTCTGAGTCTGAGGAGGAAGACGAAGAAGAGGCCGGACCTGATGGCAAGCCAAGGAGAGTATGGAAGAAGAAGGGTCTGAAGAGGCAGACGCGACGCACAAATCGTGAGTTAGGCGTATTGATCTGGAATCGCCTTTACTAATTTTGACAGTGCGGCCTAATGCTGCGAAGCCGAAACCCATCCCGGAATTTCAACACGGCGAAGACTCTGACACTGAGCCAAACACGATACCAGAAACAGGTGGGCAAGCAGATTTGGAGTCTGCTGAGTGTGATTCAGACTATGCGAGCGATGTCTCACATTCAGCGAAGAAGCGCAAGGTGCCTGCAAATAAAGTGGCCAAGCCGGCTGAGAATAAAGAAGGTGTGGTTGAAAAAGTGAAGAGGAAGATCGCAGCTACTGCTCATGCAAACTACCAACGGCTGAAGATCAAGGGCAAGGGCCGGAATGGTGGGAAACCAAAAGGAAGGTATGGGAGAAGATAAGTGAGTTACTCTATTCTATGGACATATCATCCTTATCAGTCCTATGAGGAAAGTTACGATGCTGCTCGTTGCCTGATCGTCCTCCGAGTGAGACAGTGTGACCATGCAGGTCATCCGCACCAATAGGGAGAGCAACGGACATGGTCTTGATCATATCTAGAGCTTGTTACTTGTGATGCCTTTGAAGTCAGTCCCGTACACCACAGCAATTATGGCATATATTCGAAACCGCATGTTTGAAGGATACAGCACGTCGTATGCCCATGCGGAGGTCTCCAGTGCATCATCGGGTCTTGGCAGTCGACCTCCGCCGCGCCCGAGCTTCCACCGCCCGCCAACCGCAACAATCACTACACCTCTAAGCTCACTGCACGCCACATCGCCCATCCACGCAACTGCAAGCCCTCTATCGCCCTTCGCACAAACACAGATAACGCCCGTCATCATGGCCGAGAAAGAACTACACTCTGCTCTTCAGCACCTCCACCAGACGCTCCAGTCGCGCAACTACCAGCAAGCCACATCACTGCTGTCCAAAGCGAAGATGGCACTCCTCCAGCTCAACGCTCTGATCCCGCAAGAAAAGACACCAAAGAAGCAACTCCAAGCTGCCCGCGAAACACTCGAGCTTGGCGCCATCATCTCCATCCGGCTGAAGGACACCGTCTCGTTCACGCGCTACTTCCAGCAGCTGCAGCCCTTCTACGCGCTGCCAGTTTCCACCCTACCAAAAGACGGAAGCCAGGCTAGCAAGGTTACAGGGCTGTATCTGCTGTTGCTGCTGAGTGAGGGCGACTATGCAGGGTTCCACACATTGCTCGAGACATTGGAGGTGGCGGCAGCACAGGAGGGCAAGGGCCTCGAGGACGACCAGTTCATTCAGTATCCGATAAGGCTAGAGCAGGCGCTCATGGAGGGCAGCTACGACAGGGTGTGGGGTGAGACAAAGGGTGAAAGGGTGCCGAGTGACGAGTTCGGCATGTTCTCAGAGGTGAGTCCCAGCACGGACGCTGTGCATAGTCCTCCAGAGCGACTGCTAATGTCTCCAGATTCTCATCGGCACAATCCGCAAGGAGATCGCCTCCTGCAGCGAGCGCGCATACCCCTCGATCCCCATCTCCGACGCCAAATCCCTGCTATTCCTCGAATCGGAGGGCAGCGTCGTCAGCTTCGCGCGCGAGTCCGGCTGGGTCGTCAAGGATGGTCGGATATACTTCCCCCAGCAGGAGGACGACTACCAGAGCAAAGACATTCTTGTTACAAGCGACCAGGTCATCGAGAACACGTTGGGATACGCCCGAGAGCTCGAGATGATCGTCTAACCGCGGGTGTTCAGAAGGGGAAGAACAGAGAGCACGTGCATGGCACTGTACACTACACGGGGGCATTGCTTGCAGCCTAGCATAGACGAACCACGATGGACAGCATCAATGAACAGACTTAATGACTTCACGCGATGGGATGGTACGGCCGGTGCTTGACTGACGTGCTGATTTAAAGTAAGGTTGTGTGAAGATCGACGACTTCACGACCGCGAATATAGCTTAACGTTCTCCATGGCCTTGCTGTTCGCGTAAGCAACATTCTGCAGGTCCTCCGATTTCAGTAGTATGAGCGGGTGAGCGGGGGTAAGCTGTTGCTGGTAAGCCTGCTGTGCAATATTAGTACTACACGCTTGAACGGTGTAAATCTGACGTAGTTCGGCAGTTTACCAGCAGTGATAAGACCTGGTTGGGTACCACAAAAGTCTGCGAATTATCTCCAAAGACTGCAAGGCTCAGATTGGGATTTACTTTTCGGCAAACTCTATTGCGAATTGCTGATACTGGTGAAAGCCCTCAAAACGGTAAAGCACGCCCATTTGACGCACAAGTGCCTTCCTGCGTTGATGTTTTCGTTGCTGCAACTCAAGTTGTACTTTGGGAGCCTCGGATCAACACCAGTACTCTTGCCAACGTACAAATGCGCCTTGCCGTCAGTCTCTCTACAATAGATGCAGTAGAGAATGTGATAAGCACTGATGACTGCTCCGTTGAAACCGTGACTTTTTGTGTATACTTCTCCAAATCGTCCACTGTAAGATGGAAAACGTTATTCGAAGTCACTTTCCTGACGCAGCTGGTAAGGATTCGAGCCATCTAATCGAGACCACGCGTTGTTTATGTGGCACGGAAATGGTCAGGAATCCGCTTCGAAGCCGGCTTCTCGCAGTGATCGGGGCATATCGCTATATCGTTGTCGAGCCTGGAGCCCAGAACGTCTTTCGTGGCCAGAAGTGACTCTCGCTCGCCATCCTTCAGAGCTTTGTTCTTGTACTGGACTGTCTGATGATCAGGGTGCCTTACGCTCCCAAAACACGAGCTTATGGGCAGGAAATATGGTATCTGGGTCGGCCCTTACGAACATGGTTCTGGATGCGATCATGAACACCCTGCTGCGTGGTGGGGATCATAACATCCTGTATCTCTTTACGAATATAGTGCAGTCCATAGATTTCCCAAGGTTCCCCCATCCAGCTGTATTCAAAGTTGGGGGCTGAATCTGAAGCTCATGACACACGTCCAAGAGGGCATCATCGCACAGCTACGTCGTGAGTATCAACGCGGCTGTGACAACGCAACTCTGGACATCCTCGCCACCGGCACAGCAAAAGCGAATGTGTGGTCGTCAGATATGGTGAACTTTGAGTGATCTTCTTCAGACAAGCACCGGGTTCAAGAAGTGCGAGCACCATTTATTCTCGGGTGCGTGGAGTTGACTTGTGAAAGACACCGAATTGATCGTCTCCTCGACACTCACGAATCGCACACAGATGCTCAAACATGACCGAAGCGTTGAGGCTTAGGCATGTCATACGTCACCTGCGAGCGACTCGTCGGTATCGATAACATATCACGCTACCAAGTACCTAAGTCCCGCGAGTAGGGGCATACTAATCATGTGTCCTGTTAAGTCGAAAGCGTCGTGGGAAGCCACCTTTGTTTGAGACACTAGTATTATAGACTCGGTTCACTCATGTCCAGCAATCTGTGCCGATACAAGCAACGCAATTCATTAATGTTGTATACAATATGTAGGCTGGGTATTGCTACACATAGTTGAATAGTTCCAGATTCCTCCTAACTCCAAATGCATCCCATTACCATCGACAATCGCTTATTTGGCCTTGGCGAGACCGACAGCCGAGTTACCAACATCGTAAACGGAATACCACCTCCTGAGGAAGGCGTCACCGAGGATAGCAAGGGGTCCTACGGGCTCGGGGAAATCCATGCCGAAGAAGGCAGAGATACAAGATCCCTGGACCTCAAGGATGTAGTCGAAAGCACTGATGGTGAAGTTGTGGCCAGTCAGCGTGAAGGTGAGGTCGGGCAGACTGTCACGCTTGTTGCACTCAACGGTGTACTGGCCGTTGTATGACTTCTTAGCACCAATCTCCTTGTTCAGAAGCTCGGCGATGGTGGAAGGAAGGGCGATAAGAGATGTGCCAGTGTCGAGGATGACACCTGTGTTGCTCATTTCCGCAGTCTCTTTTCCGAAAGTAATGGCGTCAAGGTCAACCTCCCAGTAAGCCTTACGTCTTAGAGGAAGCTTGATGAGCTTGCCGCTGTAGTGGCTCTCGTCGATGCCTCCGAAGGTAGCAACGGACTCCTGACCTTCATTGGTATCGCCGAGGTAGAAGGCGAAAACGGGCTCGTCCAACAAACCTTGGTCAAGCATGTTGTAAAAGGGAGGAACGATCTTGTTTACGGAGATGGTGTCGTAGCCAAGTCCCATGATACCATCGAAACGGCCAAAGGCAAAGGCAAGACCGGGCTCAGAGGTGGCCTCGGCGAAGTCCTGGTGCTTGACCTTGAGGTCACCGATCTGGAATACGTCATTGGAGACGAAGCCGCTAAGCTCACCAGATCCATAGCGAATCTCGAACGAGGTGCCGTTCTTCTTGTAAGTCGAGGATGCTGACGAGTCGTACTTGGTGTGGAGGTAGCAGGCGATGGAGTTGCACTCTGACGATGGGACCCAGAGGTTAGAGCTTCCGGTGTCGAGAACAACCTTGAAGTCTTGCGGGGGAGTGCCGAGAGAGATCTCGGAGAAGTCTGGTTAGGTCAGTCAATGATGAATCTATGAGTGATGCGATGAGACCAGAACGTACACTGGGCATTCAGAAAGTTGCTGACGGGGACTGGGTGCGAGCCGTCGGCGACGTAGGGTGCCTTGAACATCTGCTCGGCGTGGGTTTCAGGCTTGATGCCCATATACTTCTGGCCGAGCGCCTTTGCGTGCTCCTGAATGTTTGCGTATTTCTGGGAGCTGTCAGCTCATATCGCCACCGCGAGGCAGCGATGCTGTTGACTTACCAGCTGCTCCGAAAGAGGCACCTTCTGGAGCTTCATCTTGTGCACGCCGGCAACGGCGGGCGACGCCAGGGCGCCCGCAGCAAGGAGAATAGCCGTCTTCATGATGGCAATAAACGATCTGTTTTGATGATAAACTGCACTTGAGCAATGCAGGTGGAGTGTATGATGAAGGGTTGCGACGGGCGGGCGGTTATGGTTACCTGGGGAGGCTGGGGCAGCCTAGCGGCAGGAGCTATCCAGTGTCGTCACCTGCTCATTCATGGTTGGCTCGTGCGTTCCGCGCCGCATGAAACCTAGCTAGCCCACTTCCCAGGGGAGATGGTACCGGGTATGCCAATAAGAGAATAACGGGCATGCCCTGAAGAGAATAACGAGCGTACCAATAGGAGAATAACGAGCATGCCACCAAGGCCCCTACGGAAGGCACGATGTGAGGTCATGATGGCAGCTGCGAAAACCGTCCTGAGGTGACGCGAAAAAGCCCAGACGGTTGAGTTCTTCATTTCTTATTGATTCTCTCGTTACGATTCTTTTTGTGTGCTTATATGGAGCTGTTTAGTTATTGTTGTGCGGCGAGTTGACTAAGAATGAGTCGGATTTTACTGTGTACAATGTGCCAAGGACAAGGGAGTTGTTCGTTTTTCCTTTTGAGAAGACATCACCAACTACCTACTGCATCCACGCACGTTCGTCCTGCCACTTGGTAAAACGCACGAGTTTCAGTGCTCTTGTTACACCTGTTTCTTGTGTGCGTCCGAAAAAGTTTTTCAGTTATAGCCGTGCAGATCATCAGCTGTGATAATAACGAGTTGGACCTGGCAATGTGCCCAAGAGATTCTCGAAACCTTACATGCTCGAGCATTTCATCTTACCAGTCCAGTAGTATCACTGACTTGGATTGCAATACAAATGTACTTCAAGCAAAAGGTTATGTGTGTGCACCAGAGCTTTTCAGCATTGGACAATACATCAAGTAAAGAAGTACATGCTTGGGATCTCAAAGCAATTTTTACATATGCGATGCTAGATTCGAAATCAGTCTCGATATGATGATATGACGACTGCCGCCGCCTCTTCGCACTATTGTAGGGTTCAAGTCAATTTTATCACAGCCAGCAAGCCGAACAAACATTACTGAGTATATCCATCCTCACACATGTAAGAAATAGTCTCAACGAGATTGTTAATTTTTCTTGCCTGATGATGTCGTTTTGTCGAGTAGCTATTTGGACGTTGCCGCATGCAACATATGCTGTCTAACTCTTGGAGCCTTCCTGATCTTAGTTGGATTAGACTATCGCCACTACTTGTTTCTTCTTTCAAATTACATCTCCGCCTACTTCTATCGGTATTGCGGCCGTTTGGGTCACATTTACTATTTGGTGTTTCACCAACTTACTCCGACACACATTTGTTTGCAGCTAAGGTCCAGCAGCACTTCCCTATGCTCCAGACAAACCCAGCTGTATACCCCTGCTTGGGTAATCTGCTGTGCAAAGCCTCGGTCTGATCTTGGTGATGATAGGTCTATCAAAATCTTATTTTGCGTGTAACTTGAGCAAAACACATCACCCTAAACCAGGATTTTGGTGTTGCAACCCCCTAGCCACCTTCTACGCTCGGGCCAACCGCCATACCGCTGTTCGGACTCGTGTTGGTTTCGCACTACTCTACTACTCCCATCCTAGGACCCCTTTTCTTCTACAGCTCTGTCAATATATAACATTTCCACATCGAATTTTCCATCAAAAATCAAGAACGCGTTGGTAACTCAGTGGTAGAGTGTAGGATTGCAGCTCAGTGCAGTAAATCCCGAAGTCATGAGTTCGACTCTCATTCAGCGCTATCTTTTTGGCCGCCATGACGCCCTCGCCGGTAGGGCTGGAGGGATCTGGAGCAGCAACTCGTCTCTTTTGCTGGGACAAAAGACCCTTGGAGCAAGATGGAAACTACTCATGATAACCACTGGTAACCACAAGTCTGAGAGTCACGTTAGTGGCCACTAGATGTTGTTGAGTCAATCTTGGGGCGCAGCTTTATACAGCTCGTTGATTCATGGAGAAGAGTAGCGGACTGCACGTGATCCCCAGATTTGTGGTCTCTATTACATGACACATGAGTACTCCGTGTGGGCCGTGACAGTGGTGACGGCTAGAGAATAATATCGAATGGAAATGAAGGAAATACCGAAGCTGAGTTTGATTGAATGTGTACGATTTATTACACTTTGAACTACCAGGCTCCGACTCGACGTCTGAAAAGCCGTGCGGAGCTGTGCCGCTAAGATCCAGGCCCGCCTCTATCGGCGGGTCGAGAGTGCCCAGCTCAAAGTCAACACCATGCAAGCATGCAGCCATGGACGCCACAGGCTCATGTGATGGCGGCTGATCGCTGCTTTTGTTTCGCCAGCTAACGCGAGGTTGCATGAGCCGGTGGCGTGCATATCCACTGAGTGTTTCATCTGCGCTGCCGGCTGAGCTTTCCTTGCGTAGGTATTGCAGAACAGCAGCAGCGATATATAGCACGTCAAAGACAAGCACTATCGGGGTCACTGCACAGGGCACGGCGATATGGGGTACGGACAGTGAGGCGAGAGCATGCGTGTATCGTGGTTGTACTCTGCAAACCTTGTTGGAGGGCGGACGTGTGGGTGGCCACGATGGCCCTGGATGGGCATCAAAGACGGCCATCAGATGACCGCGGGAGGACTTAGCAGAGGCCAGGCTAGCTCGTGGTAGCGTTCCAGCGATTTGACTGTCAGGAACGTTTGGCTCGTCCCGATCTGGCGTTCAGTGTCGAGGCTCGCGTCGTCCACGGCGGCGTGCACGGGCGTCGAGGTGCCGAGTGTCCGACTGACGACACACGGCTGGTGTCTGCAAGGCCCAAGCCGGGCGCGCGACGGACGCAGGTCTCAGGCTGCGGCAGTCGACGCTGGTCTCGCCGCGCGAACGGGCATTTCGAGGGCACGGCCGGCTCTACCACGGCTGCTAGCGTTCGCTTCGGCAAGGTACAAAGGTACAACTGGACGTGTGGGGATGGACTCGAGCGCCCCCTTGCAGCGGCGCGTGTAGCTTGCAGCAGGCGGGCTGCGAGGCCAATGGCTGGCTCGGGGCGCCGTCAGCTTCGCTAGGGCGATCCACGCCATGCTCGCAGCAAGAGGCAGCGAGTCGCAGCACGTCGCCGCACGAGTGGCAGCAGGCTGCGACGTGCTTATTGCGCTGGACGGCTCTCCTCAGACGAGCTGGCGCGGCCGGTCGAGGCGGTCGTCGCAAGCGCCTGACAGTGCATGTGAAACGCAGCAGCCCACGCCCAAGGGCAGCTGTGGTTTCGTCATCACTGCCGTGCTGGCTGCCGTCGCCGGCCCTGCCTCGCCGCGGCCGCCCTCGTCGCATGCAGCGATGCAGCGCGCAGCGCAGGGCAGCCAGGGCAGGGCAGAGGCAAGGGCTGGCCGGCGACGCCTCGGCACTGCTGCACTGGCACGGCTGCACTGGCGCTGGCACTGGCACTGGCACTGACGGGCACTGGCACTGGCAGCGCCTCGTCTGCTCGTCTGCCCCGCCCGCAGCGCGTCCTGCGACGTCCAGGGCCAGTGCCGCTTGCGTCGAGGCGGCGAGCGCGCAGCTTACCAGAGCAGAGAGCTGCTGCAGCCAAGCCACGTCTGCGCTCGTGCAGATCCACCGCTCACCAAGCTGTTCTCGGGTGGAGGCAGTGGTGGATCCGCCGCCAAACCCCGTCGCCAGCCCAGCTCCAGGGCGCGACAAGGCCGCTAGCTGGCTGCCTGTCCGTGCCTCACCAACCCCTCCAGCGAACAATTCGGCGGCCCTTGGTGTTTTCGTCGTCTCGCCGTGGCCGTCCCGCCTCCTGCACGACACTGTCTTTGGCCTCACCCGCCGTGCTAGCTCTCTCCAGAGCCGCATTCCCACTCGCACCCGCCCTCTGCGCCGCTCTGCCTGCCTGCTGCGTGCGTCGAGTCCACCCTCGCCGCCCGCCTTATCGCGCACGCCAAACTCCGGGCTTCCGTCGCCCACCCTCCACCGCCCGCGACGCCCACACGCAGTCCTGCGACGCCCGCCCGCCCCTGCCGCCGCCTGCGCTGCTGCTGCTCGACTGCTGCTCGCTCGCCGCCTGCCGTGCGCAGCCTCTCCGTCGCGCCCTGCGTCCGGATGTGGCCCCGACACGGCTCTCCATCCGTCATCACAGCCGTTTCAGCCCTCCTGCCCCCGTGTCAGGCACGGTGAACTGCGGTCGATCGCACCCTTGCCGTGACTGCTCCCGCGAACGACCGTCGCACCTGCCTCCCGCCCCCTCGCTGCCGACCAGCCCAGCATGTCGGCCTTCCAGGCAGTCAACACGACCCTGACCGTGCGTGACCCGCTGCCAGGACGCTCTGGCGAAGAGACGAACCCCACCACCCCTCGACCCGACGCCCGCTTCCAAAAGGACCTGAGGAGCGGCGACGACGCCAAAGCAGAAGACCCGTCGCTCAAGACCCCGACCCGCAACAGCTTCGTCGGCATTGCCGGCCAGCGACCCTTGCCCTCCTCGCCCTTCAAACCCGCGCGGGAACTGAGCGAGACCCCCTCGACCAAGAGCAACCTGAGCAGAGGGCAGTCGCACGCCTCGGTCGACACAACAGAAGATGTGCACATGGGCGACGAGGACGACGACAAAGACGGGTCGGACAACGAAAGCGTGACCAGCGAGAACGGCAGACCGTCCAAGAAGAAAAAGGGCCAGCGTTTCTTCTGCACCGAGTTCCCGCCATGCAATCTGAGCTTCACACGAAGCGAGCATCTGGCTAGGCACATTCGGTACGTCTGGAAGCGACCACTCACGCTCCAGTGCTAACGACCGTAGGAAACATACTGGGGAACGGCCATTCCAATGTCACTGCTCGCGACGCTTCTCGCGACTCGACAATCTTCGACAACACGCTCAGACTGTCCACGTGAACGAGGACATTCCTGCCGAATCCCTTGCTGCGACCGGTACAAGGTTCCAAAGACAGATTCGGACGGACCGCGTCAGGCCTCCCGGCCCTCGCTCCAGAGCAAACACGCTTGGAAGTATGGGTGGACACAGCAGAGGACACAGCAGAAACCTCTCCACTTCGAGTATAACATCGACTATCTCGGCCATGAGCGTGACACAATCCCCGGATGCTAGGCGCCGACCTCCCCCACTTGCCATGGCTAGCGATGATTCCGCGAGAGCTCGATTATCGCTTCAAACCATGGAGGCTTATAATCCGCCACTGATGGGAAGTCCGGGCCCTCAGATCGTCGATTACGATTCGCAATCCAACGCCCCCACAACGCCTACGTCTGCCACCTACTCCGGAATCGCAGGCAGTCCTGCACAGTTCGGTTCGGCAATGCAATCACCAGCGTCCACGTCCTCCAGGCCAGTCTCTTGGGCAGGCCCACCACCCGGACGTCGCTTGTCTAACAGTAATCCTTTTACAGGACCACCCGGGCAAGCACCTCCACCGTACATGTCTCCCCTACCTTCCTCGGCCGCATCCACGTTCTCTACTCAAAGCAGCGTATACGCAAGTCCTGTCGTTTCGAATTTCCCGGGCCAGAGAAGGGAATCAAACGCAGATGCAGACTGGAGAAGACGAACGTGGCACCCAGGAACATACACTGGACCTCGGCCAGCCACGAGTGGACTCGGCTACCATCAGACACCCGATGCGGATCGACCATCGTACACATCACAACCTGCTGCCTCTCAGACCAGGCTTCCCGGTATCGAGAGTTTTGACTATGCACCCCCACCACCAGCACTATCACGCCCTCCGCAAGGTCCCCCGCACACAGACGCACTGCAGCGGTCCCTTACGTTCCAGGCACCGATTGAGCCTCTGCCAGGCGTTGGCCACAGGAAACGCATGAGTGTCTCCTGGGAGGATACTATGCAAAGGGGCATCAATCGCTTGGACATTACTGGTTCAGCCTCCCCGCGTGAATCGTGGTCGCAGTATTCTCCCAACGCACAACCAGCTGCGCCGCGACCTATGACTGCACCGCATGGCTACTTCAACCATCACCAGCCGATTCATGTACCCCAGCCCCTGCAGATCCACCCCGCTGATTCAGCACGTAGCTCTCAGGAAGTGCCTGCCACACCCCGTAAGAACAAAAGGCAGGCCTGGTATAATGGCCCCGTCAGTCAACCTGTTACCCAACCGGTGCGAGCTATGCAGCGCACGTCTCCAGAGGACTCAAGCAGCAGTGAAGGCATCCCTACTCCAGGCAACACTACTATGAGCGAATACCACCCTGCAATTGTTCATAGCAATGGTTTCGTCGAGGCACATCCCCCAGGCGCTCATATGGAGGAATACAAGCTTGCAGCTTCGATCATGGACAGACCACATCCTCTTCACAGCGGCCATCAATCTTACCACAGACACACCCTCTCCAACTCAAGCTCAAGTTCAAACTATCGACCCCAACGCGAGCCAGAGAGAGGGCCCCCGATGTTTGGTCAGCCTCTGCCTCCACAAGGTGTCAACGACATGAGAAGACTGGATGCCCTTGTAGCTGTCGCGACTGGTGAGCACCAGGCCGTTGAAAACCGATCTTGAAGCATTCTCTAGTCAACATCTCCTCTCCAATCATCCATCTCACATACGAAGTTACGGCCACGGAACAACTAACGAACCTTTCTGATCTAACGCTACGATATACATCTCCAACTTGGTTCAATACCACACAACAGCTCGTTTCGCATTTGATCTCACCGAAGGAGAGGACACCTTTCGATGATACCCTGGGTAGACATGATCTACTCGTATTTCGGATACCCGAGACGGCATTATGTTTGCATCAATGCAATCATTCAGCATTTGCATGATGATTTTCTGCTTGACGATTAGCACTGCGCCATTGGCTTTCAGGCCTTGGGATATACCAAATCGATGACAGCGGGCGTTTGTACTTCCGTTTTATCCTTACATAGCTTCTGCGTTTAGCGTTGTTTCGTGATTTTTGCAGTGCAGTCTTCAAGGTCGGGCATAGTAATGGTTGGAAGTTGTTCATTCTGACTCGGGACGTCTCTACCTCGGTACATAGTCTTCACAAATGAACTTACTGTACTTGCTTATCATTGTCTCGCGCCTAAAAACTACACGGACAGACAGACTGTGGCTAGGTTTTATGCGACTATTCGTCCCGTACGTCAAGTCTCCATTGGGATCAACGATGGTCTACACACAGACCATGCGGTAGTGCTTAGTGCTGACCCGCCTTCGATGGTGGTTCTAAAGTTGCCTCATCGAGTAAGTCGCGCTTAGACCCTGTCGAACCGTTCTAACGCGTTTATCTCAAAGTTTTGGCACAGCCGTTACTTCCTTGACGTCTGTCGCCGTTACTGCTATCGCCTCCTGCATTGTACGGCGTCTCCTTTTGCCCATGTCTGCATGCTCTAGTGCCCTTCGAGCAATCTCTCGGTCTCGCGTGCCTCCGAACAAGACGCTCCTGCCATTCCTGTACCAGACATCGACGATCCAGCAATGCAAGCCCGCCACCCAGCCCGTTGCGCGCCGCGGCATCTCGCGCTACAGTCGTAAAACCGAGCAACCCGCCGCAGAGGTTCCGTTCGAGAGCAAAGATGACCTGCCACCAGCTCTGGACGACCTCGGGCCGTCACGCAGAACCACCATCACCGGCTCCGAGCGCGCTGCATTCGAGAAACTATACAGAAAGTTCAACACGCGAGGCAATGCTAAGGAGGAGAAGGATCACGAAGTGGAGATTGATGCGATCGCCGACGAGTACTGGGAGCCTGACGAAGACGAGAATGCCGCATCGAGTCTGGATAAAATCTTCGACGAGGCGCTGGAAAAGGGTGCTGCCGTCTCAAGGGAGTGGAACAGATCAAGCACAGAGCAGTTACGAAGTAGAAAGCCCAAACATGATCTCCAGAGCTTGGCAGAGCACGTGCTCAAAGGAACCCTCCCCCGTGAGATGGAAGAGCGAGAGGTACGATCGAAAAAAAGTCACCAGAAGATCACCCAAGAGTTTGAAATGGCACGCATGCACGAGCGAAGCCGCATCGACAACCTTCTCAACTCCGCTACGTCCGACCGCCAACTTTGGTCAATAGTCCAGCGCGAGGTCTTTGAACAAATCCGTCAGCTGGACCTGGACAGCACCGCGCCCAAGCCAAAGCCAAAAGGGAATACCCGCGCCCGACGCGCGCCCGCCCCCAACTCCAAGATCCTCTTCGCCAACTACCCGCACCACCTGCTCACCGCGCTGACACTCCTGCGCACGCACTTCCCCGCCTCGCCGCTGCCCCTCTCCATCCTGTCTACGATCAAGAGCCTCGGCCGCTCGTCCTACGCCCTCGGCGCAACAACAGCGCTGTACACTCTCCTCCTACGCACTGCCTGGCTGCAGCAGTCGTCGTACCCGCTGCTCGTGTCGCTGCTGACAGAAATGCACAACGGCGCGGTCGAGTTCAACGCCGACATCCTCGCGCTCCTGGACCAGGTCATCAAGGAATACGACATGGCGCGCAGCGGCAAGCTGGGCAGGGAAGTGCAGATGGTGTACGGCATGGAGCAGTTTGGCGAGGGGATCAGGGAGATCCGAAAGTGGCGCACGGTGGTCGCGGAGCGCGTCGGTGTTGAGGATGGCCACAGGGAGAAGGGCACCGTGTCTGTGCCGCGGCGAAGGAGGGCCGCGGCTGCGGTGGAGGAGCTGCATGTGCCGCTTGTCGAAGGCGCAAATGGCGCCCCAACGCAGGAGCATTCGCTGCCACCGGCCGATGCGCCGCCGGAAGAAGACCCCCAGCAGGCGCTGGAAGAAGTGCCTCCGCAAGCACCTGCGCACGACATTGACCTAGACGTTGGCTTTGGATTCCTGAGCGACGAAGACATTGCAGAATCCGTTGCCGGGGGGGAACAAGGCAAAATCCTGTCAACGGAACATGATGCGAAAGCGGCGGGAGAGATGGACGGGAGGACCGGGGATGAAGGACACGATACGGTCGAGGGTGAAGTACACCACGACTCCAAAGACGACCCCAAGTAAGACGCCGACACGCAGGCCGCGGCAAACATCGCAATAGGCGAGGCTGCGCCGTCACTGGCGTCGTAGCTCAACTGTAAGACCAAGTAGGAACACCATTGTAAATGCTACATGTTGTACACCAGCTTCTGGCGATGCACACGCACGCTCGATAGCATCAGAAAGTACAAACTCAAACCCCCAAAACCCGCCATCCAAGGCCTTGTTGTCGATACAGAACTACGTGATTGCACAATACAGACACCCCAGACCACCCAGTGCGGCAGCGTCTCTCGCGCCGTGCATGCACAGCATACACAACCCCTTCGAATCGACCCCCTCACGTGCCCTGCAGTCCACCCCCCTTCCGCACTCTCCTCACAACGTCTCCCACCCGCCATTATTAATATCGCCCTCGAGCTTGCGTGCAATAAGGCTCTGAATGCCGCCGTCAAGCCACACCTTGCGCAACAGCGCATCATAGCGTTTCTGGTTGAGGAACAATTGGTGGTGGCGGCGCAGCGTGGGGTCGACTTCACCGTGCTTGTCCAGGTAGGGGGCCACGGCCCAGGTACCATGGTTCTTGTTGAGGAAGAGAACCATACATTTTCGAATGTGGACGAAGATGCCGATTTGGCCACCGCATCTGAGGAGGGTCAGTAATCAAGATACCCATGACGCGGATTTGTTGGAGGTGAGGCGGGTATGACTTACTTTGTAAGGTGCTGGTTGCAGCCACCCCTCTGGGTCTGGCCTTTGCCTGTCATGCAGCACACGGCCTGTGAGCACATGATCTCGCCGCAGAACAGGCATAGCGCAGGATCTGTAAGCTCTTTGCCTGTTGTCGGGCACTTTCTGCGTATCGCCTCATCGGTAAGTGTGTCGTATGTCCTGGGCAGGCCAACGAGTTCAAAGATGGCGGGATGTGACAGGGACATGGTCGGGCGCAAGGGTTGGTTTCCTGCTTGAGCCCACAACAGGTGCCGCACCCAGCCGCCAACGATCGAACGTGTGATGTGCCCCGAGTTGGAGCGGGTGGCGAAAGATGAACAGATTTCGTGAAGGGAGGGGAGACGCAAGACTGTAGTGAGACGTGACATCTCGGACTCGTCCACCTGATCCATAGGTATATGGGGTAGCTCAATCCCATACCGAACATGCATGAGAATGACAGCTTTGCGGAGAAACGGAAGAGCGTAGGATGACATCATGGTATACATGAAGTAGAGAAAGTCAGGGTTCTTGAACTGGTCGGGAATAGGCATGTTGTCGATATCCAGAGATGCCGGCGAGTCTTCCATACTCGCTACGTTGAAGACAGCGCATACAAAGAAGAGCAGGCCATTCAACTGATCCGGGGAGAAAAAGCCTCCACCGACTTTTTCTGAGTTGACAAAGCGCTCTGGATGCTGGTTGTGCGGTACGGTCTGCTGATCGCCTGTAGTTCCGGTGTACGCCAGGATGACGCGTACCATCTCCGCCAGGTAACACAAACGCAAGACGTGGTGGATTTCAAGGCCTGCAGCAGGTACAATGCCTGCTGCGCATTGTGTAAGAAAGACAAATGGATCCATGCACAAGAGAGGCGCGACCGTCTTGAGATCAAGGGGTAGGACCTCGGGATCGAAAACACCAGGATGGCCAACAAAAAGTTGACGAACTTGTTCGAACTGAGTACGAAGGTACTCTACTTCTGTGAAACTGGATCCTTGGCCTCCAAGGCTACCAATAGCGATGTATGATGAAACTGTCTCGGATAGGATCTGGAGATGGGTCAATGTCTGTGGTGAGATCTTGTCGACCAATGTGCCTCTAACAAAGTCCGACTGTACACCACGTTGAGCAATTTCCACAGCAGAGATCGAATAGCCCAGGGCTTGTGCGAGAGAATCCGTATGCGTCAAATCCTCGATATCAGCACCAGTCACGGAAGGTCGATGTGTGAAGACTGAGGGAATGTTGTTCGAAACAAGAGTGTCTCGTAATCTCTGATACACTTTGAAGAGCTCAGTCATCGGCGTTACAGGCAGAGCAGACTCGGGTTCGGGCTCCCTCGCGGCTCCTGACAAGAAGGCTGGAATTTGGAAATGGTGTCGATGCAGTGGTGCTGTTGCAGCTTGCGCGGGCGGTGGGAAAACTGGTGCTCTGATGAGATCTGGGAGGAGACCTGCAATGTTAGGGACAAAATCTTGTTGGCCGTAGCTGTACAGCGCCTTTCGGTCATGACCAAGTTCTGCAGCTGAGACCTTGCCTCTATCATCCTCGAGCCCCTTGTGCATCGTGGCAACGCCAGTCTCAAGCCACTCCTCAAACGTTGCTGTTGTCTCTAACGCACCTGGATGCAGTATCTTTTTCGGCTTCCAGATGATCGGTAGGAACATATTACCCAGAGCCTTGCACAGTGGGCACATGAACTCCTTGAATTCAGGGCGTTCGGGGTGGTTCCTTGCAATCTGCCCGACATGTCTGCGCTGAGTCGCCTGGAGGTAGACCTCAAAACAAGCATAGTGCATGATGTGACCACACCCAGTAGATACAGGGCCTGATTTGACATGGGTGCGTGGGAAGCCTTTGCCAAGAGTCTGCCTCTCTGATACAACACGTTCTCCATTGGCGTTGACCTTCTCGACAGTCTGTCGATTCTTCCCTGATACTCCGAACGGCCGAATCTCGTCTGCTAAGCGATCGAGGCTGACAGGGACTTGCGTTACTTCATCTACCCATTCCTCGTCTTGTAGGTCGGTTTGACGGAGTATGCGGCTTTTGGAAACGTATCCGAAGGTTCCGTAGAGCTTCTGGTCGTTTGTCTCTTCTTGACACAAAATGCAGGTTCCCGAGGGATACTTGAAGGTTTTCTCTTGTTCGACCAGGCCGCCATCTTCATCTTCTAGGTCGCTGAAGTCGTCTTCTCCCCAGTCGAAGTCTTGATTAGCCATGAACTTGCCTTGCTGCTCCTTGAAAGCAGCCATGACCTTTGCTTGTCGCTCCAAAGCCTGCTTCTTCTTCAGTTCTTTCTCCTCTAACCCAAAGCTAGCTGGTGATGCAGTATCCATCCTCTCAGTTGGTACGTTGAGAGCTGCAGCAGCCACAATGAACTTGTGCTGTTGCCGCTGCTTTAGTCTGTGTAATATCAAGTTAATCTTCGACTCGCAACCCTTATACTCTTCCTTTTCTTGTATGGCTAAGAGAAGTGAGAGGGTAGTTGGGCGCCCGGGTATGCCGACGTTTGCGGATTTTGTCAGAATGGAAGCTACCAAAGAATCGGGTATTTCCTCGGACCAGTCACGTTGCTCAGACTTATCTTCGAGGATAGCGACTAGAAGCAACTGAAGCACAAATTGAATGTACGTTTCCACGCGTGTGGCAGGTATGGTTGGAGTTACAGCTGCCGCTTGAAGGCCATAGCCTAGCAGGTAGTACATGACCTGAGTAAACAGCGGTGTTCTCGTAAAGCCAGAGATGTTTTGGAAGAGTCCAGATGGTATGGGTCGAAGCGTGGGCTCAAAAACAATATCGCTGGCCTGTTTTCCGGTCTTTTTCGCCTTGTAGTTCCTGTAGATGGTTTCGGCTTCTTCTCGTTGATTGCGGTTGTACTGATGAACGTAGGGGTCCATGAGGTCAAGATATTGTTCCTTCAATTCGAATGTACCACTATCCGACAATCCTTCAGGTGCTCGAAATCTGGTCATCTCATGAAGAACCTCAGGGAATTCATCCATATTCTGTATCCGGTCTGACAACCGTGCGGTCATGTCAGAGAAAGAGAGTGGCTTGAAGCACAGCACATGCGCAATATCTCGTCGCATGGCAGCGAGATGCGATCCGTTGCTGTCTTCGACAGGGAGAAGGCAGGTTCGATCGCTGAGAAGTATGATCAAGAGGTGAACAAAGTCTTCAACAACGTCGATAGCTTGAGCATCTTCGAAGCCGTGGTGACTTGCTTCGTACTTTCCAGTAGTCCAACCTATGAGTCCAAATCGATCGATCATCGAAGCCAGAAATACCGACGGGTTGCACAACACCAGAGCGGATTGCAGCAGGAAGAGATCTCTTTGATGGCACACATCCCTTTGTGAAACACTCCTGTACTGATTCATCTGATGTCGTAGTGTTATCCCATTTCTGACCCAGATTCCCGCACGCATTTGAGCTAGCCAAGCACACACTCGAAGAGGGAAGTCGAAGACTGCAAGCAAATAGTCCTCAGGTCGATGAGAGGGGATAGTGGCCGAGTTTGAGCGAATTTGCAATTCATCGCGCGTGAAATGGAGCAGCTGCCGCACGTGGTCTGGCGGCATACTTCTTGCTTGGTCGATCAACCAGGACAACGTGTAGTGGAGAGCGTGGTGGAAGCTCATGTTCTCCTTTGCGACAACATAGTCGACGATCTTGTAATTGGGACCGTAAAGACTTGATGTTGATGACGCGGCATCAAACTCGAAGACTTCCAATGTTTTGAACTTGGTTTCGTCTTTGAGCTCAGCCTGATCGAATCGTTTGCGCTCAGCACCCAGCGAGTTGATAGTCACTACCTCCGCCGTAGCTCGGAGAGCACGACACATGCTCGTGGCATCTTCGTCATTCTTCCATGTGAAGGAGTCCGCAAAGTGTCGGCAAAGCTTATTGATCTCCCTAGTGATGAGCGATGCACTGATCCAAGCCTCCGACTCAAATTCGAGATGCTCGCCGACAGCACGTTGATTAGGACATATTCCTTGGTGAAGTTTGACCAGGTCCAAGAACTGTAATAGATATCGTGGTTGTTCACGGATCTTGTCTTGCACAAATTCTGACGCTAGCAGATACTTTGTATCCATGAAGAAGTGATGTAACCGTCGATTTGTTACAGCGCCTTGCTCAAAAGCCAGGGTGGCCTTTGGGTCGACGTTGGCTGGGTAGCCGACTTGACGAGTGGTAAGAAAGGTATAGAGAATGGCAAGTAAGTTCGTTAAGAAGTTGCCTCGCTCCACTACTTCCGAAGTGATAGACGGCGTTGTCAACATCTGAAGAGACAGGTTGATGATGGAGTGATCCGGCTCCCGGTCGGCAATAAGGAACAGCTGTGCCAGACCAGTGTAGACGCCAGCAAAGCGCAAACCAAGCAAACGCTTGAATTCTGGAATGGAAACTACTGTGCTGATGAAGACGTCACGAACGCCGATTCGAAGTTGTTTCCACATGCGCAGATCATACAGGATAAGGCGGTCCAGACGAAGGCGTTGCCAGAGATCCTCGTGAGCCGGCGTCCCAGGTCGTCTACCGTATCCGTCTGGCTTCTCCAACCAGTACTGCGGAGGTCGCGATGGTCTCATTGGAAGCGACCGTGTGTGGGGTGTTCCAGGTACCGTCATCAGAGGTTCGACGTGGCTTAGTGAGGGCGCGCCTACCAAAGGCTCACTGTCAGATTCTGCAGGAGTATCACTCTGCTCATGACGTGCTCTCTGGCCTATTGAAAACTGTGACGGAGCAGGTGGTGGTGGAGGCGGAGCAGGGTAACCTGCCATGGTAGCTTCGGATGTTTCGAGCGCCTCATCTGCGCTCTCAAACGCCTCCATTTCTACATCTCCATCATTGTCCTGAGCACCAACTTCGTCAATGTCCATCTCTTCTCCAGCATCTGCAGTGCCCTCGGCCTCGTCATCACCGTCATCAAATTCGTCATCAGAAGCAGTTGTGTCGTCGGTTCTATCAGCTGTGCGCTGGCGCCGTATCCTGATGATCTGAGGCCGCCGAGCAATAGGTACGAGCCCTCGAAAGAAACTCCTCTCCTCATTCTCTCTGTCCTCAAGCTCGTGATCGTCTAAACCGTCTTTGCCGATGCTTTCGTTGGAGGCTGCGCTTCCAACGCGCCATGGCTTCAACATCTCCTCACAAACGGTGCGTCGAAGAACCTGGTGATCATCGCCTGCGCTGCATCCGGCGATATCAGAAATCCACTCGACAATGGCACCGCCCATCATCTCCCGAAAGGTGTCTCGTGCGGAGCGAATGGTCACAGTCAACTTAATCTCCTCGATGATTTTGGCCATGCGTAGAAGCTCTTTCAATTCTGACCAGTAGACGACAGCACTGCGGCCAACATCGTTGACTTCGTGGGCCTTGGCGAGGCCAAAGGCCTGCTTTTGTTTGCAGGCGCGGGCGACTTGTTCTTGCACATCGGTCACGGTGTGTTTCTCGTCGTTCCAGAGCACCAGGCAGTACTCTTGCTCGGGTTCGGTCTGATCGCCTGGGTCGTACCATTTCGAGGTCAGACGTGAGTTGCGCTCATCCTGTAAGACGGATTCCTCGGTCTTGGGCAGGCGCAGCTGTTCGGGAGAGCACGAAAAGACATCAATCAGGTAGTCCAAAGACCGTGCAATGGTCATGCGTATGCTCTCGAGCACTTGGTCAGGCAACGATGAACCTTGCTTCGCCTTGCCGGCCGTCTTGCTGGCCGAGTCTGCGTCGGGCGAGTGTATGTTGCAGTGCACAGGCCGCGCCCACGCCTCCTCGTCGCCACAGTCGCAGCAGCCCGAGTTGCCGGGCGAGACGCTGACAAAGACCTGGTGGCCTTCGTGGTCGGAGGCGTCGAAGCAGCGGGCGCAGAGGACGCACGTGTCGTCGGTGGTGCACGTCTTGCAGCGATACGTGCCCTCGCCGTTCTTGAAGATATGTCCGCACGGCTTTCCTTTGGCGGCGGGCGTGTACTCGGCGCCCTCTATGGCGCCCTGGGCGTCGCGCAGGCTCCAGGGCTTGTCCTGGTCGGCGGGGAAGCCGGAGGGGAAGAAGAGCGGGATGTGGGCTTCATGGCCGGCGAGCGAGCGGAAGAGCGTGGCGCGCAGGTCGCGGTCTGCCTCGGCGGTGAAGCGGTAGCCATGGCGCCGGGGCAGTTCGCGGAGGTTGCGGCAGAGCTCCTGCTCCAGCGGCGATATGTACATGGCGCGCGCCAGCTACGGATCGGGGACGAGGGCGGGAGCGGGGCTGGCGGTCGCTGTGCGCACGAGGCCGTCGAGACGCGGGCGGTGGGGCGGGCGGCCGGACGAGGTGCGATTGCTCGGGGGTGGACCTGCCACAGCTGGAGGAAGGCGCGGCCGGGTGTTGGTCGCAGGGCGGGTGCGTGGTCGAGCGAGGCAGGCGGCAGGCGGCAGGCGGCAGGTGAAAGTTGCGGAGCTATGTCATAGCTGCACCACAGCACAGCGCAGAGACGCTGCCGCACCACTGCGCCCGCCTCGTCTCACGTGCAGATTTGACATGGACGTAGGCATCTTAGTTGCAGGACGACGTCACTTCAGGCGGCCATGTGGTGTGCGCGAAATTCACAGGGCTGTCATCACGTTGCCCTCGTATTGTGCAAGCGGTAGAATACAACCCAATGTACAGTGCCCGTCTCGAAGAAGCGCAGGGAAGATCCGTCTATCCGTCATGCCATCTGACTCCAGTCTCCATCTGACTCCATCCAGCGCAGCCCTCCGCCGTGCTCCAACCCTCCGTCCCGCTACTCGTCGTCCTCAGCGGCCTCCATGTACCGCTGCTTGATGTCCTTCCACTGGCGCTGTCCACACGGTTAGCCTGGTCGCGTGGCGGGGAGCCTGCACATACGCCACGGTTGATGCCGTCCCAGATGCGCTCGGAGCCGGTGTCGAAAGCCCTGTGTCCAGTCTCAGTACTCGTCGCGCGCTGCCTCGCCCCCGGGGCCTGCGACGTACAGCTGCATGCCAAAGGCAGTGGCGAAAACGGTGCCCAGGAGCGTGATGTTGCTCCTGAAGACGGTGCTGCGCTCGCCTGTTAGTATGCTGGGGCCGTGGCCTCGTCCAAGGGGGGGTCTTGCTTGTAGATGGTGTTTGCGAACTGCACATGGCACGGTTAGCACGGGCCCAGCGGCCACAACGGGTCGTCAATTGACTTACGCCGGCCATTTTGAAGGTTTTGGAGAGCGCAAGAGGCTGCAGAGGCGGATGTGGTGGTGCTGCGGCGGGTATGGCGAGGGTGAGGTTCGCCGTCTGCCGGCAAGTAGAGAGAATGTCACGCCCATGCCCAGCCCGCTGATTGGCTGCCCGCGCCTGTCCGATAACTTCAACGCCGCCATTCTTGCCTGGTCCTCCGCAATCGAGCGCCAGCACCGCCCTCCTTTCAACATGCCTTCCGTCGAGAGCAACCCAGTCTCGCGTGCTGGCATCGCCACCTCCTCTACCGGCGAACGTCACATTCCCTCTTCAGTGCGCCCCGACGGCTCGGTCCGCAAAGAAATCCGCGTGCGCCCCGGCTACCGCCCGCCCGAGGACGTCGAGCTCTACAAGAACAGGACCGCCGAAGGATTTCGAACTCGAGCCAAGGCCGGCGTGCCAGGCGCTGAGAGCCTGAAGAAAGAGGAGGACCCCGCCAAGACTAGCAACGCAGCCAACAAGAATGCTAAGCGCAGAGAAGCCCGGAAGAAGGCTGCTGCCGAGAAAGAGGATGAGAAGCCTGCCGAGTCCACCGAGTCTACCAAGTCTGATGGGCCTGTTGAGCCTGCAAAAGTAGTTGACCCTGAGGCCGACAAGGAGAAGGAAGCAAAGAAGCTGGTCAAGAAGTTGCGTCAAGCCCGGGAGCTGAAGGACAAAAAAGACAAAGGCGAAGGATTGCTGCCAGAGCAATTTGAGAAGGTCATCAAAATCAACGAGCTGGTTCGGCAGCTGGAGAAACTCGGTTTCGACAACCAAGGCGAAAAGAAACCCGCCGAGACTTGAGCCTCGTCGCTGCGCTCCACATCATCCACAACGCCTCACGTTGCCCTACTCCTTTGGCCTGCGAACACCAAACAACAAAACTACCCCACATCGTGGCGCTATCCAGCATCGGTCGGTCGCGCATCGTCAAACAAACGTAGCCTGTGAACCCCAGTGCAGGAATACCATTCAGCCCACGTCAGTTTGCATCCCTCGCTCCTGGTATCGACAAATCACTTTGATATTCTCAAATAAGGAATTTTGTCGGAGTCCCAAGATCGCGATCGAAACCTCGACCACGGCGGTTGATTCGCTTGCTTCGACAAGACAAATTGCTACTACCAGTCTGCGCGTTTGGCTTCGGCCTGCTGGGTTATGTTACATCAATTACGATAGTAAGAGAGAACATATCCAGCGACAATCCAGCAAATCACACCCGAATCAGCTAGCCCGCACTCTACATAAAACATACTGTGAAATGGCTCACAACCCGTAGTTATGTAGCGGTGTGATCCTCCCCTCAACACCTCGCATCGATTCTGATGATTACACATTGTTTTGACATGGTGTCGTACAGCCCAAAATCACTCAACGTCCGAAGAGATATCTCCTCCAATCTGGCCTTTACCAACACCAGCCCCGTCTCATCCATCTTCTTGATGCCGACCTCAGGATTCCCACTCGCAGACCGTTCCTCCTCGCCTCTGCCAACGAACTTTGCAAAGAAGTTTCGTTTCTGCTTGTGTGGCGCCTCAAATTTGCTTCCCTCCCTGGTTGGACTTCTCAGCTGCGGGCTCGCGTTCAGCGAGTCCCTCAGTACCCTTTCTAACTCTACGATGACCGCTTGAACTCTCCAAAACTCTGTGCGATTCATCTGCCCTTCAAGCCGGACCACATTTGGCTCCTCTTCAGATGCGAAGCCGAGTACCTCCACAGTCTTGGATGTGTCCGTGTCGAAGCTGAACTCGGATTTCTCTTGCTCTGCAGGCAGTGGAATGTCTGATGGCAGCATGGCGATTGTTGTCTGCGCGATGCCATATGAGGCACGCTCCTCGACGAGCGGAATGATGTGGCTGTTGATGATGGTCTGGATATGGTGTGCGCGTGTGAGGGTCAGCTGGTCGAGGATTTGCTGGCCCCGATGTGCATTTGGCCGGGAGAAGTTTGGTACTTCGGTATACGATGGCGGCAGCTCTTCCTTCTCAACTCGCGACATTTCTGCGCTCCAGACGAAAGATGTGTGAACAGTGGTTTTTAGTGCGGGTGACCAATGCTAACAATGTGGCAACTCCTACTCTCCAATACCGGCAATTCTAACAGATAAGAGGATGTTGATTATGTCTAGGCTGCCAATACCAGTCCAGGTGGTGGCAATGTTCGAGACCGTTATACCCGTTAGGTCTTCCTCTCGGCCTCAACGAACTGCGTCATATAGGAGCCCGGACTCAATCGGTCAGTACCTCGTGACTGACTACCCTTGGTTCTGAAGAGCCTCAGTGATCTGATAACTGGGGTTGAGCCAATTATGGATCCTCAAAAGAAGCTCAATTATCGACCCGGGCCGAAAAGCTTGGCATGGATATGCTCGACAATTTTGGTCTGTGGAGGTCGTCCGAGGAAGAATCAAGGGCCCTGTAAACTCGAATTTGGTTCAGGGTCGTCGCCGGATATTGCTGCTGCCTAGGTCACACTTTAGTCTTGCTGGGTGATTCAGCCTTCGCAGACAGAAGTTCAGAACTGTTCGAGGCCAAAATGCGTGAGAAAAGGTCAACGCTTGAGTTCACCGCGCTCGGAAATGCCCTCTACGTAAGCGAATCTTGACCTCATAATTAAGGCAAGGCTTGGGTCAGGTGAGCGTGGCTGAGCCCAAGGCTGACTTCAGGTTCCCATGAAAGACAACCAATTGGTTAGCGGTTGGGCCGTGCGTCACCGGTGCCACTTTGGGGGTTCGCATGTCTTCGGGTTGCAGGGGCTATGCAGACATCAGTTGCATGAGACGAATGAATAGCTGTTATAAAGGTATTGGATTGCGCTCGTCATGCAACACCATCGACAACCTAAGATCATTCTCGGATACTCGCTCGATCTTGCTCATTGCATTTGCATTACTTCGGTACCATCAATAATTGATTGAGCCATAGGTCCATACAAAGGAACTTCAAGATAAGAAGCTTCCCTTCAACATCCAACACACTGCAACTGTATAGCGACAATTCAGATATCGCAACAATGCCTGGATACCATGTCGCAGAGCCAAACTCCTACCTCGTGGTGACGGGCGTGGGGGTTGAAAAGGTCAAGATTCAGAAGAAAGTCAGTTCACACCCTAGCATACTTCCTCTTCAAAGTCACTAACTTGACAGGCCTTCGTCTACCCTTTTCAAAAAGTATCAAAGATCAGCATCACACCCTTTGACTTTTCCATGTCGTTACAGGCCATGACGATCGAGAAGCTCAAGTTCTCGCTCCCGGCCGTCTTCACAATCGGCCCCGCGGACGATATGGTCTCGCTTGAGAAGTACGCTGTTCTTCTGACTGGCGAGTCTGATGGCCGGCCGACCGCGGCAGTGAGCAAGGGCACTGTTTCTGTTGCCGGCGTCGAGGGCCGCAATCATGTCCAGGATATCGTCAAGGGTATCATCGAGGGCGAGACCAGGAGCATTGTCTCGACTATGACCATGGAAGAGCTGTTCCGCGAGAGGAAGGTGTTCAGAGACAAGGTCATCCAGTCTGTCCAGAGCGAACTCGATCAATTCGGCCTCTGCATCTACAACGCCAATGTCAAGGAACTCCAAGACACTCCCGGCTCCGAGTACTTTGCATTCCTCTCCCGCAAAGCGCACGAAGGCGCCCTCAACCAAGCCAAGGTCGATGTCGCCGATGCTCGCATGAAGGGAGAAGTTGGTGAAGCTGAAAAGCAAGGCAAGACCAAGCAGGAGGTTGCCAAAATCCACGCCGCCACTGCCGTCCTGGAAACCGAGCGCAAAGCAGAGAAAGCCACCGCCGATGCCAAGCTGACGCAGAAAGAAATCCAAATCGGCAACGAACTGAACATTGCCCGCATCAACGCGAAGCGCGAAGCCGAGCAGCGCGACGCCCACCTCAACACCGAAGTCGAGAAGACACGTGGACTGATGGAACTGGAGCACCAGAGAGCCACCAAGGTCGTGCAAGCTCGTATCGAGAAAGAGTCCAGCCAGCAGAAGGCCGACGCAGATCTCTACGCACAGCAGCGCGCTGCCGAGGGTCAGAAGTTCTCCGAGCAGGCTGACGCCGATGCAGCCGCGTACCGCCGCCTGCAGGATGCAGACGCAGACTTCAAAGCAAAGGAGCGAGAGGCCGAGGCCTATTTCCTTGTCGAGAAGCGCAAAGCGGAAGCCGAGTATTTCCGCCGGGAACGAGAGGCACACGCGCATCTCATCTCGCAACAGCGCGAGGCAGAGGGCCTATCTGCGATGGCGAAAGCGTACGGCGAGATGGCGACTGTGCTCGGCGGACCGCAGGGCTTGATGCAGTGGATGATGCTGAGCAACGGGACGTACCAGCAGCTGGCCGACGCGAATGCAAAGGCGATCCAGGGTCTGCAGCCCAAGATTAATGTCTGGAACACAGGGGCGCAGGGCGGCGAGGGGACAGCGGATGCGACCGCACCCATCCGGAACCTGTTCCAGAGCCTGCCCCCTCTCCTGTCCACTATCCATGATCAAACCGGTATGGCGCCGCCGAGCTGGTTGGCGCAGATGCCGCAGAACCAGCAGTTTGACCCCAAGTCTTTGGAGAAGCTGGCATTGAGGAACGGAAGTGAGACGTCCTAAACAGCATGGCGTCTTGTGGCAGACAATGGTGGGAGGGATTCATATTTGACTTGTGCTTGAGTGTTCTTTTTTTGGCCTGGTATACCCTGGTGTTGGCATAGATTATTGGTTTTGAGATAATACCACTACGTTACTTATTAGTACAGGGCTGATTGTCCGAGAAGTACGTCTTTGTTCTACCATCGCATTTCTCCCGTACAAAATAAAAATCGATGACAGCTGTGGTCGACCTTCCTTTTGGTCCGCGCAGAGATCGTCTCGCTTATATCGGTGTAGCATCATACGGCTTGTCGTTATTGTAGACCCTACTCTTCGGCATTGTCCTTTAATACCAAGATGCCGTACGGATCCCTGTCCGCCTCACTGACCGCAACCTCAAATTCATCGTCTGCCAACGCCTCCTTCAGTCCCTCGTGACCCTTTTCTTCCTCTCTGACCGCCGTCCATTCTCCCTCAATCGTATCTTCGAGTTGCTCTCGGAGAACTTCGGCCAAAAACCCTCTCTCCGAATTGCTGTGGAACAAGTTGATGACCACCTGGCCCTTCTCGATCGCGGCTAATGCCTCATGGTGACTCATCTCTCCTGTGAACAGCAGATCGACGTCGAGGTTTGCGAGCAACGATCCTCCTGAGCCTGCACAAATGCCCACGCTCCGAATCTCAATATCCCCGATGTTGGCGTCCTGCGGAATTGCGATTGGGAAGCCCTTCGGATTGTTCAAACCCTTACCTATGCGGTCCAGCAGGGTAGTCAGCGGTTGCGCATTTGTGAACTCCACAATGCGTCCCATGCCTGCGCCCGGGTGTGTCTTGATCTCGGGTGACTGGGGGACAACAGGACGGCGGGTGTGGGAAACAGATGTTGTTTGGGGCGGATCTTTTGAAAGGCGGAGGGTGGTCTGGCTGGGGTGATGCTGCAGCTGGAAAGTAGGTCGTTGAACGGACAGTGTGGCCTCTCCCTTTTGCTGTACAAATGGATCGTGGTCGCCTTCGCTCTGAGGTGCCGGGGTCGCTGCCGCGGATGGCGAGGCATCGTAGCTCGTCTTCGTCCCGGTCACGATGTCAGCCAGCCAGTCGCCGAGTCCTCCTGGTGCTGCGTCGACGGCGGTGTGTGGGCTGTACACGCTGATTCCATGGCTGGCAAGGCGCAAGAGTGTCTGCTGCTGAGAATTGGCAAGGGTGAGAGACTTGAGGCCTCGGAAGATGATCGGGTGGTATGCGACTATGATCGACGACTTCAGTGCGATGGCTTCGTCGGCGACAGCCTTGGTGAGGTCGATGGTGAGTAACACGGTGTTGTCCTGACGGCGGGAAGGGTCGAAGGGAGCCTCTAATAACAGCCCCGTGTTGTCCCAAGAGTTGTCTGCAAGCGCTTTGGGATAGCCATGCGGCCGTCAGCCCACAATGTTGCATGTAAAAAGAGCAAGCAACACCTACAGCTTTTGCATGGCCCTCACCACGGCCTTTGAGAAAGGCGCGGAGCTGTGATGCGCACTCATGGTTGCAGCAAAGGAGCGTCTCAACGTCGAGAAGAACATGCAATCAATGCCTCGTCTGGATGTAGTCCTGCGCCGACGTACCTCGGTGTCCCAATTGCAATCAACGCTCACGAGATGTTGCGCTGGACGACGCGTTCCCCTCCAACATCAAACTTCGTGTTCGCGTCCGCGCTACGTCACCGCCTGCTGACGCCATAAATCCGAGTTTCTTTCGACAGGGTCTTCTTATCAGATCCGAAGATAGCACATCATCGCATTGCAAAAGCAACGCGATGGATCCACGTCACAAACTTACCAAATCACTTGACCAGCTATTCGTCGACCCTTCAAACCCCACAATCATGAGCGCACGCACAGATGACGAGGCCGCCCGTAATGCAGCAACTTCCGGCGTCACGCCCGAGGCCATCAAGCAAAAGCTCGAGACAGTGCTTGGTGCAACGCATGTTGAGATCGAGGATATGAGTGGTATGTCGTGCGACGTTCATCCTCGTTGAGAAGTCGGGAGATCCTCCAGCACCTGCGTTGCAAAGAACCGGGGCAGGGCGTAGGGGATATTGCCAACGTCACGACATCACACACTAATGTTCCTGGCAGGTGGATGCGGGCAGATGTTCGAGGCCATTATAGTCTCACCACAGTTTGCCAAGAAGACAACACTGGCAAGACATCGTCTGGTAAATGCAGCACTAAAAGACGAAATTGCTGCGATACATGCCTGGACACCCAAGTGCCATACGCCTGAAGAGTGGGAGAAGAAACGACCGCAATAGTCACAGCTGAAGAGTGCTTGGGCTCGCAGAGTCACGACTGCACCACACAGGCAGATTGGAGTAGAGAACAGCACGCTGCACGTTGGCGCAAACAAGCGTTTGTTTCACGCATTTTCTGGAGCAGGCGGGTATATCTACATACGCAGTACAATGGCATCTAGCTAAGCAGAACCCTGATCTCTCCACTGGTACGAGGAAACAAGTCTCTGAGTCCTGGCTTGGTTTCTTTATCGTCTTCACCGTAGAGTAGATCATCAGCTGCGACGATCCTGCTTTCCACAAATTCAAAGTCTTCGCAGAATTTTGCCGCTGCGTCCTCGGTGATTTCCTGAACCATGGATCGGTTGCGTAGTTGTTTCAAGTTCTCTGCAGCATCGATGAGCGCAGATGGAAGGAATTCGTCGAGTTGTTGGCTGGTAGCTACTAGTGCTTCCGGTTTAAAGGCGTCCACTCGTGTAATGCTTTTCAGGCTTTCGGGTGCATCTGTAATATTCAAGAGTGCCCCGTGAAGTGCCATGAGTCCAGACTCATGGAGAAGATACTGGTGCTGATAATCAACAAGCGCTACAACATGCTCGTCAATCGTCTCACCCATCTCGGCAGCTCGTTCTGTTGCAAATGTGAAGCTTGACAATGCATCCTTGACAGCGAGGAGGCAGTTGATGGCAAACACGGCACTGTCGGGCTGTTCCATACCCATTTGAAGGTTTACACAGCCACCGAGGAATGGGTCAAGAGCTTCGGTCAGTACAGTCTGGAAGCCGTTGTCCGACTCGTCAACAGCTGCTACAGAGGTGTCGTAGCTCTTTGCGAGCACCTTCAACGTCTGCAAGGCTTGCTCCAAGAAGTCAGGAGGTGAGAGATCCACAGGTGCCACGGCCAAATCGCTCTGAACTGTGGCCACATGGTCGCGCATGTTTGCTCGGAATTGACGCATCGCTGAGGCCTGAAGCGTATCAAATAGATCAAGAATATCCGACCCCTGCCCGAGTAGTTTGACAAAAGTGCCCTTGTAGAAGCCAATCAGATTGGCAATCTTGTAGGCGAGTGTTGCGTCTTCGTGGCTCTGGATAACTTGCTCCGTCTTCTGTCTGAGCAGCCGTGCAACGCCTGTCAGATCACGACTAACAAGTTGGTCCAATGCCTTTCTGCCATCAAAAACCTCTTGTTCTTCATCGCCTCTGAGCCAGGGCTCGCTCTCCAGGCCGGCCTGGATAGAACGGCTAATTTCGTCGCCATCCGAAATAAACAACACCTCTAGCGCTTCCCTCTCCGACACTGTAGCCGAGTGTGCCCAAGCCAGCATATCACTGACATATCGTAGAGGGTCGTGTGCGTAGAATTCGATTGGCTTCGTTGCGATGTGCGAAGTGGCCGAGTTGGCACCGGTCAGGGCTGCGTGGAAAGACTCAGACAGAATCGCTTCCCTGGCCTCTGCGAAAGAATCAAGGCAGCTTTGAAATAGGGTAGGTCGTTCTGCTAGCACCCGCAGGGACCGCCGAACAGATGCGCTGATCTGAGGATTTTCCAAATCCAGAGTCTTGAACTCATGCTGTATCCAGCGGTAGAGCTTCTGGAAAGCTCCATTTAGTGCCTTTGAACTCTGCTCTAGGATCTCAAGACCAAGGCGTTGGTCCTCGGTGCCCAATAGAACTTGGCAATCATGGTGGATCTTCTTTACTTTGGTCAGGATCTGAAAGAACTCTTCATGTACTGGCTCTACGGTGGATGTCAGGATAGTGGCCTGATCATCAGTGATCCGGAAGTGTGAGCTAAAAGCGTGCAGTATCTGGTTCTTGGTTTCGACCTGCTTCTTTTGGTTGATAAGGCTTGTGGCTTCCTCCAGGACAGGGCCAGTTTCACGGGCCGCAGTTGTAATATGGGCACGCATGTCTGCGCAAGAGCTGTTCAAGCTGTTGATGGCTGCCCCAATGCGCTTTAGTTGCTAGAATCCACTCAGCACGCGAACAGGTCGTTCCCAAAAAAGTAACAGACCTCTGCGACTTTTCCGAAGTCCTTGACAATCTCGCCATTGCATTCAATCACTTCCTGTTGGACATCGAGTCGGATATGTCGACGCGTCTCTGCTGTGTTCTGGACACTGCGCTCATCTAGCGTATGCAATGCTCCTCGAATTTCCAGGTCAGCGTAGGAGGCCGATAAGACGCTGGTTATTCGACTGGAGAGAGCGTTGACTCCACGTGATGTTGCTGCAACATGGGGGGAAGTAGGAGACAAGCCATTCTGGGAAGCAGGAGTACCACGCTCCTGGAAATAGCTCGCTGACATGGTTGGTGAATGTCTCGCGGACAGCACAGGTGGACACATTGGGCTTGCCGAAACAAGGGAAGGTCTAGCCGGGCACCCGCGTGCATATCGCGTCACCTGCAACACCCGAGTGGGCCCCAGATAGCTTGCACATGACAGCTACTGTTCACCATTTCCACGATCTGTCACGCCGGCATACTCATAGTTTACGGCTTGTGCACGTTCATGGAGCTGGCTCTCATTTTCTACGCATACCGCGACCAGCCCTCGGACGGCAATACTCTTCACATCGCCACAGCACGGCCCCGCGCCCCGCTGCTTGACAGTCGTGCAAGCCGTTCAGCATGATGGCGTCCAACCTTCTCTCCAGAATCTTGCCTTCGGCAACCGATCAGACGTTCGAATCCGAACCCTCGAATACTCGGCCGCGCAAAAGCTCGACTTCGACGGATGGACAGCGCGACATGGACATAGATGAGGAGAACTTTGGGGCCTATTTCGAGCCGCAGGACTTGGAGCACCTGCTTGAGGAGGCGTCTGCAAGTCAGATGACGGCTGATAGCCGTGCTGTGTCGCCTGAAACAAGGCGGCCGCTGAACGCCCCTCCAGGCATCAACACAGCGAATCGAGCTGCTGGGTGGAAACAACCTCCTCCGGCGCAGCGTATGCCAGTAGACGATGACGATGATGTTCCACAGTCACTACTCCTCGAAGGAGGTCCCTTATCGCCCCAGGCAGCACGACGCTCAGACGGTCTACCTCCCCCCGTGCCCGGACCCTCGACACGACAGACACGAGCGCAGTGGGACACCACACAAAGACAGCAGCGGCTGCATGACGAAATGGCCGGGCCACCAGCCAGTACATGGGGCAGAACAGGGCAGTTCAACGTCAGTCCCAAAGACAGGGCGTTGTGGCTGTGGGTCAATCAGACCGATCTGGATGCGTATATGAAGGATGTCTACGAGTACTACCGCGGTCACGGCGTCTATTCGATGCTTCTAAAACGGTTCTTAACTCTTCTGCAATCCGCATTTGTAGTGGGCTTCATAACTTTTCTTGGATGGTGCATCGACTACTCTGTGCTTTCCCAAAGCCACAAGATGAGCGAAGTGCTGGTTCCAAAATGTACGTCCAGGATACACGGCTTCTGGATCTTTGCCCTTTGGGTTTTCTCTAGCTACTGGATCTACTCTTTCTACACCATGATCACAGACATGCCGAGGCTGAGGGCTATGCACGACTTTTATCACCATCTCCTCGACATCCCAGACCGTGATATCCAGACAGTGGAGTGGCAGCAAGTTGTTAGCCGCGTCATGGCATTGCGTGACTTGAACCTCACAACCGCATCAAATCTTTCACCAGAGACACGCAAACTCCTAGATTCGAAGAGCCGACAACGTCTAGACGCTATTGATATCGCCAGCCGTCTTATGAGGCGCGAAAATTACCTCATCGCCCTATTTAACAAGGAGGTCCTTGACGTGACAGTGCCGATACCATTCTTGGGCAACAGATATATCTTTTCTGAGACCACCAGGTGGCACGTAGAGCTTGCCATCTTAGAGTTTGTTTTTAGCGGTAAGAACGGACAGTTTAACACCGAGTTTCTCAAAGAACGAAATCGTCGAGAACTTGTTAAGAGACTGCGGACGCGACTGATGTGGGTTGGGTTGATCAGTGTTGTGTGCGCTCCGTTTGCTGTGGTTTTCGTTCTAGCATCGTACCTGTTCAAGTATTTTGCGGTGAGCTACCTTTACAGACACTGATGACCTTTGGCTGACGGTGGTAGGAATATCACAAAGACCCCGGCCAGCTAAGCAATCGTGACTTCACACACTTTGCGCAGTGGAAGTTTCGCGAATTCAACGAGCTGCCTCATCTATTCGAGCGCCGCCTCAAGATGGCTCAGCCCTACGCCAACATGTACCTCGCGCAATTCCCTAAAGACAAGACCGAACAGATATCTTCATTCATAGCATTTGTTACTGGAGCTTTCGCTTTTGTGCTTGTGGCACTGACCCTTCTTGACTCAGAGCAGTTCCTTAACTTTGAGATTACGCCAGGAAAGACAGCCATTTTCTGGATCGGCGTGTTTACGGCCATATATCGTTCAGCTCGAGGAAGCAGCCCCCAAGAGGATCAGATCTCCGACCCTGCATTCTATCTAGGTCACGTCACCTACCACACACGCTATGAGCCTGAGTCCTGGACCGACCGTCTGCACACTGACGAAGTTCGCGCTGAATTCGCGAAGCTGTACCAACCCAAGGTTCTCATCTTCGCCGAAGAGATTTTGAGTATGGTCATCACCCCTTTCCTGCTCATCTTCCGCCTACCCAGATGCAGCGAGCGAATCGTCGACTTTTTCCGCGAATTCTCTATTGTAGTAGATGGCCTTGGTGTTACCTGCTCCTACTCCATGTTCCCTTTCAACAAAGGCACCCAGAACCGCACAAACAACATTCTCGCCTCCCAACCTGGTGGCACACGTACAAACGACCTCGGGGACGATCCGCGTGAGGACTACTTCATGGCGAAGGACAATAAGATGCTCGCGAGCTATTACGGCTTCATGGATACTTACGGAAATCCGAGTGCGAGAGGCTACAACAACAGACTCCAAGGCCGCAGCACGTTCCATCCCCCACCGCAATTCCCAAACACGTTTGGCAGCGCCAGCCAGACCGGCCAACTTGGAGACACTGTACATGTGCGCGGCACTAGCAAGGGCCCTACTAGCCGCCAGCCGCGGCATCCCCAGCGCCGCGCACCGAGACTTGCGCCTCGAGATGAGCCGATGTCTTCCATGCTGCTGGATCCGCACCACCAACCCTCTGCTTCTGCGCTAAGGGGCTCGCCGAGAGGTGCGTCGCATGGGAGATATCAGCCCAGACTGCATGCCATGGCGAGTCCGCCGAGACATACGGGGGAGAGAATCGAGGAGGAAAGCACGATTGGGGATAGCTGGCGGACCAGCAGGCTGGCGCAGGACGACGAGGATGAGGATGAGACGCCTGGGGCGGGGCGGGGTGGCGTGTTGCAACTGTTGCAGCAGTTCTCGAAAGCTCAGGCTGAGGGCAGGGGTGCAGGCGTGGGCGTGTAATTGGGTTGGATGGCGTTTAGATCGGTCACGCTACTTGGTGTTGCATAGGCATGCTGAGCATTAGGTGGGAATAGGCGTTTTATTGGATATCATACAGACTGGGGTAGCCCCACTGACAACACGACATGTTGCATTCTCCGAGTCAAGTGCCCTCGAAACCCAGTCTGCGTGGCAGGCACCTGCTGTCCCCAGTAGATCAAATCGTATTATATCACATAAGCAGTGGGCGGTGTTGTTGTATCATTTGTCGTTGCCGGACAGGTATTCGATCATTCGCTACAGACGACACCTTCTCAGACGGTGTTTGATGACCGAGAAAAGCAAACCACGCCATGACCGGGATCCCGTTTGAATAACCCAAATCGCATGTTCATCATCTCTTCACTCGCAACAACCCATCTAAGCCTCCTGCTCGAAAGCATCGGGGAAGCGGCGGATGTTGTACGCGAGGTCACCCTTGTTGCGGAGGAACTGGACGTAGGCACCGTCGATCCTGATCTTGCCCTCCTTGCGCTTCTCGACGTACTCGTCGCGCTTGAGGGGAGTGAAACCCCAGTTCTTGGAGACAATGATCTTCTGGCGACCGGGGAACTGTGACACGTCAGTATGGATTCGAAGGTCCGGATGGGGCGGATCTGGCGTACCTTGTACTGGCAACGCCTCAGAGCCTCGAGGGCAGTGGCGCGGTGAGAGTCACGGGTTCGGACGGACATGAGGATCTGGCCGATGTTGACACGGGCAACGAGACCGTTGGGCTTTCCGAAAGCACCACGCATACCAGTCTGCAGTCTATCGGCACCAGCGCACGACAACATCTTGTTGATACGGACGACGTGGTAAGGGTGGACACGGACACGGAGATGGAAGCCTTCCTTTCCGGCAATCTTGACGAGGTACTTGTTGGCGCAAATACGGGCGGCCTCGAGAGCCTCGGAAGACAGCTGCTCGTACTCGTTGGAGACGAGGTGGACGCAGAGAGGGAAGTCGTCTACGCTGGCCTTCTTGCGACCGAGGTCGAAGATGCGGATCTTGGCATCAGGTACACCGCGGTTGAACCTGCTCTTGGGGTACTGGACGTCTGTCAGTCCGCGCTCCTCCTCTACATGACGCTTCGCAGCGTCTTCGGGTGCAACGTACGGGCTTGTTCTTGCAGTAACGGTAGCAACGAGCGGGACGGCGAGCCATTGTGACGACTGGTTAACCTGCTGAGAAATCAATGAGACGGCTGTTCGACAGGCGCAAAAGAGCGGCGGAATGGGTGGGTTTGCGCGAGAGTGTCGACAACGGCTCTCGCAGCGGATAGGGCGTGCTGGGGTACTTATAGCGACCGTACGTACTTCGTTGGGTTGGTTAGTTGACGAGTGAGGTCGGGCGCCTGCAATGATGAATTCTCGACTGTGCACACCTCGCTTACCAACTCCGTTACAGCTAACCCCGATGTGTCTTTAGTGGCTGAGCTTACAAATCCCCATCAACACCTTCAGCATTGCCACATCGACAGGCGAGCTGGCGCAGCAAGGCTGTCAGGAGAAGAAGCATTTCATGTGCTCATCGCGTGCTCGGGATTTGCCTGTGGGCGCATGCGGCTCCCGTTTACAGCCGCCCGCGCAACATTCGCCTTGCAATGTAAAACAGTTTTGTATTGCATAATCTGCTGTTCGTATGGTTGATTTCAAAGCAATATGAGCAGCGTCCAGTCACTAAAGCATGTGCACAACAAGGAATGAGTCACAATCAATTGTGGCAATGAGGCAAATTGTCTGGCGGCCTTTTTGTGGCTCTCAAATCTTGTCATTCATTGGATATCGTCATCGCACCAGCACTGAAGCCGTACGTAGGTATCAATTCTATCTGGACCCCTCACTCTCAGAGTAACTTTTTAGTTCTCGGTGCTGGTGGTCAGGATGTCGGAGTCACCGGCATCAAGGATGGCCATGGTGGAGCAGCGGAAGAGCTTACCGCAGGCGGTACCGAGCTCGATCTGGTCGACACGTTAGTCTGCAGCTCTCCGAAGTCGTGTTCAGACCTCTTCTCAGAGCCAACCCTCAGAGTATACCCCGTGTCTCAGCGTATCTCGTCGTTAGGCCATGAGAGGACTGGGCTAGGTACGTACGTTGTTGCCGGAGAAGTGGTGCACCGAGGTCTTGGAAAGCATTGCGTAGTACTCGAGCTCAGACTTGCGGAGAGGGGGGGTGTTGCCGGCAATGATGACAAGCTTGGCCTTGCCGGAGCGAAGGCTCTTGAGGGTGGACTTGTAACCAAGGGTGACCCTATTGAGGTCAGTATCCTGCGCATCTCGTGGTGTTCCGCCCGACGTACTTTCCGGACTTCATAACAAGCGCCAGGCGCGAGTTGATGGAGTCGGCGGTTCTCTTGTTCTTCTTGGGGGCCATCGTTGCGTATAGGAAGTGATTGATAAAGTTCCTAAAGGGTTGCTCCGGCTTGTGGTTGTCGAAAGGAAAAGTTCGAGTTTGCGTGCAAGCGAATTTCGAGCTGTGGGCCAGCGCTGCGCTAGACTGTGCACGGGCCATGTAAATTGGCAGAGCATCACAACACTACCTACTGATCAGTGTCTACTGTGTACATGTCTTGATGCGACACAATCCACGAGCGTGTTGATTAGCTGCTCCATGTAACTGTTGCGGGACGTACTATGGGAAAGTATTTGTGACTCCATATCTAAGTCCATACCTAGGTAAGTGAATCTACATTCTACTATTCCTCGCCATACCTTTGCCCATGCGACGTAGGAACGAGCGTCGCTGGACCATTGCCTTGGAGCTTGCACGCGGGTGACTTTAGGAGCGTTTGGCTACGGGCCTGATCGCACTTATATCCACCCGGCTTTGTTTGTCATTGTGCATATGCCTCAACTTGAGCTGCACGCAAGCTACCGTAGTCTGGTCCGTTTACATGCAGGATCACACCAGCACGATCAAGCACGAGATGCCGACGTATGTCTGTACAAATGTAGTTTATAAAATCAACGATGGTTTCTCAACCCAAGGAGCAATATGCAAACGAGTTGCGGGCCATTTCAGCAGGCTGACTATTTTGGTCGCTATTTTGGTCGCTGCTGTGCTGCAGGCGCTGAACGATTGTTACGCCGAGCATGCACGAGTGTCGGCAGGGCCGTGGGCAGTGAGCAGCTGAAGCAGGGCGCGGTGTAGGACAAGACGCGGCTCCTAAGGTCGAGGCAAACATGCACGCGCATCTGCCGTCCTTATCCTCTTCAAATTGCAACTTCTGGTCTCAGCCATGGGAGAATCAAAGAGCAGATATCCATTTGGCGTGGTTGCGTGGACATTGTGAGTTCAGGTCGCAGCCAACCGGAGGCGCAGGAGACCCAATTTTAGCCTGGCTGTCGACTCATTTCAGCTCCACCGCATCAGGCACAATCCTACAGCTGAGCTTCACGCGGCGCAGTCATACACTGCCGCTTCTGCCTTCTTCTTTCCCTCCTAAATTCAGAACGCTGTATTTGAAAGGGGCGAGCCCGCAATAAACCAATTGGCACAGAAGCCTTCGTTACCCCTCCGATACCCCACCATGGCCGATTCAATCAAGGCGGAGATCGCGACGATTGAGAAGAAGATTGAAGATCTCCAGGCGCAGCTAGTAGACGCAAAGGCAAGATTACAGAAGAGCCAGAATGAGTCGGCTGCGAGCGACGAGTCGGCAAACATGTCGTCGGAGCAGAAGATGGACCTCATCAAGGTCAACTTGAAGGAGGTGCTCAACCCGGAAATCATGGAGGCAGCACTCAAAGAAGGCAGACCACTCAAGGTCTACTGGGGGACTGCAACCACAGGCAGGCCCCACTGCGGATACGTGAGTCTGCTCACATTCGACTTTCGCCGTCTTCCTGCTAATCAGTCAATAGTTTGTGCCTATCCTCAAGCTCGCGCAGTTCCTCTCTGCTGGTTGCCACGTCAAGATTCTCCTCGCAGACATTCATGGCTTCCTCGATAACCTGAAAGCCCCTATCGAGCTCGTCAAGTTCCGCGCTGAGTACTACCGTTTCACCATCACCGCGCTCCTCAAAGCCGTCAACGTTCCCATCGACCGTCTTGAGTTCGTCCTCGGGTCCTCATACGAGCTGAAGCCTGATTATATGATGGATGTGCTCCGCCTAGCCTCCATTACCTCTGAACACGACGCAAAGAGGGCTGGTGCTGAAGTTGTCAAGCAAACCGACAACGCCCCTCTGTCCGGTCTACTCTACCCACTCATGCAAGCCCTCGACGAGCAGTATCTTGATGTCGACATGCAATTCGGCGGCGTCGATCAGCGTAAGATCTTTGCTCTCGCGAAGGACATCCTGCCCAAGATTGGCTACAAGGAGCGCGCCCACTGCATGAATCCTATGGTCCCCGGTCTCCAAGGCGGCAAGATGAGCGCCTCAGACCCCGACTCCAAGATCGACGTCCTCGACAACGAAGATATCGTCAGGCGCAAACTCAAGAAGGCGCATGCCGCACCCAAGGTTGTCGAGGAGAATGGAATTCTCTCGTTCGTCGAGTACGTTCTGCTGCCGGCGTCCTACCTGCGCCACGGAGAAACCAAGTTCGTAGTTCCCCGCCGCGACGCAGAGCCGCTCGAGTACACGTCGATTGCCCAGATGCACGCAGACTACAAGGCGGACATTCTCTCGCCGCAAACCCTGAAGCCGGCTGTTATCGATGCACTCAACGCGCTGCTCAAGCCGGTGCAGGAGGAGTTCCAGAACAGCGCCGAGTGGAAGGAAATCGAGCAAAAAGCCTACCCGCTGCCGCCGGCAGAGAAGAAAAAGGAGAAGAAGGTTAAGAACAAGGGCACCTTCCATCCAGGCGCCAAGAAGGTGGAGGCCAAGCCTGATGGGCATGTCGAGGGTGCGGACAAGGCTGAAGTTGATGTCGGCGCAGAAGGTGGGGAGAAGGCGATTGAGGGTCTGACGCTGGAGGAGAAGAAGTAATGCATCGCAAGTGTCCTTAAATCAGTGCGTGACGGACCTTAGATGTCGGACAACAGAGGCCCAAGAAGCATAGCTGCATACGAATGACGATGATTATGGTACAATCTCAATGATGCGCATCATGGGTAGAGAATACTTAGATTGCACGGAACAAGGGCTAATAAGTCGTGAAAGTAGTAAATCTCAATATTTTCGCCTTGTTCTACACGCTTGCTAACGTAAATATACATATCAGCCACCGTATTGGACTTTCGCCAGCTGTGGATATACCCAACCTGAATGCTCCTCTGAGCCTCCCTGAAACTGATCTTTGCTCCTTCGCAGCTTGTTACGCCAGCTTTGTCTTGCCAATTGATGTGTCAATGCTGCCAACAGCCCAGACAAAAACGAACATGGCGAAGGCGCCAAGGGCAATAGTGACTGGCTTCCTGTATCCTGCAGTCCACGGGTAGTCATACGTGACAATCAAATCCCTATCCCTGAAATCATCGACCAGGTTGAGAGCGGTCAAAGTCAGAGTCGTACGGCCGACGGTATCCATGAACGTCCTGTGCAGGCCAGTGGAGTTGCTGACAATGGGCACTGTGGTATGGAAGTTGACATTGGTCGCACCCTCGGGCAAAACAACGCGGAGGTTTACACGGCCGTACGATAAGCCTTCAGCAGCACGCGGCCCTTCGAGGAACGGCACCTTGAGAACATAGGTGTCGCCCTTGGCCAGCTTGCGCAGATAGGTCGACAATTCTGCGTTCCACCCAACGCGGAAACTGTATTTCCAGTTGCCAAAGACTGGGTAGCGGGGCTTCAGCTCGAGCAGATTCTCTTTCTTGCCGGGACGAAAGCGCGAGGTGGAGACGTTGCCGATATCGTCGGTGAAATAGGGGTCTACCGCGCCGGGGTGGAGGGGCAGGTTCAGGCCCTTGAGAGCGAAGGTTGGAGGGTTCATGTATGACTGCTTCTGCCACTCAACGCGGGAAAAGTGGTTCTTGAGCCCGGCTCCCTCGTTGACAAGCCAGTACCGCTCTTCAGTAGCGAGGTTGCCGCCCCAGTGCGAGACTTCGATGTCGCGTTCGAGCAGTGTGGACTGTATGACAGGCTTCGTGAACTCGTATCGCACGCTTACGGGCTGGTAGGCGCCGGCAGGGACGTTGATATATAGGCCGTACGTGAAGGTCGAGCCCTGCTTCTGGGGATCGGCCTTCTGTTCCTCGTTGAGCTCAGCGGGGAGAGTGGTGTAGTCAGTGACATCGGCATTGGGGAACTTGACTTTGGTGCGCTGCTTCTCTGTGACGTAGGCAGACGGCACATAGGCGCTGAAGGTGTATTGAAGGTATTGTTTCGCTGTCTGGGCGAGCTCGGAGGGAACGGGCTTGAGGGAAGAGAGGATCGAGTACGAGATGCTGATGGTCTGCTGTTTGCCGGGCGCAAGAGGCTCGGGGAGGTGGACGAGGTAGAACTCAGTGGCACTGTCCTGCTCGAGGCCGACAACTTCGACCTTGAACGTTCCTGCCGCCGTATCCTTCTTGTCTCTTACTTCGAAACCGCCAACCCTGGCCAGCAGACCTGTGTCGAATGGGACATAGTATTCGGACTGCGGTTTCGAATCGATGTTCTCAATAAGGATATTGACAGTCTCTCTGGGATACGCCTTGTCCAGGTTGGTGGTCCTGACCAGATGGGCGTTCTTGAAGACCTGTGGGGGCGTGAACGTGCTGGGCAGCACCTGCTTCGACCGCAGCGGCTCCGAGAGGTTCAAGTCGGCGCTTGCGAAGCTGGACAGCGCCGCAATGGCACTTGTAAAAAGAGTAAACGACCTCATGTTGGGTAGCAGCGAAGTTACCCAGTCATGTGAGAGGTCTGAGGCGGTCGAAGAGGGCGTGTTACGACGTGCGTAGGTATTCGTGTCCACTCGGAAACGCGTCCGTGCACCGAGAGCTCAAGCTCACCCGCCGCGGTTGATCCCCGCAAAATCCATCAAAGACACCATGAGACTACTTTCCAGAGCTGTACCAAGACCCCGTCTGCCACAGCGGTGCTGCACGTCGCTGGGGAGGCGTCACCTGACCAACAATGGCTTCTTCCGTGTCTCAGAGGAGGTGCGAGAGGCTCTGCACTCCAAAAAGCCAGTCGTGGCGCTGGAGTCGACTATCTACACCCATGGTGCGTGCGAATGGGTCCAGCTCGGCGATGCGTACGGTTGTTGATCGTTCACGCAGGCTTCCCATATCCCGAGAACGTAGCCCTCGCGTCTCTCCTTGAGAGCGTCGTCCGAGTCAATGGCGGCGTGCCTGCAACGATAGGCATTCTGGATGGAGTCGCGCGTGTGGGCTTGGATCCTGAAGAGCTGATCAAGCTCACTGAGTCTGCCGGCCAGCCGACCACCTTGAAGCTGTCCAGACGAGATCTCAGCTATGTCTGCGGTCTGCGATTGGCAGGCAAGAAATTCAACGGCGGTACGACCATTGCAAGCACCATGCTTCTCGCCGAGCTGGCGGGCATTAAGATCTTTGGAACAGGAGGTCTCGGTGGAGTTCACCGAGGCGCAGAGTCGAGCATGGATATTTCTGCTGACCTGACTGAGCTGGGCAGGACACCCGTCTCTGTCGTCTCCAGTGGCTGCAAAAGCTTCCTAGACATCCCTCGCACGCTCGAGTACTTGGAGACTGAAGGTGTGGGTGTCGGCACTTTTGCGGATGGCCGTGAAGGCAAGGTAGACTTCCCAGCATTCTGGTCGAGGGACAGCGGCGTCAAGAGTCCAACAACTATTAAGGACGAAATCGAGGCCGCTGCTATCATACGTGAGCAATTCTACCCGTTCGGTTCGCTGCGTAAACTGACACTGTCTAGACGCACAACACGAGATGCAGATCAGGTCTGGTCTACTCTTTGCCAACCCTGTCCCACTCGAGGCTGCTATTCCAAAACCAGAGATGGATCTTGTCATTGAAGAAGCCCTGAGACAAGCGGATGCTCAAGGCGTATCCGGGAAGGATAACACGCCCTTTGTTTTGGCAAAGGTAAAGGAGCTCACCCAGGGCAGATCTATCCCGGCAAATAGAGCCTTGATCGAATCCAACGTGAGGCGGGCGGCCATTGTTGCTCGCGAGCTGTCCATTTTGGAGAAGAAGCAAGCAGAAGCCCAAGGGTGAGCCAGACACTCTTGTTGCTCAAATGTAGAACTGGCGCTGATTGTATGTATATAGACCTAACTCCTACTTCACTCCAGTACAAGCATCCCCTGCTGTGAAGGAGGTGCCCACAAATGCATCACCATCGATCTCTAAAGCAACTGCGACCCACATCACTGCATCATCTCCTGCACCTGAAAGTACTCCAACTGTCGATATTGTCGTTGCGGGTGCACTCGCTCTCGACTTCTCATGCGACTACGCTCCATTTGCGAATGCATCAAGTCAGGTCGACCCGCTGCCTCATACTTCCAATCCCGCAGTGATAAGTCAGAGCCTCGGAGGCGTAGCTCACAACATTGCTAAAGCGGCCCATCTCCTCGGCTCTTCTGTACGTCTGTATAGCGCTGTTGGCAACGACCTGAGTGGTCGTGCTGCGACAGGCCAACTGGAAGATCAAGGCATGTCCACCATCGGGATTGAGACACTACCCGCGCCAGCAAGAACAGCCCAATACGTCGCAGTGAACAACGCCAATAAAGACCTTGCGCTCGCCATGGCCGACATGTCTATCCTCGAGAACATACCTCAAAGCCTGACGTCGTCCCTGTCCTCGACCCTCTTTGCCGACCCCACAGCAAAACCAAAAGTCTTTGTAGCAGATGCAAACTGGTCATCGCCTTCGCTCCGAACCTGGCTCTCAGCTGCGCACGCGGCGTCAACAACGACTATCTTCGAGCCAGTATCCACAGCAAAAGCGCTCCGCGTCTTCCCAGCAGATACACAGAGCATACCAACCTACCCCAGCCCCCTCGCCGACATCATCACCCCGAACAACCACGAACTCGTTGCGCTCCACTCGTACGCCCACGCCAAGGGTTTCTTCGACACGCCGTCTTGGTTCTCCATCATCGACGCGCTGGGCATCCCTTCCGTAGGTCTGCGTGTGCCGTTGATAACAGTGACAAGCAGCGAAGTCGTCGATGCAGGACTCCCCCAGCAGGCGATCAAGCTGCTCCCCTTCTTTCCTACCGTCTTGACAAAGCTAGGGCCAAAAGGCGTACTGATGACGAAGTTGTTGGCGAACGATGCGCCGGAGCTGCGCAACGACGATGAGAGGCAGTACGTTGTTGCGCGCAACCGCAATGGCGACCGCGCGCGGAACGTGGGCGGTTTGTACGTGCGCTTGTTTGCGGTCGATAAGGTGTTGCCGCCCGAGGACGTCGTGAGCGTGAACGGCATCGGAGACACGTTTTGCGGGGCGCTGGCGGTGGGGCTGGCGCGGGGCCGGCGCACGCAGGAGGTTGTCGGGTTTGCGCAGATGGCTGCCAGCTTGAGTTTGAGGTCGAAGGAGAGTGTCAGTCCCCGGTTGGAAGAGCTGAAGGATACGGTCGGGAGATTGTAGAGCAGGGCGCATATCGAAATCGCTTGATCTACCTGCTCCGGATTGAGTCGATGGGGTGAGTGCTACGAATAGATGTCAGCTATGAATACACTATGCCAAGTGTATTGTTGTGTGTCACTAAATAACAGGAGCATAAGGAAGGAGATCAGAGGCGTGGTGGCAGATGACCGCTGTCTGGAGCGTGAGGCGTGGTATAGAAACCAGATTTGGTACATGCGAACAACAAGACGGTCGAGATGTCGCAAGGGTGATTTGGATCCACTGGGTCAGCTTGGGTAAACGACTTAGTAGGGCCTCGGGAAGTACTAGCACAGCTGTACGAGATTGGAAGCCCCTAAAATGGAGGCCGAAGGTTAGTCGGCGCTCGCAGACTGTTCTGGATTGCAGTGTGAGCATGTATTGTTTGTTACAGGACAAGCCTTCTACCCAACCCTGTTGCTCGTTCTTTCTAAAAGGGACGATTCCAAATGCTTGATTTCCCAAAAGACCAGGACTCCGTTAAGCGCCGTTGCTTGTGAGACATGCTCGGGTATCGATGATGATAGGGACAGAAGTGACAAAACCGGAAAGGAAAGGAGGTAGGTGCGGCGACGGCTGGCACGGCTGCTATTCCGGAAGATGATGACGGTCCAGGCTGATCGGCAGCTCTGCATGACCCCACAGAGACTGTCGGTGGCGGTGCGCCAACCAAGGGAGATGAGACAGCGTGTATGCGGCTCAAGTGCGTCGTCCAAAGTTGGAAGCGAGTCAGCCCTACAGGATCGGCTAGCCGTGGCGACATGCGCCTACCTCTCGGAAGGGAAGGTGCCTGCAGGGCTCACGTGCTGTGAGGACTCTGGAGAGTTGTTCTTGGAGGACTCGGGGGTGGGCGTGTGAGTCTGGAAGACGATGTACAGATCGTCGTAGCTGCCCATGACCATGTGCTTCCACTTGGCGACGGTGGGCAGACCGACGTTGGCGACGGACGACTTGAGGGCAAGCTTGTCAGCATACTGCTCCCTCTCCTCGGGCAGGTAGAGGTCCTCCTGGTGGATGTCCATGCGACTGGCGCCCCGAGGGATAGGCTTCCTGGTAACGCGCATGAACGGCAGGTCGGGGTCTATGACAAGCAGGTCAGACAGAGCGCCGCAGCAGGACGGGGCTACTCACGCTTGTCAAGCTCCGCGCAGAGAGCTCCCTCGGTGGTGGATTCTAGGCCTTTGGCGCCCGAGCGGTATTTGTAGACGAGAATGGACTTGGTGCTGTGCTCATCGAGATCAAACAGGCTGCTGGCCTTGCTGGCCGTGGTGCCCGATGTGGACGTGGACTGGAAGGTCATGCTGGCTTGCATGAAGAGCGGACGGAAGCCGAGTAGGCGGTGGGCAGGCGGCTGGCAGGCGGCTGGCAGGCGGCTGGCAGGCGGCTGGTAGGCGGCTGAGACCGGCGGAGGGTTATAGGAGGGAGAGGTGCGGGTGGTGGAGCTGGCAGTGGAGCGGGCGGTAGCACACAGACTGTGGGTCGGGCGCGCTTTGTACAGACGGCGGCCGATCAGGTGATGCGCTAGCCAACGGTTTGGCAGGGGTCAGTACAATGTGGATTCAAGACTTCGCGGCAACAGAAAGTAACTTGTAAAGGTATACAAAGTGTTTCAGCTTTAGTCTTAGCACTTTATCGTCTAGTCTTGCGTGCTTCACTGTTGTTTGCAGAGAGGTGCTGCTAGACAAAGAACATGTGAGGACCTCACCGATTACTTGCCCCTGCCAGACTGAACGTCAGCGCTGCCCTGCGCCACTGCACCGTTGCTCGGACGCAGTGGCGCAGGCGACTGTGATTGGCGAACGGCGCTGCGGCCGGGACGCGCCGTGATTGGGCAGGCTGCGGAAGGGCAGCGAGCGCATCTTGCAGCGCGGGTGACGTCTGACGCAGGCTGGCCGGCGAGCGACTGCGTTCCCAGCGCGATCAGCTGGCCGGCGCACATCACTCGGCTCGTCACGGTCGCACGGGCGGGGCTGCCTGCCCCTGGGCGTCGCGAATCACGCCCCCAGACGCGCGGGCCACTCCCGCTGCGACCCACTGGCGGGCGCGCGCATGAGCCGCCGGGGCTGCGGTGCCTTATGTATGAAGGGAGCGCGCCCAGGCGACGACGAGCACGACAAGCAGCTGCACGCCGGCCCAGCACCTCGCACCCGGAACGCTCGCCCGCACGCGTACAAAGCCGCGCTGTGCCCACCATGAGCCTCCAACCGCCTCAGCCCTCGCCGTCGCGGCCGCTCAGCATCCGCACCACAGGCACGTCGGCGACCATGGCGGACAAGACGGGCGACGCCTGGCGGGGCGCCGTCGACCGACATAATTGCTGGGAAGATCTGATCCTGACTCTTGGTGCGTGGCCTGCCCGCCGCCGTGCCCTCCGCTAACGCGCGCAGACGGGGGAGGCATCCGCGGCTACTCCAGCCTGCTCATCATCCAGCGGCTCATGCACGAGGTGGCGCTGTGCGAGCGCCGTCTGCAGCTCGACGAGGGGCCTGTCCCGGGCAGTGCGCGCCGCACCTTCGACGAGCACGACCTGCTGCCCTGCCACTACTTCGACTACATCTACGGCACCAGCACCGGCGGCCTCATCTCCGTCATGCTGGCGCGCCTGCGCATGACGGTGCCGCAGTGCCTCGACATCTACCGCCGCGTCGGCCACGAGCTGTTCGGCCACCGCCGCAACATGCTGCCACTGGCCACCAAGTACCACCACAAGCCGCTCGAGAAGGCCGTGCGCGACATTGTGAGCCAGTACTGCAAGCTGCACCCGCACTGCGACGGCAAGGACTGGCACCCGTGGGACTGGGATCCGCTCGACGAGCCGTCGCCCAATCCCTCGGCCACCTCCACCGTCAACACCGCCTCGACCTACAAGACCTCGCTCAACCCGGCGCCTATACAGCCCATTGACCGCATCTGCCAGTCGTACGTTGCCTATATTCTGTTCCAGCACCTCGCTGAACCCCTCCTGCCCTGCCCCTCGCCGACCCCCTCTGTCCCCCCACCTCACTGACCGCCGTCCAGCATCTGCCTCACAGCGACCCACAACGGCCAGATCGACGAGGCCTATCTGCTGCGCTCTTACAATCATCGCTATGACCAAGACATACTGCCGCCGTGGGTCCGACCCTACAACGAGGGCGCCGACAAGCTCAAGATTTGGCAAGTCACTCGCGCTACGTCAGCAGCGCCATTCTACTTTGACATGCTCATTGCCGACGTGGGCAAGAAGCGCGGTTTCAAAGGCTTCAAAGATGGGGGCATTCGCGAGAACAACCCGTCGTACGCCGCCTACAGTGAACACGCTTCGTTGCGCGGAGACGACCATGAGCCGGCACTACTTCTGTCTGTGGGCACTGGGCGCCCCAACAACAACAACGACGGGTTTGCCGCTGTGTGGCCAGGGCCCCTTGGCAAAATATCACTGCTGCAAAAGTGGAGTGAGAAGTTTGCAGTCTTCAAGAACGTCCTGATCAAGTATACCGAAGGCGAGGCACGCCACAAGACAATGCGCACCATCGCAAAAGGCGAGCATCGCTGGTACAAACGCTTGAATGTCGATCAAGGCATGGAGGGGCTTGCCCTTGACAACTGGGAAAAGGGGCCGTGGTTCAACATCCAAACCGGCGAAGACAAAGTCGTGTCTGGCGGCAAAACGCTTTCACGCATGGAGAAAGCCAGCGGCGACTACCTCAACCGCAACCACGTCGAGACCCTGGACGGCGTCAAGGAATACCAGCCCCCGAAGATCGTCCTCCAGCAAATCGCAGAGCGCCTCGTCCGACACCGCCGTCTGCGCGAGGAAACCAAAAACGACAACCTCAAGCGCTGGCAGACGCACATGGGCCAGTGGCTGACCGGCGAGCTCAGAGACGAGGACTCGCCCTGCGTGCCTCTCGCCACGAATCCAAAGACAGCGAGCCCCGGATCCGGGCCGCCCACGCGCGGGCACGCATGAGCGCCGCGCCGCGAGACGGACAGCACCGTCTGCGTCTCCTCGTCGCCCCACTTGTGACTTTCTGAAGCGTCAGCATAGCGTTATTTCGTCTTGTGTTTTGCAGTCCTCGCACAGCACGCTTCCCTTGTGTTTTACAGCATAGCGCGGGAGCATCTCATCTCAGCGCCTTGAAGAGCATTGCTATGCTAAATACCCCGTCTTCTTCGGTTTGGGCGTTCGGACATAGCAGGCGTATTGCATGGTATCGAGTGGCGTTTTATGTTAATTAGGGCAGCTTTGGCGTCGTCGTACCGTGTCATGTGTGGCAAAGCGCACAGAAGACTAGAATCACATCTTGGGCGGCGCGTCAAGGTACAAAATATAGTAATTTCTGACGAATTTGAGACATGACGACCACATTACTCAACATCAACGTTCCGAGTCATCGCGTTGACTCTCCATTCGTACATGAACGCCAGCAATTCCACATAACCGTGACTTGGTAACCGCCGTGGGACAACAGGCCAAGCTTCAGTCTCATCCAGAAACCGTCCAGCATACTCTCTCTTTTACAGTCTATGCACCAAACTTGCCCTTCAAGTCTCCCTTCAACCCGCCATCGTACCCTCCCTTGCCCAGCCTGTACCCAAAGCTCACAGCCACGGCAGCCAGAAGCCCCAGGCAAAGCAGCGTGGGGCCCCACTTATCATGATACACAACGGCCCTCCTCTCCCTAATCTTGCGCACTCTCCACAAATAGAGCCCGACCGAATATAGCAGCGCCAGGCACGCGATAATCGTAAACGCCCAAGCTGCCGCAAACGCAAGGCCGTCGCCAAAGTTCAGCAGCGTCGCCGCAATGCTGCCGATGAGGATGCTGAACTCAAGCCACGAGAGGAACGTGCGTTCGGTGGCTAATTGGACCTTGGGCTCGACGCGGACAGGAACGTGGATGCGTTTGCCCTTTGGCGCTTTGAAGCGCTTTACTTCACCTGCCTGTTTCCACGTTGGGACTCCGAGAGAGAAGCCGCCATCGCCGACATCCGTTGGCTTGGGGTGGAAGAGGAAGATGAAGCCGTTGATGAGGGTTGTGCCGACCGTTTTGGCCGTGTGTTCTGTCCATTTTTTAGCGTAGTGGAGACCGCCAGCACGCTTTGCTTCTGCGAGGTCATCGTCTTCGTCGTCGCTGTCAGAATCGTAGATTGGATAGTCGTTATCCTGATTGCGTTCGGCCGCGACACGTTCTTCAATGTCCAGAGCGTTGGCATGATTGCCGTTGGTGAGAGTACCATATTCTCTCGTGCGGGCAATCTCGTTCTGTTCCATGACATCGCGAGCTTCGCGGAGCCTTGTGAGCTGGTCATCGTCTTGGCTACCATTAGCATAGGGAAGGCCCATGACAGCGTCGTCATCGTCGCTATCATCGTCCAAGGTGTTACTAGTGCTGATATCATTGCTGGCGCCTGGTCTTACAATGCCAAACTTGTGGCTGACAGGCTTGCGGATGTCGACGTCCATCTGAGGATACCAGTAAGGAAGCAGACTGATCCTTGCGGGGTTAAGAGTGGCAGTTCCATGTATGAACTTGGAGAATTTAGGGACAGCTTCGACCAGATGCGATGAGGTCAGGTCCCGAATCCACTGTGGCGCCTCTGCACCGGCTGCAGTCTGCAACTTGACTTCGAGTACGGCGTACGGGAACAGCTCCTTGTCTTTGGGAGGAAGCTGTTTGAAGGGCCAATCCACACCAATATCTGTGCGGCGCCAGTTGTCACCGGCACGCTTCTTGCCGTCCAGGTTGTCTTCGCGGGTCATGGACAACTCAGTGTCTAGCGAAATTCGGACTCGGGCATCGCCGGGAAGCTGAAAAGCGGTGCGGTGATAGAATGAGCGGGTGACAGGTACCAGGGTGCGGTCAATGATACGATATTGGATCTCGCGGGCAAGTTGCTCGTCGGATGCAATGTCCTTCTCAGGCCTTTTCTGCTCCCTGCGCTCCTTCTCAAAGATCTTTGCGGGCAGCAACTTGCCCTTCAGGTAGTCGTTGACATTCTTCTCCTTGAGCTTGAAACGCGCCTTGACTGACTCCTCGCCAGTCCAGTCTTCACGATGTGTCTTGCGCTCGATGAAGATGGTATCGCTGTTCATGCCTCCATACCAACGCAGACGGATAGCCTCGGCGCCCTCTGTCTTCTTGAGACGGCCCTCGTATAGCTCCCATGTGTCGGTGTTGTCGAAGTAGATGGATGTGATGGACGCATCCTCCTCGTTGAACTCCTTGTTGGGGTTAAAGACTAGCACAGGGAGGTGCTTGAGGACGATGAGCTTGAGCTCGACGATGTTGTCGGGATGGACCCAGTATTTGGTGGTCTGGCGGACGAAGTTCTGCTGCTTTCCTCCGGCAGACGAATCGCCCTTCACGGGGTTGCCGCGAGTACGGACAATGTCGTAGAGTTTGGAGAGGTTGACAATGTAGCTGTCATAGTTGTCCTGGAAGAAGGGCTTGCGCTTGAGGCGGGCGGCGAAGACGGGCTTGAGCGCCCAGCGGGTGTTTTTCTGCGGCGAGTCAGCGTTGTTCGGTGTCTACACTACGCGTGTGCATACGTCATGCTTCTTAATGATCTTCTGGAAGCCTGTGTAGTTCAGCTGGGTAAACTTGGCCAGGTCGTGGACGTCTGCAATGATGTCGCTGAGATCCTCCTCCAGCAAGTCAAAGTCCTCTTCGAATGGATCCGCATCCTCGGTGCTGGGCTGCGACTGCAGGTGGTCCTGCGAGCGGGCGACGGCAGTGCTGACCTCCTTCTCCGAGGCTGCGATGCGGCGGATGATCTCGTCGCTCTTGACGCGCACGAAGCTGTAGACCTTGTCGAGCTCCTTCTCAAGCTGCTCGACAAAGGCTTGCTCGGCCTTCTCGTCCCACGTGTGGTGCACGCGTAGGGCCGTCTTAAGCTCCTCGTAGTCGATGTAGTAGAAGAGCCAGTCCCTGTTCAGCGACTGCTTCAGCTGCTGGCCGAACCTCATGGTAGGCGATGGGAGCGCGATGAGCAGCGCAACGCACTTCAGACGGGGCTGGGAGACGGATAAGAATGCGACCTCGCTTCAAGCAAGACAGGCTCTGGACGACCTGCGCGGCGGTAGCGCAGAAACGTGCCTGGTGGTGGAGCTCTGCTGTTTGGCTGTTTGGGGCTCGTGCATGCCGCGCTGCAGACCGCAGCCGTCGACCGCCCAGCCGCCAATTAAATCGCCCACGTGCCGCGCCTGTCTGCAACGGCTGCGCACCGCCGCGGTTCGCGGTGACTTGACCGGCTGGAGTGAACGACCCAAATGCAGACTCTGCCCTGCTGTTCCTGCTGCTCGGTGCGCAGCATGCCATGTTGGCCTGGTGCCAAGGCAGCCGCGCCATTGGACATGCTGCTGCCATTGACGAATCGGAGGCTGCTGACGTGCATGCTGGCCAAGCGACAGCTGCCGTGCGATCAGGGCTTGTGCCTACTTTATCTGCACCGCAAGAGATGGGACAATAAGCAACTCGGCGAGCTGTAGAGGCTCTAAAGCCTCAAGACTCCGGGAGACGGCATTCCTGCTATGACATGAGCCGACCATCTTTACCTACCTACTCGACGGCGCAGGAATAGAAGGCGAGAACGTGTCTGCTCTACCATGGCAGACTTGTATCAAGGCACACGCCGCTCCCCGGTTTCGAGCTCGGGTGGTTTTGACGATGCCTAAGCATTGTTTTTGACTACCAATGACGCTCGGCATTCAGCGACAAGTCCAGAATGTACGGATCTGCTCGCAGTATCGTACTCTAAGACATCAACACACCCCGGCCCTCGGCTGTACTTCTACACCCTGAGCATAGACTTGATTAAGTTTTATCGTCCGCATGCTAACATGAGGCTCAGCTCGGGATTTGGAACAGATCATCCCGACTCCCGCCTTCCAGGTAATCTCATGAATCACTGGCGCTGAACGGCTGCACGCTCCGTGGCTTGTAACTCGAGTGAGAGGACGTTTGCACTAAACTAGGCCCAAGCGCCCGAATTCTCTACTGCCGTTCCTGCGTCAAGTTTATGGTCCACACGAACCTCATTTGAATGTTCGGCTTACAAGCGCACAGCTGATTACGGTTGTACGACGCTGCGCGTACAACATGTACGTTAGCAAAGTACACCTACATCTTGCGCTAATACAAAGGAAGTCAGAGCTTAAGAAAAATCTATGGTCCAGATCGGTAATCTAGGAGATTTGCAGATGTGCCTGGAGCTAATAATGACAACCTTTTTTTTCCTTTCCGGAGATCTGACTCGAGATCGCACGACGTCACGACTGTCAAACAACACGCGACCTCAGGTAGTACGACCATAGGGAATCACACTCACAATCACCAACAGCCCGGAACTCAACCTATGGTACTCTACGTTAAATGTGGGTGCATCCAAGGTCACTGCTAAATCTATGTCCTTTAATCCAGCCCTCGCCTTCCGGACAGTGAGGCTAGCAATCACGTCGGCCGAAAGCAACATTGCCATTGCAAGCAAGATTTGACCAAGCTTCGATCGTCGAGTGCATGGAGATCAGATTCTGCGGAACAAGGTTTGCACTGGCCTCCAGCTTCGCCTCTGGTGCCAGAGTGGGACGTGAATGTAGCCTTACAACTGTAAACCAATTACTGGCTCTGGAATCGGTGCTAGAACAGGTACCGCTCTCAATAGCTTCGATGTTAGATCCACTATGGAAAGCTGGTGAAAACGTGGCGATATCGTACCTCCAACGTCGGCCATCTAGGCTGACACTAGTCAAATTGATCTGATTTGTAAACCCAAAAGCCCGGAAGAGTTGTCTACGGACGGCTACGAATTCGGTCTGATCTCTTAGATCATCTTTACAGCACTTAGTACCCTGATTCACGTCTCGTAGCATGTATAAATGTTAAGCAGTGCCCCGATCAATGTCCTATCGCTACCTTCAGCTTCAGCATCAATTTCGTTTTTACTCATTCTCTAGTCTTTCAATATGAAACTCTTCACTGCTCTGAGTGTTGCACTTCTAGCAAACGTTGTCTCCGCTGCGCCGACTCCTGGCCTAATCAGTAGCATACTCGGACACCTCACTAGCGACCTGAACCGGCTGCTGAACAACCTCGGTATCACAATCCACACAAATGGCGACAAGCACGGCGCCACCGTCAACTATCAGGACAAGTGCCCCTTCGCAATCAGCCCAGTCGCCGCCATTATCAAGGCTATAACCCACGATCTCACCTTCCCCAAGCCTTCCGGATTTGTAAATTGGAAAACATTCAAGGCAAACGGTGCGAACCTTGGTGGATGGCTCGAGAAGGAGCAAACTCATGATCCCATTTGGTGGGCTCAAGTTGGCGGAGAGGGTACTTCGGACGAATGGTCTCTGTGCCAAAAGTTGGGCAGCAGCTGTGGCCCAATTCTCGAGGCTCGATATGCTTCCTTTCTCAATACCACTACTATCGATCAGCTGGCTGCTGTTGGTGTAAACACCCTCCGCATACCAACTACCTACGCTGCCTGGGTAGATGTCCCCGGTTCTGCTCTTTACCACGGAAACCAACAGCGATACCTTAAGACAATCTCTGATTACGCCATCAACAAGTATGGCATGCATATCATTATTGGTCTTCACTCCTTGCCGGGAGGTGTTAACAACCTCGATATCGGTGAGGCTTTCATGCACGACGGTTGGTTTTACAACACCACCAACCTGGATTATTCGTTCAAAGCTATTGATGGTATCCTCAATTTCGTGAAGAGCAGCGGCAAGATATCTTCATTCACTATTGCTCCTATCAACGAAGCCTCCGACAACCTTGCCGGCTTTGGTACCCCAGCCGGTCTATCCACCAACGCTACCAACTGGATCAACACCTACCACGACGGTGTCTTGAAGAAGATTGCCAAGGTCGACAAACGTATTCCCATGATGGTCCAAGATTGCTTCATGGGTGCTTCGTATTGGAGCCCCTTCTACGACGCTTCAAGCAACATCGTTTTCGACTCACATGTCTACTACTTCGCTGCTGCTGGTGCCTACTCGCAATACATCAACCCAGCTGTTTGCGGCCAGGCATCTTATCTCGCCCAGCAAACCAAGTTCCCCGTCTTTGTTGGCGAATGGTCCTTACAGACCATGTACAATAACACATTTGCTGGCCGCAAGGCCCTATTCGATACTCAACGCTACGCATGGAACAAGTATGTTGCGGGCGGCACCTTCTGGACTGCAGTCTCGTACAGTACGGCGAAGGTTGATGGAGAGGGTACTCAGCGCGAGTACTGGTCCTATATCGACTTGATCAATCAGGGTGTTATTACGTTGTCGACAAACATGTCCTACTGTTAGACCTTGTATTTAATTTACACGTAGCTATCTATGTCTACTTGCTGCGCACCTTAAATCGCAAAATTGGCCCACTCTTTTGACTTGTGAAATGCCCCGCTAGCCTGAAATCCACCGTGCTGTCTGGGTCTTGTGCGAGTTTCCAATCTGCGCGATGTGCAATTTGCGCGAGCACAGTGGTTTGCTCCATGTATGCGAGATTCTTGCCCATACAGCCTCGGTTTCCCAACGAGAAGGGGTTGAATGCTTTCTTCGATAGCTCGAGTGGAATGTTACTGGTGTACTCTGGAAGCCAGCGCTCTGGCACAAACGTGTCAGGCTCCGAGAAAAGAGCAGACGAGCGCTGAATGGAGTAGATGCTCGTTGCCACGTCAGTGCCGGCAGGCAGTGGAACGCCATCAATGGTGTCTGCCGAAATTGTCGAGCGCCATAGGGGTGCGGCGACGGGCGGTGCAAGACGCATGGCTTCGTCAATACAGGCGCGCAGGTACACGCAGGAAGTCAGCGCAGCACCAGGTTGTATGTCGTCGGCGCTGGTAAACTTGGATCGAACCTCGGTGACCACGCGCGAATACGCATCGAGATGGTGTGAGGTGTAGTAGAAGAACGCGGATATTGCGACAAAGGATGTATCAGTGCCTATGACCATCAGTATGGACTGCGTAATGTGAAGCATAATGGTTATCAATATCTTCATACCTGCTACAATCATTGTCAATGCATCGGCAGTGAGGTCAGAAAGAGAAAGGTTTTTTCCACCAGTGCGGAGCAAGCTTCCAAAGATATCATCGACATGTTGCTGCTGCTCAAAGGCAATCCTCCCAGCCGCAAATCGTCGTGTAGAGTCGTAAAAGGCTCGCGCGTTGCTCGAATGGCCGGGAAGCAGAGCCCTCGTCAACAACCAAGAACGCGCTAATAAAGGTTGCTCAATTGCAAGTCCGACTATCAATATGGTACTGTCAATTCCGTGCACAATGGAGCGACCATCTGTCTTTGTGATGAGGTTCTGCGGACTGTAGAAAACGATGTTCGACATAACGTCAAAAGTGAAGTATGAACCTAATCAATGTCAGATACCTTCTACCTAGGTAGAAAGAGTTCTCCACCATGCACACATACTTAAAATGCCGATATCACGGACATCGCCCCACTCGCCATTCGCCTCGACGCCATCCTTGACACCAAGTATGGAATCTGTAAATATTTTCGCGGTCTTGTAGATTGTCGGTACACAGTCTCCCAGCGCAGCTGTGGAGAACGCACGACTGAGCAACTTCCGCCTGGGCACGTGCTCGTCCCTGTTGAAGGCGTTCAATATACTGACTGCACCATCTCGACGCATGGATAGATAACCTTCTGACTTGATCACTTTCGAGGGACTGGCGTAGATGCCTAGCCTAGTAAGCAACTTATGCAACTATGTTGACTGCCCCCCTACCTTGCAAACCTTCAACGTTGTTGAACAGCAAACCGTTCGGTCTGTAGCGTACAACATCTCCTTCTATGTGTTAGAAACACAGCGGCAACGGGGCGAGATCTTACCGTATAGTTCATGACACCTTAGGATGTCGGTGTGGATAGTGCCCTTGTACGAATGCTATGCCGCATACCACGATGTACACTTGCCAAGCAATGGCCCAGGGTGCGCAGATAGAGGGTGCAAGAACAGACGATACAGGATCGTACAGATCTGCGGAACATGTTAGCTGTAGCTGTGGAATAGTCCGGGAATCGTACAAGATAAATGCCAATCCCACCACAAGCCACACTGGCGGATAATGGGAAGGTCATCTCAATTGCTGACCTTAAGCGTAGATGTTCTAATTGTTATATGATTCGCAGGACAAGGCTGTTTGCAGCTCTTTATGAATGATCTTTTGCAACCTGCCATGGCCGTGCAATGAGCATGGTCTCCACACGCAGACCACGCATCCCAGCGGTCCTCGGTACAATCATTGATCGTCGACGTGTGACAGCTCCTTCGGCGATCCTCAACTCAGAGAAGAATTTTGTAATCGTCGGGGTTTCATTCGTGATCTGCACTGTATGTTTCTGCTTCTGACACACATTGGCTGTCGCTGGTACCGAGTACCGGACTATGGGCCTACACCACGCCGGGCCACACAGGAGTATACTCTATAATCCGACCAGTGCGCATTTCTTACGCCCGTAACAAGACTCTCTGTGCGTTGAGGCTATTTTATATCCGATGTTCTCACAACGCTGACAACGACAAGACTAAGCAGGAATCGTCACATTTCCTTGGCCATCGAGATCAGACTTGGAAACTTCCCTTTACCCCAGCCCAAGACCTCAGATCAAGAATCCCATCTAGACACATCTCTTCCCCACCTCCAAATTCCTTTCACACAAGCAACGGAGGATCTGTGTTAAACAACACATCACACAATTCCCCTGCCATCATTCATGGCCAGCACAATACACCAGTACGGTCCCCAAAGCTCCACTACCTCACCGTCTTGAATAAACAACCGCAACTGATTTACAAGGCCTCGCACAAGCAACCCCCAAGCGCCCAATCAACCGGCGAACTCGGACACGAAGGTCCACACTGATCACTAATCAGCCCTATCATCCAGAGATTCAGCCGCCTACATGCCTACGAAGAAGCTCATTGTTCTTTTTAAACAAACTAGTAAGCCTATACGACATTATGTACAACCAGCCTTCCACGACAGCTATCTGCCAGTCTTCAACGAGCCCAATGTGAAGTTCATTGACTCAGCTGGTGCCGGGTTTGGCCCTAACACGAAGGATGGAGTTATCCACAACGGTGCTGAGTACCCCATCGATGTCCTCGTGTTAAACACTAGTATATCAATGCCCTCGCTCAGCAGGCGTCGGAGATGTTGACATGGATTCTGTATGAAGGGAACAGCGCCACCAGCCTTCACCACGGGTTTCCCAATCACTTTGTTAGCCTTTCCACTTCCCATACTGGTCTTGACTCGAACGCAGCATACCAGCTCGACTTAATGTGCAATCACATTGTGCGCATGCGTATCATCCAAGAGGCACAAGACTTCAGACTACCCTGTCGTCCAGGCCACTAGAGACGCCGAAGAACATTGGGCCAGTGAGGTGGTTAAGCGGGCGACCTGGTATTCTGCCTTAGATGTATATGATGGCAGCGACACCCTTGGTGGAGCAGCAGAGCGAGAGTGAGAAGGTAAAGAGTGCCAGAGCATTACCTTAGGGTGAGGGCATGCGGTACTTCATCAACTATCTTGATAGTTGGCAAAAGCAGGAATGAAATGTCTTGAGATCAAAGCAAGATGTAGCTTCTTTGCAAGCAAGGGGTAGAGGTAGGAAAATTCTACCTAGGAAGACCGTTACAACACACACCAACGTAAGGTATTAGTAACACACAGCAAAGCGTTCAACACTGTGTACACAGGTAGTATTAGATCTACACACGGGTCTGAGGCCACAGGGCTGCTCACTGTTTCGAAAATAGTCCATACATATTCGGAAAGTATAGGACGCGCCACTGCCACTGCCACGCCCACACCAGCAACATAACCACTCTGCTTACATCCAATCGGGACCGTCTACCTAGATTGAGTAAACTCTTGGTATGTTGAGCGTTGTGGACTCCTCGAGCGCGGCACCTACCGTTTGTACACGAAGCTCCGACCTACCGATGCACACGGCCACGAACCCCGAAGACCACAAACATTGCAAATACTGCACATGTACGGCCCGAGGCGGTGTTTAGCCTCTAAATTGATGTGTCACCTTTCCTGAACCGTGCGGGTTTGCGCTGCCTCCCGATTGGCGGATTGCTTGAATACCAATTTATGCATTGGATATGAAATCAAAGCCGGCCTACTGTGCAAATCTACGTCGTGGTTACAATTTGCTTTCGTCTGTCTCTGTTAGCTACAGCTTACCAAACACACCTATTCCTAGGGTTGAAATTCAAGCGCTGTACTCCTGATGTCGATTTTATTGTCAACGCCATGTGGCACGAACCTGATTCGCGTTGGTGTCGGAGTTCCTGCTGTGCGGGGAAGAGCGTCCACAGGAACCATCCGATCGGAGTCGTCCTAGAGAGGGCTCGGTTAACGCGTTAAAGCTACCTGGCGTGGCTCACACGTGGGATTGACAGCATTGTGACGCAGATTGAAACTCAACGAGAAAGATAAGATGGAAAATCCAGGTCAATAGTGAATTTAGAGGTATCTCGTGCCGTGAGAGCAAAACCAATCCTTATGGGAACACCAGTGCTTTTTCTTTTCCTCGAATGATCCCAAAGGCTCAGTGCCGACCCATCTTGATGCACCTCTGATGGCTAGCGAGGTCTCCGTACAGTGTCCGTGACAGAAATAACTGATTCAGCCGTGCAATGTCGTACAAGATCATGGCCGTATGTAGTTGTAGTCCGCACAAAAACGCGGATATTTCAAAAGGTGTTCATGACACTCCAAAACGCCGTGGGTCTCATGCAAATCCAAACAGTGGGAGACAAATGATGCGTGCAGTGCTAAACGCCGCTCCTATGCCGACGCCATACGAAGATGGCGTTCTATGGGGGGTAATGGTGGCGGTTACGAGATATGTGTCGTGGCTCGTGATGTTGTGCTGTAATTCCAAATGCTCAAGTCTCGGTCGCTTTCGAGGCCAATGATCACAATATAACACACTTGGGCTTGTCCTTGCGCTTGGTAGTCCGGCCACTGTTAGCTCCGCGATCACCACCGTTTCCTCGATTGCGATCGTTGCCGGGCACACGTGCTCTGCCCGTCTTCTCGCTTCTGTCCGAATGGCGGCCAGAACCCTGGTGTCGTTGTCGGCGAAGCTGTCTCACAACATCGAAGAAGGCCTTTTCGACGTTTACGCAATTCTTGGCCGATGCTTCCACAAAGTCGCAACCCAAGTCCTTTGCCAGAGCTTGGCCCTCTTGTGTAGATACCTCGCGCTCGGTGACGCGATCGCATTTGTTGCCAACGAGCATAACAGGTGCCTGTCCAAAAATAGGGGCCGATGCACTGATAGGAGAGCCAGGGTACGTGGGTGAGCCAGCCATAGCCGTCTCCTTGACACGCTGGATCTGACTGTGGAAACGTTGTATGCGCGCGAATGAAGACCGTGATGAGATGCTGTAGACAAGGACAAATCCCTCGCCATCGCGTATCCACTGGTCTCGCAGTGCAATGTATTCCTCCTGGCCGGCTGTGTCGAGAACTTCGAGCATGCAAGACTGGCCGTCAATCTGTACCTGCTTGCGGTACGAGTCCTCAATCGTAGGGTCGTATGTTTCGACAAAGTGGTTGAGGCAGAGCTAGGAGAGTCGTTAGCATGGCGTGAGACAAATCAAGCGACTGCATAGGGGGGCATACCTGGATGGTCAGGGCCGTCTTGCCAACGCCTCCGTCGCCGAGCACCACCAGCTTGTACAAAGTCATTTTCCCCGCCATCTTGACTGGAGCGGTGAGAAGTTGATCTGAGGACTGGTGGGTAGCTGGCTGGGGGTCAAGAGGCAGTTAAGACGCCGGAGACTCGGGTAAGCGGCGCGGTGCAGGCTCTCAGCCACGGCGTCGCAGAAGTCGGCTTGTGAGAGCGCTCTTGCAGGTGACCAGCAGCAAGGCGGCGGTGGATGCCCGTTGGGGATGGGCAGCGAGGGCTGCAGTCGTGTGTCGAGACGAGACGAGGCGTGGTTTCCCAACTCACACGCAGGCACAGGAGAACACAGGGGGGGCACGGGTGCGCGTGTCGCGGACGGCTGCAGCGTGTTCAGAATCGATCGGAGGCGGCGGAACACAGGGTTGCACAGGGCTGGGCTACGGACGTCGCAGGCGGGAGGTGGACTGTGCAGCAAATGTCGGCGCAGAAATGGCTGCAGAAGCGAGCGGGGGCGTGGCTGCGTGGCTGCGTGGCTGCGGTGCTGCGATGGCGGGCAGGGCGCGCGGTGGGCGGCAGGCGAGGGAGCGGCGCGCGCAGTCCGGCAGGGGTGCAGGGCAGCAGTGGGCAGGCAGGCACAGGCAGGGCAGCGAGCTGGGTGCGGCCGTGTTGTGGATGCGAGGGCGAGGATCGGGCGGGCGGTCAAGGTGCAAGTCAGGGTTCTCGCTGGCTCCGAGTCCCACGTGAGGGCTGGCTATCGACTATCGACTATCGACTATCGACTATCGACTATCGACTATCGGCGGCTATCGTCTATCGACAGAGCAGCAACAACGGCGGTGCAGGCGCGGCGGAGCTGTGTTGCATCGACGCGGGCGGCGTGGGGGAGCTGCTGGCGTGCGCGGGCAGCGGGCACGGGGACTGGCGCGGCGGGCTGCGGTGCGGTGAGGTCAAAAGAAAGGCGATGCTGGGCACAAATGGGCGGCCGTGGGTTATAGCAGCTGCCAGCGCCAGTGCAGTTGAGGTTGGGCGAACCGCAAAACCTCAGTTGCAACCGCAGGCTAGTCCTCTCCAGGCCCTGCAGCGAGCCTGGCTGCTGCTGCTGCTGGCTGTTGGCTGCTGCCGTGTGCTGGCCGCCCGCCTGCGCTCGACTCGCTGCACCAGGCGCGCCCGCAAGCACAGCACCTAAACCAACACCGTGCCGCGTCCTCGGCCGCCCGCCGTGCCCCTCGGAGCGCGCAGGCGTGCAGCGACGCCGTGCTCCACGGCCCAGGACGTGACGCTGCCCTGTGCCACCTCACTTCCGCGGGCCAGCTGCTCTGCGTGCTGCGCGAGGGCGCTCTGCTGGCTCTGGCCGCTGGCTCTGGCCACTGCTGCTGCGCTCGCAGCACCGAACCACCGATCCTGGACGCAAGCGGCAGCCTGTGCAAACTGGCGTGCTAACACGTGCACTGCAGCGCACACTGCAGCGCACTACTGGCTCCAGCATGTGCCGTGTACCCTGGATGCTACCAGCTGCTTTGCAGATGCTGGATGCAGATGCTCGAGGTACCTATGTACCGGTCAGCCCCCAGCATCGCTGCGTGCTCCACAATGCCACATTGCTGCCTGAGCCGCGACACGACAAGTCGACCCGACAAGACGACAGGACGACAGGACGACACGGATGGCGCTGCTGTCCCGACAGAGCGCTCCAGTGCGGGCTCGCGGTGCAGAAGCCGTCGTGCATTCGGCTACGTGCAGTAGCTGTAGCTGTGGGCCTTGTCCAATCCTATCATTGCTACTTTATTGCTGCCCCTCGCGTGCCTGAATCTGCGAAAGCGCTCAGAAGCGGCTCGCAGCTGCATGTGCAGTTGAATCTGTCCGCCACGTCTTCAGTGTGAGACGTCACTGCAGGTACAGTGGCCCGACAGGGACTAAAGCAGGGTCGCACAAAACTCTCCGTCAACACTGTCACCAGCCAGAGTTTCATAAACTCAGAGCTGCCAAGGGATCGTGCATCGCGGAAGCCTTTCCCTCCCCGCGACAGCGCTGTCGGCCCTTGGGCGAGCTGACCCGAGCCGACTTCACGCTTCCAAGGTTGCATCCAACGGCTACGCCGTCCGGCACGCGTTTGTTGGCCGAATCCAGGCATCTCCGACTAGCCGCGTATGACGACGACTCACGCAAGACTATGCCGTTCTCATTGGTGACAAGCTCTCTGGGGTTTGCGTTGTTGGGCCGAACCCTGAACAGCCACCGTCTGCAGATTGACAGTCTGCTCGCCACATTAATTGCCATGCTGGGATGCTCCTGGACCGGTCGAACCACCAGGCGGCCCAGCTTGATGGAACCCTGCCACTAGTCACATCTCACACGTGGTTATGCCGGGCCAAGCTCAAGAGCATTGTCTCCGGCACGGCATGCAGCGCCCGCAGCAACCGACAAGCACGTGAGCGTTCAGCCTTGCGGACACGGGTTGGCCATGACGCCAGCAGAAGGCCAAAGGGGTGCAACAGAACCTCAACGCTTAAGCTTAATCTCACAACTCACGTGTATGCAACAATGATTCGTCATCGTTTGGAGGCTCTAGTGCACATGTGCACCTGACCATTGACGCCGGGAACGGGCCGTTGCGATCTGACACCGTTCAGAGCAGTTTGACACGGTAGCCAACCGGGCCAATACGAGCCAGGCTTACCTGCGACTTTGTTTTTGTGCACCATCAGTGTCACGTTGGACGCTGACCACACCGAAGGTCAACAAAAGACATCGTATGATGGAAGAGTGGAAAGGCTGGGAAAGACATGTTGCTCCGTGAAGTCAGTTTCCATTCACAATTCGAATGCTTTACGTTTGGTTCATACTTAATCAAAGAATAGGTCTAACAAAATACCGCAACAAAATTGGATTCCATGAATCACAGCTTCGCTCTGGTCTCAGGCGACTTGTGCAGAGCCTTCCCTTTCACTTCAAAATACTCTCTGATCTTTGCTCTTGCTACATTCACAGCTTCGCGATCTTCGATCGTACTTGGTATGCTGACCTCCTTATCAAAGTCGCCGTGCGTTGCATTCTCGAGTAACTCCCGTAGGACGCGCCTCAAAGTCTTGCCGCTTCTTGTCTTCGGAATCATAGCTTTGCCCTGTATGATACCGCCAAGAGATGCAATTGCACCGATCTGCTCACGGACAAGCTTCTGCACTTCAGAGAGCAACGAGTCGTCAGGGACGGCGGGTTCTGGATGTGGATGCGTGGCAAGTGTAACGAACGCAAATGGCAGGTGGCCCTTTAAGGCATCGGGGATGCCTACCACCGCTGCTTCAGCGATGGAAGGATGAGTCGTGATGGCTTGTTCGATGGCGCCGGTACTAAATCTATGAGCAGCTACGTTGATCACATCATCTGCTCGAGACATGATGGAAATGTAGCCTTGTTCGTCAATCATGCCCGCATCACCTGCCATGCTGTTAGTCCTGCGCCACAATGCCGCGCCAGTATCACCTACCCGTGTCGATCCACTTTCCATTGAATCTCTTCATATATCCTTTATAAAAGCGCTCCTCATCCTCCCACAATGTTGTGAATGCAGTCGGAGCTAGAGGTATGCCCATAACGATGTTCCCCATCTCTCCTCTCTTCACCTCTTTGCCCGAGTCGTCGACGACACGTACATCGAACCCGGGCATTGCTTTACCGGCAGAACCAGGATTAATGGGAAGAGGCTTCGGTCTATCGGAAGAGGTGAAGTCAAGTCCAGTGGAGGCACTGAGCGCGATGCCAGATATCGGCGATCCAGATTCCGACGACCACCAGTTGTCGACGACTATGGCACCGGGTGCACAATGCTTGGACAAAAGGGTCTGGTACATTTGTATGATGCTTGGCTCACTCCTTTCGCCAGCCAGGAATAATGCTCGCAGGGACTTCAGTGCTCCCTTCTCACCATATTGCTTCTCGAATAAGTCATTCCCTCCATCCTCACGTCTTATCGCGCGCAATGCTGTCGGAGCCGTGAACATGGTGGTAACTTTGTAGTCTTGAATGATTCGCCAGAATGTGCTTGCGTCGGGAGTGCCCACAGGCTTGCCTTCGAAAAGCACGGTGGAAGCGCCAACAAGCAAAGGGGCATAGACAATGTAGGAATGGCCCACAACCCAGCCGATATCAGACGCTGTAAATTGAACATCGCCTGGACCATGTACTCCAAAGAGATACTTCATCGAAAAATTGAGACCAACTGCGTGTCCACCTGCTGAGCGAACAACTCCCTTGGGCAGACCGGTAGTGCCACTTGTGTAGATGATGTATAATCCATCTCCACTTTTGACAGGAACAGCATCAGCTTTCAGCCCTCTGTTCCTGGCGCTCTTGACGAGGCGTTGCCAGTTCCTCTGGCCGTTCTCTTTTATCACAGGGTCCCATCTCAGCTGATCTCTCTGCCAGACAATCGTCTTGGATGGTTTGATTTTGCTCTTCTGAATCGCCTCCTCAATCATGCTCTTGTAAGCAGTAGGCTTCTTCGATCCTTCTAAGCCGCATGAAGCTGTCATGATTGCCACGGGGCGACTCGCTTCGATGCGTTGGGCTAGTGCCGCAGGGGAGAAGCCACCGAAGACCACAGAGTGGATGGCGCCCAGCCGGGCAATCGCAAGCATGGCAAACATTGCCGCAGGGATCATTGGCATATAAATAAGAACAACGTCACCCCTCTTGACCCCCTCTTCTCGGAGCACACCAGCCAGGGTTTCCACTTCTTCCAGCAATTGCTTGTATGTGTATTGTTCCTTGGTGTTCGCGACTGGACTGTCCCAATATATGGCGACGTTATCACCTCTTCCATTCGCTACATGTCTGTCCACGCAGTTAAAGGTCGTAGAGATCTCTCCACCTGGGTACCAATCCCACGAGATGTGCTCAACGTTACTCTTCTTGAGCGTTCGGGTGGTCTTTTGGAACGCCTGTGTAGGCTCCTTGTGCCAGAATACACCCTTTCCTTGTCGCATCCAGAACTTTTCTGGATCCTGCATAGACGCGGCATACACCTTATCTTGGATGTGCTGTTGAGCCATGGTTGCGTGTGTCCTAGAGCCTACTGACTCCCGCCGTGAATGAAAATGTATATGCCAATATCTCTCTGCTTTGTAGCATATGTTCCAGTTTCCTGCAGTTCTGAAGCTGGGCTGACAGAAACGAGTGTGTATGCTGTGGTGGATGGCCAGGGCTGGTGTTGGTCGAATGATTACCTCGGCAAGACGCAGATGATCTGTTATTTGTGATAGGGATTGATCAATTCAAATTCGAAATTATACGCAAGGGAGTACGAGAGTCAGATCTTGAAGAGGACAAGACCTGGCTTATATCAATCTTGTTGCTGGTTTTCGGCCCAAAGGGACCTGGTGACGGTGCCGAGGACATGGTGTCTGGAGCTACTAGCACGATGCGGGCGGGATGCGGGGAGCGCTTGCTTAGTCGGGTTGCTTGCCATGCAGGTTTGTTACTCCTACGACTGCAAAATTATGCACTGTGCTTCTAATTCAATGTCAGTTGGTTGTTTATAGGTTCATGTTAATATAAGGTGCCTATCAATGGTTGTAGGTATGTAAACTGCAGCTTCGCAGTAGGTATATTCAAGTTGCTAGGACATGAAGTAGGCAGAAATACCATCTCAAGTCATTGGGTTGCTCTCGCTCTATTCACGTCCGACACAAATCTGACTCGATATTGGTGTAACGGTAGCAGGGGTGTGTGAACTTGGCAGGTATCATATGTCACGTGATGTACTCCCATGCATCTGCCTGTGTATTCGCCATTCAACCCAAGTTTGCTTAATATGTCCAAAAATCTGGAGTCTATTGATGTGAGGCCTTTGCATTATAATGTGTGCGTTTGGGATGTTTTTCGTCCATGGTGCATTTGGGAACAATTTTCAAAGAAGTTCGATTCAGGTGCTAAATCCGAGTAACACATACGCCATTTCGATACAAGCACTACAGGATAAACACATACCCACAGTATCTACGAAAGAACACACTATCATTTGACTCATAGAGGGGTACAGCAGCCAACAAAACCCGATAATTTATGTTACGCTTGCCGATAATATTGTTTGTAGTTTCGCTACGATGATGTCCGTGATCTGACAACCACTACGTGCCACCAACGGGAGCCGACGTACTGAGTCTCCTAGCTTGCTCTGTGGCATTCAGCTCGATACCCAGATTCTCGGCCACCGCAATGAAACCCTTGCTTTCATTACCAGAGCTAACCCATAAATCGACCCAGCCCTCTTGACGCGCCTTCTCAACCTGATCCTTGCTCCAGTCCTCCTCACCAGGGCGCTCGACATATATAGTCTTCAGACCGTTGTCCTTCGCAGCCTTGAGATCGTTTAGATGCGCAGCTACCATAGCACACTGAGTAGGCGCCAGTTGAAGCTTCTCAGCAGCTCCAAGATACACGCGCGGGGAAGGCTTATAAGTGCCGAAGAGCTCAGCTGAGAATAGGTGTGTGAAAGGGATGGTACTGTATGTGCGAAGGTCTCCGAGGAGACTGAGATTACCATTTGACAGCGTGCACGTATCTACGGTGTTAGTGTATGACGTCCTTGTTCGGGTTGCACGTACAGAAAAGTCTGTTCAACATCGAGACACCCGTCGCAGAATCAGCCCAGGGCTCCAGTCGATGCCATACCAAGCTGATGGCGCGCAACTGCTCATTGTCCCACAAGCCAGCAATTTGCCATTGGATGACCAGTTCGTTCAGTGATTCGAGATGGTGCTCATCGACTGACTTCCATGGAACAGCTGGATCAGCGGCGAGCTTCCGCGTGAAATCCTTATAGCTATTTCTCCACTGCTGAGCGAATTCGCCCCAATGCTGTGCAGTCATGTCAGATGCTGCGAGTCTGACACGGGAAGCTAGAGATGCAGTAGCCGAATTGAGCGTAGCGTGAGCCTGGGCTTGTAGTTCGCCTACAACAGTGGTGCGCCAGTCGACACAGGTACCGAAGACGTCGAAGAATAGAGCACGAGGTTTTGGGTCGATAGCCATAGTGACACCGGAGATTGATATTGGAGATGTTTTGGGTAGTGGGATTGGTGATGAGAGGTCATTCTGTACTGGACGATGTTGCGATCCTGCCATGAGGGGCTTCACCAATGCGATAACGTCAGAAGTACGAGTGTGTCCGGAAATGTAGCGTGCGATCGGAAAAGCGTCAATGTCAGCGACAAAACAGGATGAAAGAGAACAGAGGGAAGATGCAGCAACCACACTCGGACACTTCAATGTTGGTCTGCAGAGGAAGCCGTGTTTGACCACGCGCAAAATTGCCTAATGCAGCCGCTGCAGACAAAGGAGCCTTCCCAATGGTAGAAGGTCCGCGTGGAATACCACAAGTCTGCAACAGCGACGCAGTGCGCATGGGCGAGCCAGATTGCTCCGGTATCACGATATTATACGGCAGCGGTGAGGCGGAGAGTGTAGGATAACCCTCAGAGGACCAATCAACCATCTCAACGCCGGCCCGCAACCGCTATGACCACCGCGTTCAACTAGCATCACAACAGACGCGTACAATCATTTCAGGCAGAGCAAATTTGTCAGGCGAAAGGCAGGAGGTGTGAAGAATTATGGTATCATTCCATGTAAAAGCACTCAATCCCACTGATGTGACCGTAAACTCCGTAGCCTACTATACAAGGCATTGTGACCATCCACCCAAGCACCGAAACCGACCAGGGACCGATGAGGCCGGTAGAAGTCGTGATATGAAAACCGTGAAAGAAATGCGCTTAACCACCGAAACCGTAAAGGGTGCGGCCTTGACGCTTGAGGGCGTAGACAACGTCGAGAGAAGTGACAGTCTTGCGCTTGGCGTGCTCAGTGTATGTGACGGCATCACGAATCACACCCTCAAGGAAGGTCTTCAGAACACCACGAGTCTCCTCGTAGATCACTAGAGGCCATTAGCTTTGCACTGTACCACAATGGGCGAGATACATACTGGCTGAGATACGCTTGACACCACCACGACGTGCGAGACGGCGGATAGCGGGCTTGGTAATACCCTGGATGTTGTCACGCAAGATCTTGCGGTGACGCTTGGCTCCGCCCTTGCCGAGACCCTTGCCACCTTTGCCGCCTGAGAGACGCGTCAGTACATGATTGAGACGGATGTGCAAGACGCGTTCGTGAAGAGACGCGTCGTGGTGGGGAGAAAGACTTACGTCCAGTCATGTTGATGTGTGGGGGGGAGTTGTTGGAAGTTGGGTGAGGTGATTTGAAGCGGGCTGAAGCTGGAGAGGAGATGCAGTTGGCTGGATGAGAATAGTGTATGAGGCTGGGGGCGTCCGGTGCTTAAGAGGACAAGGCGGGTCGTGCACTGCGGTCGCTGGATCACACACGCCTGACGCCTGTCGGCCCAGATCAACCACCGTGCACGGGCGCGCTTTCGAGATCAACGACCGTGCCCCTTCCTAATCGGGAAAGCGCTTTAGCGAGCCAATCACCGCAACTCGCTCTTACTTGTGAGTTTCGAAGTTGCTGTTCCCGCTGCAAAACAGCGTTGATGTTCTTGCGCCGCTTTCCAGCGCGCCTTTCGAGTTGATTTTCCAGGCAGCCGCCCGCCCCCCGTGCACTTATTAACCTCGCCCGCCCGCCTCCTCCCTCTCTCATCCACCACACCAGCTCCACTCCTCAGCCTCAACAATCATCTTCATCAACACAACCCACATCACCAGTCATGGCCCGCACTAAGCAGACCGCCCGTAAGTACCTCCCACACACATCGCATCGCTTGCAGCGCGTTGGTGTCGCTGCTGCAGCTTGTCTACTGCCGCCACCATCGCGCTGCACGCACCGACTTAGCTGTCTTTGCGCACTGCCTTCACAATACTTCGCACTTTGCAACGCATAACTAACACTCCATGCAGGTAAGTCCACTGGTGGCAAGGCCCCCCGCAAGCAGCTCGCTTCCAAGGCTGCCCGCAAGTCCGCACCATCAACCGGTGGTGTCAAGAAGCCTCACCGCTACAAGCCCGGTACCGTCGCTCTTCGTGAGATCCGTCGTTACCAGAAGTCCACCGAGCTTCTCATCCGCAAGCTGCCCTTCCAGCGTCTTGTTCGTGAGATCGCTCAGGACTTCAAGTCGGATCTCCGCTTCCAGTCCTCCGCCATTGGTGCTCTTCAGGAGTCCGTCGAGGCTTACCTCGTCTCGCTCTTCGAGGACACCAACCTCTGCGCCATCCACGCCAAGCGTGTCACCATCCGTATGTCTCCTCAAATCTTCTCTATGACCACGCGCTAACTGCCAGCAGAGTCGAAGGACATCCAGCTCGCTCGTCGTCTCCGTGGTGAGCGCGGTTAAGCTTGTCACTTCTTGACGTCGGCCTCATGACAACCTCTGGTCGGCGACGGATATTTGGTTACTTTCTTTGGGCGTTTTCACGGAATCATGGTCACGGTCTTCAACTCGGGTTTATGGGGGCACTTGAGCGGTGCTGAGCATGTAGTATATCCAGCTAATCAGTGCATGGTTCACTGACGATTGACGAATCAATCGTTCAAACTTCAAAGACGTTGTTCTGCTTGGTGATTGTTTGATGACGAATGACGCGTGTTCTTCCATTCCTGTCACGCGCCTCTCTTGCCAACATCACACTGACGCGACGCTATCTACGACACGCGACGTGCGCCATGTGTTCGGCGCATCCTGGTCGCAATACAGTAAATCGCCGAACTGAACATTGCATAGGCTATTTGGGCAGGTATCTGTCAGCCGCTGCGTGTAGATGGTGCACCACTGAGAGTCTTTGGAGGCTGGACCCGATCACCCCGCAGTCCTGCTCTTCCGCGCGCCCGCTACTACGACCACAGCCATGAATGATACAAAGGCAGTTGTTGCGCCATGGCTGCGCGTGCGAGTACTGCTATAGCCTCTGGTCTATTATCGCCATTCGAAGAAAAAGTCCTGACACTCCCAAGATGACCTGGCAGCAAGAGTTCTGGTCGTGGATGAGTCCATCTTATGTCAAAACCGCTGAGCCTCCAGCAGTGGGGCAGAAGGCGCCTTCAACACCGAAGCTCGCACTCCAGGATGGGAAGCCCACGATCATCGCGTTCCTTAGGCACTGTGGCTGTCCTTGTAAGCCAAACCAGATAATATATCTCATTACATACAATCGACTAACATCAGACAGTTGCAGAGAAAACATTCCTCAACATGCGCGATGCAGCTGCCACGAATCCTGACATACACTTCATTGCCGTCTCACACAGCGACCAAGAATCGACCGACCATTGGCTTGCCGCCCTGCCCGACACATCCAAAAACAACCAGCCCAATCTGCAGATCGTCGTAGATGCCGAACGAGAAGCGTACGCCGCATACGGCCTCGGCATCTCCAGTTTCTATCACGTTCTCTCACCCGCTGGCCTGAGCAACCTGAACAAGCTAGGAAAAGAGGAGGGCATCTGGAACAGACCCACTGAGAGCGGGAATAGATGGCAGACTGGAGGCAACTATGGCATTGACAAGAGCGGCATAGTGCAATGGAACGGCAAGCATCAGCGCGCTGACGACATGTCTGATTTCAAAGAGGGCATATCTCTCGTCTCTGCACACTAGCCGATACGGAGAGCACGAGGATGTGCGTTGCGCGAGAGAGTGGGGGCTGGGAAATCCTGAAGGGACATTCCTATCGTTTTTGATTGATGCGTAATGTGGTCGTCATGATTCAGGTATGAGGCAGGTTATGTGGCGAGGTACCACTTGTGTTCAGTCTTGAAGCTCGATCTGCATCGGATAAGGCAGTTGCCTCTTAATATAGCATAAAGCATGTAGATTGCAACGATGACATTCATGTATGTTGCAGTGTTGAGCGCTCTGCGCAACGTCTGTTGATGTTTGTTGTGCACGCTTGATTAGGATACTCGAGTACCCGAGATCCATGACCTCACGGCGTTACGCGAAACGCGCTTTGAAAGTCGCGTCTGGCGCTTGTTGCCACCCAACTCACAGCACCTCGGCACGCTGCTATGCTAATGGCAACATGTCTGCATCATCTGTACCGGTGACGCGCGCTTCAAGCTGTTATGGCTCCGAAGTCGAGATCGACCCTGACGCTCTTGCTTCCGTGAGCGACTACGGCTCAGAGTTCGACGCAACCGAGATTGATGAAGATACAATCCTCGCAAACACTCTCGACTCGCTCATCCAACAGCTTCCCAGATCCGTTGAGAAGAGCATTGTACTTCCAAGCATTGAGTTTGAACAGGCAGAGGCAGCAGATGAAGAGTCAAACGATTTTGGCGTACTGTCCAAGCGGAATGAGTTACGCGTGGCGAAGGGCCACCGGCGCAAACATGAGGACATCGATTCACGCGAACACATCCAGAGTTCTCCAACCCGCGAGACGCTGGAAGTCGAGTACGACGAAAGGTCGCGCCGGGCATGGAGTGGTGCGTTGCTTTCAACCCACCAGCCGCACGATCTGATAGACTGACAACTAACAGCGATTAGTCCCGCTTAAAACCTCTCAACCATCGTCTCAATCAGGAACAACTACGATTCACAAAGTGAGCTCTACCACAAGCACTCCACATGTGGCTTCCTCTCAAGAGGCTACAGATGTTGATTCACGTCCGCCCATCGAGCGCTTTCGCACAAAGCCCAAGAAGCCACTATCTGTCACCGACCTTGTCTCGCCAGCATGGTGCGAATTACAATACTACTACACTCTGTCTAAGTTCGGGCGCAAGCCTCGGACGCAAGCCATGCGCACCGGGTCGAAAATCCACCAAAAGCTCGAAGACGAGGTACATACAACTGTACCAGTGCAGGTACAAACTAAAGAGGACCGTTTTGGGTTGCGGATCTGGAACACGATATCGGGGTTACGATGTCTGCGTGAGACTGGCCTGACAAGAGAACTTGAAGTTTGGGGTGTGATTGAAGACCAAGTCGTGAACGGCGTAATTGACGAAGTCTCTTACGAATGTCCTGATCCTGAGTTCGAGGAACATGTTGAACGGACGAGAGCACAGGAGAGCGGCAGCACAGTACCATTACCTACAAACCAGCTTGGTATTGCGGAAGCTTTTGTTAGGGCTTCGGGTGCGGACACCAACAGCAGCGCATGGGTAGGTGGAGTCGGAGCAACACAGCAAATCTACATCGCCGATGTAAAGACACGCGGTGTGCGTTCAAAGCCAACCGGTGCGTCACTGCGACCGACAAGGATGCAACTTATGCTGTACCGCAGGCTTCTCGAGTCTCTGTCTCTCAACACCGTAGATGCCGAGACCGTTTTCGCCCGCTACGACTTGGATTCACTAGAGTCCTTCACAGAGATTTTTCTGCACGAGATTGGCGACGTTGGTTTCGAGAATGAAGCCGCTCGGTTTCCAAATCTGCTCTCGTTGTGGTCTTTGCTCATCACGGAGCTGCAGCTTGCAATCCCTCCAGCAAGCCTTTCTTGTATTCTTTGTGCTGAGTTCCGCTACTCAAAAACAGGTGATGTCATCGGCAACGAGCTTATTGTGTACGAAGCAAACGTCATTGAAGATTACCTCGAGGATGAGATGGCATGGTGGAAGGGAACAAGAGAAGCCAAGGGGGTGGCAATCGAAGACGCGTTCAAGTGCAGAATATGTGACTTTGCAGAGAACTGCAAGTGGAGGCAGAAGAAGGTCGATGAGGCAGTTGAGAAGAGTAGACTTCGGCGATTGGGAGGGGGCAAGAGCGCTGTCTGATGACTGCTGTCGTCGTCGGAGAGCTGTGGCGTATCTCTTGTCTTCTCGACCTCTCTTCTGGCACATCTTTGGTGTTTTTGTTCCGATGCCTTGGTCCATCTGACTGGTATACATTCTTATTACATAACGACATCTTGGTACATAACGAATTCACTTCGTGGTTTCTCACATATAGAACTGATTCATCATGCATGTCCACTTTTCGCAATTTGTAGCTGTCGTTCTATTGCTTGATTGCCTCCTCACCTACAGCGGCAAATGTGATAACGTCATATTGTAGTGTTCTTCTTCAGCATATTTCACTATAATTAAGTTTGTAGATATTTGCATATCAGTCTGTTTATCAGATCTACAGATTCTAGGTTAGTTGAGGACGCACGTTGTTGCGCTGTCTTTTTTTATTAGGTTTGTTGTCTAAATCTCTCGTGAAATATCTTTATATAAGTAGCGTTTTTAGAGGCATAAGATCCTACTATATTATTATATTTAACAATTCAACGCTAACTAACGTACTACCACAAGCAAAGATATAGGATTAAAACGCGTCTAGCAAAATTGCACTAGGTGTAATGTAGGTATAGATGTACTGCTTCACCTGTGGGGTCTCCTGCTAGCATCACGTGTGTCACGTGCACAAAGGATTATTGTGACCTATTACTCCTTATAGCTCTTCCCCTACCATAGTATTATTACATAATAGAATTTAATAAAGTTAAGTCACAAGCACGTTTTCTCTATAGTACACACTTTTAAAATTTTATGCGCGATTTAAGGACAAGCTAGCCTGTCCTAGGTGCAGGACTAACTAAGACAACCTCTTATAACTAGATTAGCATACGTCTACTTAAGTGTAGCTACATAGATATCTACGCTCTATATAGCTATATAAAAACCTTAATCCCTACATCTTAGACTAAAGCCAAAATGCCCTTAGATGTATAAATTGTCTAGCAAGAGTCTACTGCCTGCTAGGGGCCTTATACGGGCCATATCTAGGTCTAGGGAAGTTTAGGGTCCTATTATCGTTCTACGTGAACATCTATGCGCAGATTGTTCTTACGCCCTAGCCATTTGCTAGGTCGCGCATGCCATAATAGACAATCCAGTTCTCTGTTCTGTTAGGGCTAGTAGTGAAACTCACATGTCTAACACCATAGGACTCCTCGCTTGGATTTTGGTAGAAGACAGGGTAAGGGTGCTTGCGCCAATCACTTGGATTCATTAGGTTGTCGCTGACGAGCTCCAATTGCGCAAGACAGTAGTTACGGTTGTCTGAGCGAGCGGCGCTGTAGATAAGGAAGTTCTGCTGCGTGCTAGGGTTGATGAGTTGCTGGGGAGCCTCATTAGAGGAAAGACGATCGTTGCTTGCGCGTCCAAACGGAGTCTTCTCCCAGGCATACTCTGGCACCGAGATGATCTGACGTTCCGTAAACGGCGAAGACACTGTCCAGGGGTCGGATAGCTTGGTGATGCAAAGGTTGGCTGGCCATCCATCGTACTGGCGATACCAGCACGAGTAGATGTGATATAACTGATTGTTGTGCTGAAAGTAGGTACCGTCTATGGCGAACTGGTTGTATGTGTTGAGCTCACCCTTGTAGGTGTAGGAGGCGGTCCAGGGATCAGAACCGATGCCCTCAACCACGTACATGCGATGGTTGACAGCTGGGCAATTGTACTCGCACCACATCTCGGTCTCGGGTGGGGGAGAGTCGAAACGTGGGTCTGCAGTGAAGATGACGTACCAGTTGCCGTTGAGACTGTGAAGTTCGGGTGCCCACAGATCCGTGGAGTAGTTCATACCTGCAGGCGGCTTGAAAAGCAGCTTGGACTCAGCATTGTTCCAATCAGTGAGGACTTTGCTGCGCTGTAGAGTGATGTCTTCGTTGTTAGTGTAGGTCATGTAGTAGTAGTCGTCATGGCGAAAGACCCATCTGGAAATTGTCAACTTGGAAATCGTGACCAAGGGGAAGAAGGCCTACGGATCAGCACCCACAGCATCAAGAATTGGGTTCGTGAATGTGGCGTTGGAGTTGGTCCCGTTTGGGGCTGCGTAGCAAGCACATGCAGCAACGAGTGCCGCCGCTAGCAAAAGCTTGAACATATCTGGTTATTGCCGACAGTATCGTTGTGCTCCGAAGTAGTTGACTGGCAATGTACAGGAGACGGAGGAAGTAGCCGGGTGTCAACGTTATATACCCATGGACGAGGAGCGGAGAACAGGCGGGCGAGCTCGGTGTAAGATGCTAGGTGAAGGTGGATGCATCACTGATCTGCATGGGCATTCCCACATGGCTGGGACGGGTGATGTGCCTTCACGTTACACTGCGAGAAGGGCGATATGACACTCAAGCACATGAGTAGGATCGTAGTTGAGGACAGAACGCAGGCGAACCAAGTCGCGGCATTTTCACTCGACCTCTCCTCCGATTATTCGCAGTGAACAGTAGTGGCACCAGCGGGCAGCCCCGAGTGACGCGTGCGGGGAAAAGCGCGGAGTGCAGACACGCTAGAGGAACGCGCTTCGGTGGAGTCGGCAGCTTTCCCGCGCCATGCACCATCGCGATCATCTGCTCCCAGGCAAGATGAACAACTCCCAGTTTCGCCGACTGCTGCTCAGCGACCAGTCCAAGCAGCAGGATGGGAGCAAGCAGAGTGCATCACCGGCCGCGCGCACGCCTGGCGACGCACTCGGTGCACGCAAGCATTCAAGCATCCCCATGACTCCGTAAGAAATGGCTCCAAGAAAGGACCGCAATTCTCCGTCCTAACACGGCTACAGGCGCCAGGTAGGCAGAGCATCAGTGCAGTCAGACTTTGCTCGCCAACTGGCAGAGCGTAATGCGAAAGCGAATCCACAGAAGAAGCCCCGCGCTTCAGCACCCAAAGGCACCCGGCTTGCCGCTGGCTACACCGATCGAACGAAGGAACGGGTTAGCGAGGAAGACAACGAGATCGCTAAACGCATCAAAAACCTCGACGAAGCGATGAAACTTGGCCAAATCGACCGCGAGACGTTTGAGAAGCTTGTGTCGGAAATCACAGGCGGCGATGTCAGCATGACACATTTAGTCAAGGGTCTAGACAGGAAACTACTTGAGCGAGTGCGGCGGGGCGAGGACGTTCTGGGCGGCGTTCATAGTCCATCAGCCGAAGTAGACGACGAGGGGGAAGCTGGTGAAGACTTCGAGGATGCTTTTGACGAGCTAGCTGATACAGATGTTGGCCCCGTCAGTCGTGAGAAGGTTGAGAAGAAGGGTGAAAGGATGCTGGCGCCGCCACCACCAGTCGCAGGCGCGAAACGGACACGAGCGGACATCCTGGCAGAGCTGAAGCGACAACGCGAGGACGCAGCGAAAGCAGCAGAAGCAGAGCACGAGAAGAGATTTCCAACATTAGGTCCCGGCTTTCGAAAAGTCACCCCTCAGGGCGAGCAATCGAGGATTGAGATCGATGAAAAGGGACGCGAAGTCTTGATTATTCGAGGACCCGACGGGAAGGAGAAGAGGAAAGTCAGGAAGCAGAAAGTTGAAGAACAGCCGGCCCCCAAGATACGGCATGATCTGGACGATGTGACGAAGCCAATAAACATGCACAACCTGCCAGAACCGAAGAAGCAAGAGGAATCGGAGGATGAAGATATATTTGCAGGGGCTGGGTCGAGTTACAATCCTCTTGCGAGCCTCGGTGATGATGACGACGACGATGACGATGACGAAGACTTAGATCAAGTGGGAGAAGCTGCTGCAGACAGTATCGTCGAGAAAGAGCCTGCAACATCGAAACTTGATCCTCCAGCTTCAGAGATACCTGAACCAGGTCTCGCAGCAGAAACACCAAAGTCCAGCCAGCCTCTTCAACCTGTGAAAAGAGATTACTTCAGCCATGGGAGCCTTCAGAGCAACGCTTCCAACACCACTCCTGGTCTTTCCTCTGCGGATGCTACTGTTCGTGCTGCTCTGGCTAAGGTGCGAAACCTTGATGAGAAGTCAACGCTTTTACAGAATCTATCCTCTGCCGACGCGGAATCTGAGGAAGCTCGTCTCAAGAAACGTGCTGCCGCCCTTGCAGCATCAGATCGGGATATGGAAGACATAGACCTGGGCTTTGGCGAGTCGCGCTTCGATGATGCTGATGAGATGGAGCAAGACGGAGAGAAAGTCAAATTCAGCGAATGGAAGGGACTCGGCGCTGGTGGCGATGACGATGACGGGGATGGACCAAAGGCAACGAAGAAGAGGAAGCGAGCACCAAAAAAGAGGAAAGGAGACGCAAACAATGCTGACGATGTCCTCAAAGCAATGGAAAGACAGAAAATAGAGAAGTCGAAGCCGTTAGGATAGAGCATCTGATCATGGCAATTACTTTCACACTACACACCAAAGGCTGTTGGACAGCTGTAAACTATCCTCGAGTCTGAAAACTGTTCTGGAAGTCTGCTGAGGCTCTCGCTGGTGTGTCTGTCACATGCTGTACCCGATAGGGTCCAATACGCTAGTGCGTCATCACGACTTACAAGCGACGTGCAGAGACAGCCACCAGGTCTGACCAAACATCACCAATATGGCTCAACAACCGCGTCAGTCTGCTCTTGCAAACGTACCGAGGGTTGTCATTCGCCCAGCATGGGATAATACGATCGCAGTATTGTATCTGCCAAAGGTAGCCACTCTTCCTAAATAAACATCGTGAGATTAAGCTGATAGGCAACAGGGCATCTTCTTCTTCGTCGCGCACCCGTATCTCTACCCGATGCTCAAGACTCGTCTTTTGCCTGCCTTTCTGCTCAGTACATTCGTCTTACTGAACCTGTTCTTCTGGACCTATCTGCCACAAGTCGCGTTCCTTTCGATATTCCACAAGGGTGGCAGTGCATGGGTGAATGGCACATTCTTAGTTCTTGGTGAGGGGGCGGCTGTGGTGGCTATTTTGTTTGAATCTTTCTTGGTGGACGAAACCCAAGTGGACATCTTCGATGCGGTCATGATACATAAAGGTTATGAAGACCTTGTACGCCAGCACCGTCCGGTGTCAGAAGACAACCTGGACAACCCCGTTCGCCGCCTGGGAAAGCCAACAAAGAGCTCAGTTTATGCGCCTTTCTCCTTCCGCCAGATTGCTGAGTTCGTCATACTGCTGCCCCTCAATTTCGTGCCATATGTAGGAGTGCCGATGTTTCTCTTTCTTACTGGATATCGCGCGGGGCCCTTCCAGCACTGGCGGTACTTTCAGCTCCTGGGATTTGACCGTAAGCAAAGGGAGAAGTTTGTGGGCAAGATGAGGTGGCAATACACATGGTACGCCGAGTCAGATAAAGCACCCTGCATCCTACTGACAACCTCTTAGGTATGGTACCATCTATCTGTTGTTGCAGTTGGTACCGCCTCTTGGCATGCTGTTCCTTCTGACAGCCGCTGTCAGCTCCGCATTGTGGGCAGCCGACCTAGAAACCGCGCGACGACAGCAGGAAGAGCGACTTATTGCCCCTCGGTACACGGATGAGCCGAACGCTGCGGTATGAGACACGATATAAGAGTAGAACCATACAATAGATGCAACTGCCTCATCAGACCTGTACTTGCAGATTATCTACGTGAGCTTCCTGAGCGTTTGCGTGTACATGTCAGTTCCTAAGTAACAAAATATGCTGTGTCAACCGAGCTTCTGCCGGGGCTGCGCAGCTTGACGGGTCTCATTCGAATCAACCTTGAAACATTATAGATGGCGATGGAAAACGACTTCTGCGTAATACAGCACTGCTTCTTCTGGGCACTGGAGCAACCAAAGTACAGTACAGTCTCGAGATCGTGAGCAGCCCCACGTAAGACTATAAGCGCCAACGATTACATGTGCGGAGGCCAACGGACCCGAGTGAGTTTTGTGGAGATCAAAGTGGATAACTGCCCAGGGCCGGAACAGGGAATGCAGGGATCTAAGCTCTTCAGTGCCGAAAACGTCTGGGAGCGAGGTGTTGACCGGAACACCAAGGACGGATTGACGGGGACACCAATGAGGTTTTGACCAACGAGAGGCTTTAATCGTGTCTAAAACAGGCCAGAACTTCAAAGTCAGTCTTTTTTAAGGCAGCTCTTGCAGCTTCAAGCTCAAAGAAAGTCATCAAAATTCTCGTACTATTTGATCAGGCCTCTCACACATTGCAGGGCAAGTGTGAGCCAAGTATTCCACCACGCAACAGCAAAGTAGGGAGAGTACAAGGAAACTCTATAGAATACTCCTCTGCCTACAATATAGGTAATACTTAACTAAATTTTAGCTTCAGGTATTATAGTAGCTACAAGTTCTGTGTTAGTAATAAGTTGGTTAGCTTGATGGTCGCTTATCCGCGGTTTTCCCTGAAACGTGAGAGCAGGCTTAACTTAGACTCTCTGTAGGCTCTGCTTCAAGGAGATTTTGTTGGGGAGCAGACCTGCTTTTGGCAGCTGATTGAACAACGGGCAGTTCCTGAGGACGGATTGTTGAGTGGTGTTGCCTAGGCAGGTGCCCGATCTAGCGACCAGTCATCTGGTGCATGGCGCCGGATGTTGGCGCTAAACGTCGTGCGTGCAGCTCCAGGCGTCATGCGGGTTGTCAGCGTATCAGTCCATCGATGTACTCGTTCAATATGTGACGATTTCCCCTTGAAGCTGCCTGTAGCAGTGAGCATCCCAACTGCAACGAAACCACACCACTCGCCCAGCTGCACGTACAAATTCCTTTGATCGGCACAGCAGCAGCACTTCGCCCCAACGACCTTCGCGCTCCGGACCGCGCACAAGTACTGCGACTTGGCCGCGCCCACCACCCAAGATGTCGTCGCAGGACCGAGGGAGGGTCAGATCGGGCCGTAGGTTGTCGAAGAAGCGGAGGGGATCGGAGAACAGATTATCGCTCGATGTTCCAGAGCGCTTCAAGGATGGACACGACGCAGAGGACGACGTAACGGCGCCGAGGAGGAATGACACCGTATCGATGAACCAGTCCATTTTCTCCATGATCGCTCGTGCGGGACAGCACTCGCAGACCGATCTCGCAACCATGCAGGAGGTGGACTCGGGCGATAGCGACCAAGAGGGCAAGAGGCGCCAGCCTTTACACAGCTTGGATGGCGCCGCGCGATTAAGCCGCCTGAGCTCTGCGAACGACTTCAAGAGGGCACTAGAAGAGCCGCAGGATGACCGGAATCGGCCATCTAGACAGCACCGCAGAATACTGTCCGATCACAAGCTGTTGCGCTCCTTGCCCAAATTGAGAAACAGGGCAGATGCCAGGCCGGAGGAGCAACCTATGGACGAGATGTCATCCTCTCAGCTTCTAGCTCCGCGGCCACCGCCGCTTGGGTCTCCCTCCACAACACCGACCGAACGATTGTCCAAGATCAAAACCAAACCGGCCACGGACGAAGACATACAAATCGAGAAGACAAGAAGCTCAGGAGGAAGAAGCAGACACGGAAGCTCGGCAGCGACGATCAAGAGCTCAGGACCTGCCACTCTTGCACAGCGAATACAGCAGATTTTCCAGCTCGATGAGGTTGAGGAGATCATTTCCGAGTACCCTTGCTGGTTGCTTCAGAGTATCTTGTTGCAAGGATACATGTACATCACTCAGAAACATATATGCTTCTATGCATACATATCGAAGAAACATGTAAGCCCTCAAGTACAATTCTACGGTATGTACTGACCCTTTACAGCACGATGTCAGCAAGACAGGTTACCTGTTCAAACGCGGTCGGTCCAAGTACAACAGATATTGGTTCATACTAAGAGGCGATGTTCTGTCCTACTATACCAACCCTGCCGAACTTTACTTCCCACGCAACCGCATCAATCTGCAGTACGCCATATCCGCTGGGGTTCTCGATAGCAAACAGAAACACGAAGAAGAAACCATATTCACTGTCACCACTGACCAACGCACGATTCAATTTAAGGCGGACAGTGCTACAAGTGCGAAAGAATGGGTAAAATCCATCCAAAAAGTCATTTTTCGGACGCACAACGAAGGAAACAGCGTAAAGATCTCGCTCCCGATTCAAAATGTGCTCGAGATTGAAGAGAGCGCTATACTGGACTTTGCAAATACCGTCAAGGTCAGAGTAATTGACAATGACGAAACATTCGCAATCGACGAGGTATGTACTGGCCATTTTATTGTAGTAAAGGTCTCGCTAACAGCGTGTAGTACTTTTTCTCATTCTTCAACAACGGACAAGATGCACTCAACGTCCTGCGTATCATGGTCAACGATAATGAGCACCACCAGGCGGCGGAGTCTCGTGACAATGCTGATGTCGGCAGTCCAGCTACTCCAACAAAGACTCAAGCGAAGTCAACAAGCAACCCGCCAATCGCTGAGCCTGTCCGCGCCACCCTTTCACCGCTACCAACACCGCATGCTGGAAGGTCGAGCATTAGTGATGTATCTGCTCGATCCAGTGTGGACATACACCGAAAGAGCTGGGACGCGCGACGCAGCATGGATGCTAGCCGGATGTTTCGTCGTCCAAGTCACGAGCTGCGACGTAGTTTTAGCAGACATCGCTACGACTTGCAAACGACAACCCGCCCTGGTGATAGCTCATCACTTTCACCCAGGGTAACAGACACAGAATCGGCGACAACTTCACTCGAGCGCGATGCTGAGTCCTCCGCTGCGATACAGTCCATAGACGAGAGTGACGCATCTGCATCTCAGATCCTGAACCGGTCCGACGTCTTCCGAGCTCCTGCGACACAGTCACCTATTACCACATCTGATCAATCGGGCCCTTTAGCGCGTTATTCACAGGATACAACACGCTCATCAGGGCGAGGAAGGCAGCCACCAAGACCAGTGCAACATCTGAAGAGTGACAGCAACGCGAAGGCGGCGGCTCTCACACCTGAGACGACGGAAGATGATGTGGAAGCCGGTCTTGCTCAACCACGGTTGTCCGGCTCCTCGTCAGCACTCCAAGATATCGCATCCTTTCCACTCAACAAAGCTACAGGCCTTGCGGGGTTCCTTCGCAACCGGTCGAAGAAGATGGGTAACTTGCTTGCCACTGAGTCCATGGGCTACTATGAAAAGGTTTCTGGAATGTTGGCTGGAGGGCGCAAACACTACAACACAGCCGAAGGACTCGAGACTGGGGATCAAGTCCATGGGTTTGAGGACGACGAAGACGCCGTCAAAGCCGCCGAAAACTTCAGGGAGCATTTCGCTTTTCCCGAGACGGAGATACTACATTCGTCCTTTTTCGCATCATTACAGCGAGTGTTACCGAACTACGGCAAGATCTACATCAGCGGAAAATTCTTTTGTTTCCGCAGCCTGATGCCTACATCGAAGACGAAGATCATCTTACCTCTGAAAGACATCGAGAACGTCAACAAGGAGAAGGGCTTTAGGATTGGCTACCACGGTCTTGCCATTGTGATTCGAGGACACGAAGAACTGTTTTTCGAATTCTCGAAAGCCGAGTACCGCGACGAATGCGCAATTACTGTGCTTCGCATACTGGAGAATGCCAAATATCTGGAAGACAGAGACTCATCGTCGTCGGGCATCGACAGCGACGACGAGGCGGCCAAAGCAGAGCATGATCTTCTCCAGCAAGCGCGTCACGACACTGCTCAAGATCCACGAGCCGTCGTCTCCAACATCGTACGCGCCGCTGATCAGGAGCGCATCCCACTTATATTTGACGATCCACTGGCTTCATTTGTTGATTTTAAGCCAGCAGAATCTCTTACGGTTGTTTGCCTCACTATTGGATCTCGTGGGGATGTGCAGCCTTACATTGCGCTGTGCAAAGAGCTCCTGAAGGAAGGCCACAAACCGCGTATAGCAACGCACGCAGAGTTCGAACCATGGGTCCGACAGCATGGCATCGACTTTGCGCCTGTTGACGGCAACCCAGCCGAGCTTATGCGGATCTGTGTGGAGCACGGCATGTTCACGTACGGGTTCATGAAAGAAGCAAACTCCAAATTCCGCGGCTGGCTCGACGATGTCTGCAGCTCTGCATGGCGGGCGTGCCAGGGGGCCGATGTGCTGATCGAGAGTCCCAGTGCGATGGCCGGCATTCATATTGCAGAGTCGCTCGAGATTCCATACTTCCGCGCCTTTACAATGCCGTGGACACGAACTCGAGCTTACCCACATGCTTTCTCGGTCTTGGAGAAGAAGATGGGAGGAGGCTACAACAGCATCACGTACATCACATTCGATGCAATCTTCTGGACGGCCATATCCGGGCAGATCAACAAGTGGCGCCGCCGTGAATTGGGTCTGCAGAACACATCGCAAGCTAAGATGCAGGCAAATTCTCGCCCGTTCTTGTACAACTTCAGCCCTCACGTGGTCCCTCCACCACTCGACTGGCCAGACTGGATCCGCGTCACTGGCTACTGGTTCTTAGACGAGGCTGACATGTACGAGCCGCCTGCTGATCTGAAAGCCTTTATCGAACAGGCACGCAAGGACGACAAAAAGCTCGTCTACATTGGCTTTGGTTCTATCGTTATCGATGACCCTGCCGCTTTGACGAAGACGGTTGTTGACTCGGTCCTTAAGGCAGATGTGCGCTGCGTCTTATCAAAGGGCTGGTCAGATCGTTTGGAGACGAAGGATGCATCCAAACCCGAGATTCCCCTCCCACCTGAGGTGTTCCAAATCCAAGCTGCGCCGCATGATTGGCTGTTTAAACAGATGGATGCTGCAGTGCATCACGGTGGGTCTGGCACGACGGGGGCAAGCTTGCGAGCGGGTATTCCGACAATCATCAAGCCTTTCTTCGGAGACCAGTACTTCTTCGCCCAGCGTGTTGAAGATCTCGGTGTTGGGGTGTGGCTCAAAAAGGTCAACACGAGTGTGTTCAGTCGGGCGCTGTGGGAGGTGACTAACAGTCAGCGCATGATTGTCAAGGCAAAGGTGTTGGGCCAGAAGATCCGCAAGGTATGCGATGAAAGTCAACCCTCTGTGACGTGCACTGACTCGAGGCAGGACAATGGCGCGCAGGTTGCGATCCAGACGATCTATCGCGAGCTCGATCGCGCCCGCACGCTCATCAACAAGCACGCCAAGCAGGACGGCGACCACACAGACGAGTTTGAAGATGACTGGACGATGGTCGAAGACGCGGAGGAGGTCGACGTCGGCCCTTTCGAGGCGCAGCGTGCGGTTGCGGGGATGACTCAGGACGCGTCTCGGACAGGAGGAGGTTCGCTGGTGCTGGGGAGCATGGTGCTCAGGGGCGCACAGAGGCGCACATCAGAGTCTGCGAGCAGAGACTGAGCGTCGCGGGGCTTATTTTTTGATTGGCAGCATGGCGTTTGAGGAGCTGGGAAGAGGGACACGATAGACACGACCGCTGACGACACAGCGAGCTAGGCACGTAATTAGACGACTGTAATGCCCGACGGCTGCCTTGCCATTGTGACGCGAGGCGGCTCAACCGCGCCGCCAATGCGACGTGCCGTGCTGCGAGCTGCGAGCTGCGAGCTGCGTGCTGCGTGCTGCGTGCTGCGTGCTGTCTGCTGTCTGCGGTCTGGCGGCGAGGCATGACGGTGCGCGAGCTGCAAACAACGAACGGGCCTGCGCACGTGTGCACGTGTCACTGCACCAGAGCCCGCACCAGCAGCCCCAGCCCCAGCCCAAGCCAGGCAGCGTCGCAAACAATGGCCCACGGCAGCGGGCAGGCAGCGGCGGCGGCGTTGCAGGCGTCTGCGGGCGTGGGCGACGGAGGCAGGCCTTTGTCTGATGCTGCGTGGTGCACGCGCCAAGCTGCTAACATGGTCGACGACGCATTTAAACAAGCTCCAAGCCCCTCCTTGGGGAGCTCCAGCTGCCTTTGCGACCACGAACGGCCGTCGACACACGCGCGCCACACCCTTGCCCGACGCCCCGGCTCCGCTCCGCCGCGCACTGCTCTGCCTGCACCTGCACCGCCGTCGCCCGCGCGCTGCCCCCGGCGCCCATTGTCTGCGAGTCTGCGAGGCCCGCGCCGTGAGCTCCAGCGCCGCCCGCTCGCGCCTGCGCAGCCCGCCCGAATGCGACGGCCTGCGCGACGCGCCGCCCCCCAACACCCCCAGCACGCCGCCCCCGCCCGCGCGCTCGAGCGCATGCATCGCCTCGACGCGGCATGAAGATCTCATCGCCCCCGGGGCTGCACTATCCCATCACGGTGCTCGAGCTGCTGAAGAAGCCCGATGACGGCGTCCAGCGCTCCGAGCGCCTGTTCACGTACACGTACGAGAGCACCGTGACCGAGACGAACAAGTGGGGAGAGGAGAAGACGCGCAAGAAGACGCTGACCGCCCACTTTGCCGCCAGCACCGACGGCCGCATCGCGCGCTGGTACATCCGCGCCGGCGCCGTCGTCGCGCGTCCCGGGTCCGCCAGCCCCGCCCCTGCCTGCGCGCCCGCTAACCGTGTGCAGCCCCGCCATTGTCGACATCGAGGAGCCATGCACGCACGAGATCCAGTTCGGCGGCCTCTGCGCCGAGTGCGGCCAGGACATGACCCAGATCGACCATCTGACCCTGCGCAGCAACACGGACCGCGCCACCGTCAACATGACCCACGACAACGTCGCCCTGCTCGTCAGCCATGACGAGGCCCTGCGCGGCGAGGAGGAGACCAAGAAGCGCCTGCTGGACTCGTCCAAGCTGACGCTCATCGTCGACCTCGACCAGACCGTCATCCACACCACCTGCGAGCGCACCATCGCCGAGTGGAAGGCCGACCCTGACAACCCCAACCACGACGCCGTCAAGGACGTCGAGGGCTTCCAGCTCGCCGACGACACCGTGTCCAACGTCGCCGCCAACTGGTACTACGTCAAGAAGCGCCCCGGCCTGCAGGCCTTCTTCGACCGCGTGTCGACCAAGTACGAGATGCACGTCTACACCATGGCCACTCGCGCATACGCGCAAGCAGTATGCCAGATCATTGACCCCGAGCGCAAGTACTTTGGCGACCGCATCCTCAGCCGCGACGAAAACTACACGGACAAACTCAAGAGCCTGCAGCGCCTCTTCTATCACAACACATCCATGGTAGTCATCATCGACGACAGGGCAGACGTGTGGCAGTACAGCCCCCACCTCGTCCGCGTCCCCGTCTTCAATTTCTTCCCGGGCGCCGGCGACATCAATGCCAGCTTTCTGCCCAAACAGCAAGAGCTGGTCACCCAATCCAAACCTCTCGCAGCGTCGCCCGCCAAGCCCGAAGCTGCCCCCGTCGCCGCCCCTGGTCTTGGCAAGCCTACTGCAGCCACGCCAGCAGAGGGCACCAACGGCGTTGGTGAGGCACTCGAGCAACAGCTGTTGTCTATGGCATCTCCAGAAACGCTAGACGAGCAGACCAAGGAGCAAGAAAGAGTGATTGTTGCACAACAAACAGAGCGGCCTCTGCTGCAACAACAGCTCATGCAAGACAAAGCGGACGAGGAGGCCGAGGCTGAGGCGGAGGCAGAAGCAGAAGCGGAGGCAGAATCAGAGACAAGTGAAGAGCATGGTACAGCGAATGGCGATTCACAACATGTCGAGCCCCCCAAACACCGACACAGCATCCTGCATAATGATGATGAAGGCCTAGACGTCATCGAAAACAACCTCAACCGGGTGCATGCGGCCTTTTACGACGAGTACAGGGCGGCAAAGGCTGTCGGACCGGCAGGACGGGTGGCTGCACTCAAGGGCGAGAGGAGTCCGAAGAAGCGCCCTACTGACTCTATCCCCGATGTCGCAGAGTTGATGCCGGCGATGAAACAGCAAGTGCTTGACAACACGGTCGTAGTGTTTTCTGGCATAATACCACTCGGCGTTGACATTCAGACGTAAGTGTTGCTTCGCTGCCTGCTAGTTAATGCTAACGACACCAGAACCGATTACGCGCTTTGGATCAAGAGCTTCGGCGCCGAAGTATCGACCAACGTGGACCGGCGAACAACGCACGTCATTGCCAACCCTGACCTGAAGACCACCAAAGTTAAGAAAGCCGCACGCTATGAGAAGATCAAGATAGTCAACCCGGAGTGGATGTTCCAGAGCTGCTCAAGATGGGAGCGTGTTGACGAGACACCATACCTCATCAAGGTCGATCCAGCTGAGCGTGGGGCGTCTCCCTTCCATGATGACAGCCTGGAGGGTTCGGGTGGAGAGGAGGCAGATGGGCTCGTTGATTCGCCAGTAACGCTCAACTTGACGGCTGATAACTGGGACTCGGTGGACGACGAATTAGCCGAATTCATGGAGGGCGACGACACAGACGGCTCACATGGCTCGGACTCGGACAGCGAGCGGTCCGATGACAGCACGGCATCGACGTCGAGCCGGAAGCAGAAGAAACGAAAGCGTACCAACGGCAACACAACTGACGGCAGCGAGGCAGACGAGAGCGACAGCAGTGTGACAAGCACGTCCCGACTGCAGCGGCGGAAGAAGCGAACCCTGGAGCGCGTGACATCACTGGCAAATGTCGTCACGGCGGAAAAGTCGTCAGGTCTACCGACACCGGAAGCAACAGGGACAGAGGCGCTGCCGGCAGAGGAGCTGAAGGAAGGTCCTGAGGAGAACGGGGTTGCGCCGGACCTGCAGGAGGACAACGACGACGCGCTCGAGGCGGAGCTCCTGGCGGGATTCGACAGCAGCGATGAAGAGGCGTGAGCGTGCAGCAGTGATGGGGGCGTGAGTTTGACAGCATCTGATTTGTCTGCATAGCGTGGTGTTTGGCATTTGGCGTTCTTGGGGGGACATGTTTGGTCACTTGGCTCTGGTCGTGGCCGGCTCTGGTCGTGGCCAGCACATCTGCGCGTCTATGTATTCAACCCTGTACACATGAGATCCCGTGCTATGTCTCCCTCGCAATGCCCCCCTCCACAGAGATTGGACTGGACTGCAATGACTGCCATGTTGGTATGCGCGCCCCCGCCGGCCGTGGGTGTGGTCGGTGGATGGGAGCCGTGTGGCTGTGCGCTGGGCGTGGCGCGCGGCAAGCTTACCCCAGCCCCAGCTTCGCAGGGGACGGCGGACAGTGAGGCTGCTGCAGCGCTCACGCCGTCTTCCTCTGTCGCCCCCGTCCCCACTGCGACCGGTCAGGCCGAGTATCGCCCCGTCATCAGGCAGCCACGCCCTCGGCCGCGAGACGCTCGCGATACCCACCGCCCTCCGCCCGCCCTCTCCACATAAAACAAGCACCGCCGGGCCGCCGCCGCAACCGCAGAGTGCTCCAGGCCCCCACGACGCCGCACGGCCATGTCTCCGCAAATCCCCAGCCCGGACTTCACCAAGCTGCCCACCGACCTCAAGACGCTGGTGGTCGACCACGCAAGTAGCACCGCGCAGCCTGTGTCTCCCGGGCGCCCCGCTAAGCACGTTGCAGATCACCCGTCCCACCGACCTCCAGAGCCTGTGTCTCACCTCCAAGCAGCTGCGCGACATCGCCGTCCGCCGCCTCTACCGCGACGTCACCATCGATGTCGGCTCCAGCAAGGACACGCGCCTCGGCGCCTTCCTCAACCCCAAGAACATCGGCCTGCAGCACATCCGCAAGCTTGACCTGTACCTCACCGACGTGCTCGACAAGTGCAATCAGATCCACCAAGCCAACTTCGCCGTGCGCATGATCCTGGAGCTGCTCCCCGAAAACATCCTCGACAAGTTCTCGTGGCACCCGTGGTCGCCCTTCTCCGCCGACAACCTGGTGCTGCTGTACAAGAAGCAGAAGCGCCTGAAGTGGGCCGAGAGCATTGCCCTCGACAGAAACGTCCTGGAAGAACTGCAGAAGATACCCGGCCTCAACGAACAACTTGCCAATGTTCGCAAGATTGGCCTCTACCCAGACTCGAGGGAGGTCCTCGACTACTGCCATTTCCTTCTGAAACACACCTCCAACCTCGACAAGATCACCATACATGCGAGTTTCGAGGACAGCGATGTGCCCATACCAGACCGAGAATTGAACGACTCGTCCACTGGGCCCGGCCTGATTACCTCTACCATGTTCAGCCATATGCAGCCTTTCTCCAAGTGCACCCCTCTCGCCCTCAAGGAGATCACCTTGCAGAAGCTAGGCCTGCGCTATGCCGCAGATACGTACTGCAAGATCATCGACTTCCGCACCGTAAACAGCATTAGGGTCTTCAGCTGTTCTGGCACTGATGCTCTGTTTGCCGAGCTGAGCAAGAGCACCAAGTTGCCACAAAAGTTGGAGACTCTCGAGGTCAAATTCACCGACAACGGCGAAAACGATGGGTTGGGAGCCCTGGACGGCTTTTTGTGCCTTGTGACTGGTATCAAAGTACTCACACTGGACTACTCAAAGGTGAACAGCTTACCCGCATCTGCCGGTATTGTGAGACACTGGAAGTCCCTCAAGCAGCTCAATGTACATGCTTCGAGGGCGCCTGATGAGTGTGACGATGAGCTGGTCTACGACTATGCATCCTTCTCGTCAATCTGCAAAGACTGCACATTACTTGAGCAGCTCTCATTGGCGTTTCCACACGTGAGCGTCGTCCGCCCCAAGAGCGACAGCTTTGTCAACTTTGAAGTATGTTTGTCCATTCATCATCCCTCTGCAGTGTACTGACACCACTCTAGAACTGTCTCGGCGATCTGCCCAGCCTTGTAACCCTTAACATCACTACGTGGCCAACAACGCGGCCTGCATCTAGTAAACTGCCCCGCAAGATCTACGAGCACCTCCTCGCTGGACTCGCCCAGCAAGGGTTTGAAAACGGCACTAAGCACGCCAAAGCCCAGGACCGGGGCTCCAAATTGGCCGTCATTGCTTTCGGTGCATCGGACCGCGTGTACGACCGCGAAGACAGCGAGAACCAGTTCATTTTCGTCAAAGGCCGACAGACAGATCCGCTGGGCAACGAAAGGAGCACAGCAGTGCAGATCGGGTGGTGTCTGAGAAAGTTTGTTGATGCGGGTGCGAAGAGCGATGTGCTTGATTTTTCGTTGAGCCATTCGAGTAGGCCACCCACAGAGGACCCGCCGAGTAGTGATGACTCTGATTAGAGGTTGGCGCTGCCTCGTCGGCGGCGGGTGGGAACACCGACAGACTTGCTGGAGTGGGCTCCCTTGAGGACAGCTAGGGGCAGCGATTGAGTTTTACGATGAAGCATTATACCCCAGGCTGTGTACTAAACAAATGATTCGAATGTCTTTCTCCCAATCTGAGCACTGCAAATTAATACGACTCGGTCAGCGCTGGTGGTCACTAGGTGATGCACTCTCACGTAGCCATGGGTAGAACATGGACGCTCGCCATGATAGTGAAAGCTTATTCACAGAGCACGTTGATCAAAGTGATGTGGATTTATTAGCCATCATGTGATGGAAACGCCATGCATGGCCTCGGACGCCGCTAAAAACACAAAGTAGAAGCCGGGCTACCGTTCAATCAAACGCCAATCACGTACACTCATCCCTGCCGTCCCGAAAACACACCCGTCCTAAAGCGTCAGAAACATAGCAGCGACCAGCGCCACCACGAAGCTAATAGTCGCGCTGCCGCCCAGCTTGCTCCCGGCGCCGCCGTGGATGCCGAGAATCTCCGCCTGCCGCGAGAACGTCACGTTCTGCGGGATCGACTCGTTCAGGCACTGGCCGTTGGCAATGTCGAGGCCCCGCAGGTCGTCGGGCACGTGGAAGAACATGTAGCTGCGGTTGTTCAGGCCCTTGAAGCCCTCGGTGTTGTAGGGGAACCAGTCGTCGCTGTCGGTGGCCGAGGTGTTGCGCAGGAAGATGCATTGGACCTGGTTGGGGAAGTCGTGTGCGAGTTGCGGGTAGTCCTTCATGACGTCGGAGTTGGATGTGTCTGCGATGAGGACGAACTTGCGCTGGGGAAAGGTGGCGAAGACTTTCTCGAGTAGGTATTTCCGGATGGAGAGGGTCGCGCTCACGTCGGAGAAGTTCAGGGGCCGCGTGTCGAACGAGCCGCCGGGGTAGGTCTTGTAGATGAAGTCCATGTAGTTGCGGGTGGCTTGCTCAGGTGTGGTGGTCAGGTAGTGGAAGTGCGTGCTGTTTGGTAGAGTCTGCGACCAATTGCGGTAGATGTCGGGCATGTTCATCCATTGCGTAAAGTTACGAGCAAAGGAGTTTAGGAGGCCTTCTTTGGGGTCGTAGATCTTGGTCACTCTGAGGATATCGTCAATATCCGAGATGAAGGTGATGCCTGTAGGGGGGACGAGGAAGGCAGTGGCATTGCCGGTGTTTGTGCCATTCGTGTGGACATTGAGACGCTGCACGTTTTCGGTCTCGTTGCCATTAAGTAGACCATTGCTCTGAATTTGTACAAAGACGTCAAAGTCTCCTTGTTCGGTGGTCTCGTAAGGCAGAGTGACGGTCTGATTGCCGCCAGGCGCAGTGATAGCGTTGCCACCTCCGGGCTCACCATCACCACCCTGCATTGGCGCTGGCTCGAGTGTCATTGTGACATTCTCGTCGCTTTGTTGAACAACGAAAATGGACCTTGTTAGATTACGGGCATTGGCCTTCTGGTCATCCGGTAGCTTCTCTACGCTGGTGTCGATAAGAAAGACGTTGGCGAGATCATCAATCTTCGACTGAGAAATGTTGGGGATCTTGTAGACATTGCCGTGGAAGCGAACGTTCCAACCCTGCTCTGTCCAGTTGGCGTACGGTGGGACGTTGAGAACCTGAGTGGGTATCGCAGCGAGATCGTCGTTGCCAATACCCAAGCTTGACATCACGTTGGTACCTGTGGGAAGATTTTCGAACCAGCCGGGGATGCCTACTCTGATCAACACAAGCTTCGTTAGCGCAACTTAGAAAGCTTACCTTCTGTGAAGAAAGATGGCAAATCTGTCCCGAGGACGCTACCCCAAGACTTGGCTACGCCGTCAACACCACTCTTGATGTCGTCCAGGATGTTTCGTCTCTCCACATAGCTATACCTGTCGTCGAAGCGAATCGCCGCAGGAGTTACAATGGGCGCACGAACTTCGACTTGCGCGGACACAGCCGTTGGCTCGGGTAGAGTGAAAGCGTGTGCGAGACCCAGAGTCGCACTCAGTAGGAGGGTGCGCTGCGAGGTTTTGAGGACCGCCATGTTGTTATGCTTGTGCTGTCAGGGGTGATCGAGTATCGTGTGCTGATGCCGTACGGACACAGGAATTGGTCGACCGTACTGCGTCAATAGCAGGCACAAGCAAAGGTGAAGATGGAGAACGAGCGACTGACGGAATAACCTGAAAAGTCGACCTTGAGCGGCGCAGACGTGTTTTGTCACCACGTCGACCCCAGCAAGTTTCACGTAGCGGCTTGTGTTGTGGCTGGGCCATACTATGATGTCACTCACTGGCGCCGTCAAAGCTTGTTTACAATGCTTAGAACGGCTAAAGCGTCCAGTCAAGGCGGGATCTCAAACCACAGCCACAAGCAATGCCTTTGCGCGCACGGTGCATTTAACATTCGGAATTGGCGGGGAGTTTCATAATAAGATCCTGCAAGAGACTCTCAACACGTCTGTCGCATGATTGGGGGCATGGACAGTGTACGTGCCAGCTCAAACCTTGCCGTATCGGTCTATGAAACATCGGATCACGTCATACTCGATACTACAGACTTCTGAAGACACGTTCGCCAATGCGGTATAGCCGGATGCATTTGCAGGCTGGGCGAGGTAAGCGGACTTTGGATATGATGAAACAAGTCGAGCATGGCATCGAATGCACGCTATCAAAGCCATAGGTATCCAGAGCCGAAGCGATCCTCACCTTGTGACCATGATAAGAACCTTGGACTTCGAAGTCTTGGTGACAACGTCAGCATCGAAATATCAGGCGCAACTCCTCCGGCTTAGACCTGATCGGGCTGACGGACTTGGACTTGAGAATATGACCTGTTGATCAAGTTCAAATTGGCAGGTAACAGGATTGAGAGCCACTTCAACTCGATGTGACCACCGACTCACTAAGGTCGGGGCAAGTCTTTCAAACAGAGTCTAAGGCCTCCAGTCCTGCGACCAGAGTCCGATTTGGGGCCATTCGATGGACTGCAATATCCACACGGATGCCAGTATTCGAACAAAAACTGAGCAAGCTGCTTGTAAGTATGCGGTTGCCACAGGTCATCGTTGTGAACTTACTTACTGGAATTTTCGTATTTTTTAAGCTGCTTGCTGTCATAAACAAGTCTTGAATTCATATCCAGAACTAACGTATGCGATCTCGTAGTTGCCGTTTCCCATTACCTTGCTCCTTCTGGATTGTTTCTCGGGAAGGCAGAAGTTTCGATTTAGCAATCGTGATGAACCGTCTTATCAGAAAAGCGCCAGATTGCCTTATTCTTCAGTTCAATAGGCTTGGTCTACATTAACTCCCGTGTTTTGGTGCTGAGAGGTAAAATGTCTTGCGAGGCACGTCTTGCACATGTCGATGTAGATAGTTCCTCAGGTACCTGGCGATTGCGACGTAACGAGGTGGATCATCTACCTGGACCATATCCGAGTTAGTCTGTATGTGGCACGGCCGTCAAATTGCGCACTCGCATTGTGTATACGTTGAGTTGATTCCTGATGCAGGCGGGATCCTCCATCAAGATCTCAAGTCTTCATTCAGTCACGAATGGCGCCGCGACCCCGCTCTCCGTCGTGGAAAAGAACCGGCTTCCGGCCCGAGTGCCCTACCTAATCGCGTCGAGGTCTTAAATTAGCCAGCAGCCCAGCAAGATGCAGAATAAATCATCGTCAATATCCACCATCATTTCGGCACCATGTCCGTGCCCTTTGTACGACCCTACGACCCGGCTCGAGATTTCGAGAATGGCCTTCACGTTGTAAGTCAAGACGGAAGATAACTTTGATTGCCTCACGCTCATCGCTCTGGAGTTCTTTGCCACGATCGAACCAAAGTTGGATTGGGAGCCAACGCGTACGATCGGCTCTTACCTCTGGTACAGAGTCTATGTATACCTAGCGGCCGCTACTTGCTTTGTGCTTGATGATGGGAATGGACGCGCCGTTGGCTATTGCATTGGCACAGCCGACACATCAAAATTTGCAGAGAGATGGCGCGAAGAGTTTGTTCCCACAATAGACCTCGAGCAAGTTCCTAAGCCTGGTGTGCAGACTGAGGATCCATTGATGGAGAAGGAAGAGACTAGAGGTTTCAGACACGCAGTACACAACGCTGAATGCAGTGGTTTGCAAGCATGGCCGAAGGAATTGGCGAGATATCCGGCGCATATGCACATCGATATTTTGCCTGAGTTCCAGAGGAAAGGTTGGGGATCAATCCTCATTAATCGACTCTTTGATGCACTGAGACGCGAGGGTGCACCTGGAATACACTTGGACATGGTCCGATGGAATACAACAGGGAGAAATTTCTACGAGAAGATCGGCTTTGAAAAATGCTCCCTGGTGCTAGACAATGGGAAGAGTGGGGAGACTGGGGTAAACGACATCGTTTTGACACTGGTAAAATCATTGTAAGCCTCGGCTTGCAACTAATAGATAGCATGAGAACACATATGAAGGAAGTTGTTGAAGATCTGGACGTAAAGAACAATCAAATTGCTGTCTCATCGTTCTGCCGCGAAATTATCCACACTGATCAGTGCCGGCGAAGCGCGCTACTGATGCTAGACTATAGTCGACTAGTAGTTCACAACATTCCTATTTATGCAAGAATCATTGTCCTGCAAGATTTCAAGCAGGACAAGGATTATCAGGCACGGCTCTGGAAATCTAATCCCTCTTCATGCCAACCTTACCAATGCCCCGCAACCCCCACGCAAACAGAATTCCTGTGCCACAACTCAGCGCAAACACATACCAGAAAGCAGCGCGATAACCCTCCATCAGTGCAGTCGGACTTTCTTTGTCCGGGTTCTTCGAGTGTTGAGTGACACTTGCTGCGATGACAGCACCTGTGGCAAGACCCACGCTCTTGCCAATCTGTGCAACAGTATTGAACACACTCCCCGCAAGTGCTTGATCGCGTGCTGGGAAGACGGCTGTGATAACCAGATTTGATATCGTGAAAAGCACATCTGCGCCAACGGGATTGAGGAAGACAGCCGGGAAAGCGCAGGCCCAATACGTCCACTCCGGCTGGATGACACACATGAGTAGCGAGCCGATACTTGTCAAACCGACGCCAATCAGACAAGCCAAGTCGGCGCGGACTCGGTGCGCGACAAGGCCCATGACTACGTTCGACAGTGCACCACCGATAGGCGTCGGTAGAAACCGCAGACTTGTTTGGATAGGCGAGATTTCTTGCACATCCTGGAAGTACAACGTTTGGAATGTTTCGACAGCATTGAAGGTACCCCAGATGATGAAAACACCGGCGCAGATCACACTGAATATACGGTTACGCCAAAGAGAGTTGGGGATCACCGCTGGGCGACCAAGCTTTTCCTGTCGCCCGACCCAGAGGATGAAGGAGGGGATTAGGGCAACGCCGAGGACAAGAGTGGACAGTGTTTCCGCTTCCTTGATCTTGTCGGTCTGTTTTGCTATAACGCTGGGGACTGTCAATATCAGGCAACAAGCAATCATATGGAGGCTCACCTGAGGCAGTAGGATAGAAGCGCCAGGGCCGTACTCCCAATTGAAATACCAATCCAGTCGATATCGTTCTTTACGCGAGACCAGACACCTTCTTGTTTGTTCGGAACTTTGGGAAGTCCTACTACAGCTACCGCAAAAACGGCACTGTTGATGATGGCTGAGATGTGAAACGCCCATCGCCACCCAATAGTCTCAGCAAAGACACCACCAAGCACCAACCCGATACTGAATCCGATTGGCTGACCTCCCCCCATTGAGGCAAACGCAATATTCCTGCTCTTGCCCTGTGGGAAGGTACTGGTAATGATACTCACCGCTGAAGGGAGACAGAATGATATGGCAATTCCAGCAAAGCCACGGAACACAATCATTTGGGTGCCAGTCTCCGCTAGACCACAGGCGAGCGTAAATCCAGCCTGGAGAAAGCATCCAATTAGATACATAGGTCTAGAGCCAACAACGTCTGCGATAGAGCCCAACAAGAGCAGGGTACAACCGCAAGTGAGGGCGTAGATTGAGATGGGCCTACAGCAGGTCAACAGCAGGTACTTGTGCTCTAGAACGACGTCCATACCATAGAAGTATATCAGGGCCTAACTCCAACTCTTTTGCAATCGACGGTAGCGCTACTGCGACAACACCACTTAGCATCGAGCTAGTCATGGTCACAAATACTATCGTTAGCATGACGATTGCTGTTGTCTTGTTGTCTGGCTTTCCCAGCACTTCGGCTGAGACGGCATTTTGGGGGTCCGTAGTCAATAGTGGTGGATCACTGCCTTTCTGATTGATGCTGGGTTGATGTGTGATAGCCTGCGTGGTTTCGGGGTAGCTTTGCAGCTCAATGGACGTTGAGGTCCGCGACATGGTCAAGACGTTGGTTATGGGGTAATAGAGTTGTTAAGTATAAGGGGTTGATGCAGTCAGCGGTCAACGCCTGTCAATTGGATTATAAGATGGAGCTACAGTGTTGACTTATCAACGTTCTGCAGCACGCCTCATCGAGCATGACGTTATAAGCGCTAGATGGATGCAGCAGGTCCGTCGCCTTGTCTACGCCCTGCTGTCAAAACAAAATGACAAGTCTGCAGGAGCAAGCTATGACTGGACAGCGTAGGACTCCCTGGCAATCAGCATGTCGGCCGGCTACAGACGACGGGAAATTCTGCGATGGGAAACTTGTGGATTGCGGAGCGGTGGAGATTCGCGGAGGTCGTCCGGACAAAGACACTCCCTCATGCAAGGGTCCCACTAGCGTAACTTTTTGAGACACCTCCCAGTTGAAGCATTGCGTAGCAATCGCTCTTTAAGCACGGCTCCTGTTTGTCTTCAGTTTGAGCCGTCAGGGCTCCAATTACTGTGTCGACTCTGGTAGTTGCACGGCTCCAAAACGCTGCTCTCGCGTAGAATCATCCCGAAACGGAATGCTACACGTTGCAACAACTTCCTGATACTACACATCTTTCGCTTTCCCTTGAGTACATCTTCCACAACCTCGTGGGAAGCTGTAGGAAGCTTTCAGGAAGCTACGTTCTGGGTTCGGCGAGATGCGCACTCCAGCCTCTTTGCTGAGTGCAAAGGCACTCGTCGTGTTGAGCGCAATCAGCCGCATCGGCGCTCTTGCAGATTCAAGCATCAACGTTGCTCTACAGGCTGCATTTAACCCTGCCCCTTACTTAGTCGAGCTCTTGTAAGCTATTCGTAACGTTCGTCTCCGAGCCTCGCTGACAACGCAAAGAGAAACCGCAGCGGAAGAGAACGCGACCGCATACTTCCCCCTCCTCGATCGCATCTCTGAAGGCTGGCTCGACGAGCTCGACACAGAGAAGCAGTTGTACGACAAGTTCATCGAAATATTACAGACAGACGGTCACATCACTGACGCCGAGACCCTCGCCTCTTTCAACCTCGCCCTTTCTGTACGTTCGGCGGCGCCGCGTATAGAAGCACACTATCAATTCTACAAGACATCGGTCGAGCCGTCTCTGGAATCCGAGCAGGGCAAGAACTGCCAGCTATGGGTTTCTCTCAACGGCCAACAATACTGCACACCACACATAGACGATGGCGAGCCAGCAGGCAACATTCGAAACGAGCGCACGAACGAGTTACCATTCGATCGTATCCTGGGCAACAATTCGGCCCTGCCTACCATTGTGTACGCCGATATCACCGCTCCACGGTTCAAGAAGTTCCACAAGACTGTGAGCAGGACTGCGAAAGAAGGGAAGACATCCTACCGGGTCAGGCATAAACCCTCCTTGAAGGGCCCTAAGACACCGTTGGTAGTCAACGGCTACGGCGTTGCCCTACAATTGAAGAGAACAGACTATATTGTCATCGATGATAGACAGGCAGTACCGAGTGACACGGCAAACCAGAAGCCGCTTGGGACCGAACTGGATGAAGAGGCTGCAGACCTGAAGCCGCTGGCAAAAGACGATGTGCCTGACCTCGCCGAGAAGGCTGCGAGCTTCGTTCTGCAAAGCGATCAGCCAATGAACACGCTTCTGAAGCTGGTACGCGATTTCCCAAAGTACACCACGACCATCGCTGCGACCAACGCGACCTCGAACTTCCTCACCGAGCACTACAACAACCGCGAACTTCTCCTGACTACAGGGCACAACATTATCTGGATCAACGGCGTCCAAATTCCTGCAAGAGATGTGAATCCCTATGCTCTCCTCGCTCATCTGCGGCGAGAAAGGATATTGATCAATGGTATCAGAAGTCAGGGATTGTCAGGTGCAGACGCCATTAGACTTTTATCACACTCTGCAATTGCACAGGGCCAGAGTGGTGAAGAGCCCCAGCGATATGACTTCCGGGATGAAGCTGAAGGAGGCAAAGTCATTGTCTGGATGAACGATGTTGAGAAGGACTCTCGCTATCAGAGCTGGCCCGCTGAGCTCCGAGCTCTGCTACAGAGGACGTATCCTGGCCAGTTGCCCAACGTCCGACGCGACATTCACAACGCGATCTTGCCCATCGACTTCACTGATCCCGATCACGTCTCCAATATAATCGACACAGTCATTGGTCTTATCAGACGTGGCATCCCCTTGCGATGGGGACTTGTACCGCAGACTCGGACTCCTAGTGCCGAGAACCAAGCAAAGGTGATATACTACCTGCAGCACACGTACGGTCTCTCCTCGGCTACCAAGTACCTGTTGACAGCGATGGATGCAAAGAAGCTGGCGGGACCAGATAAGGCTAGCTTCGAAATCGCCATAAAGACGGCCACGCTCCGAAAGGACCGTGAAACGCTCGAGTTCGAGGAGATTTTAGCATCAGAAACCCTTGGCAAGCGCGTTGAGAAAGCCAAGCACTACCTCGAACGCCTCGCAATGAACAGTCTTAACGCCCCAGCAATTGTAAACGGCGTGCCGGTTGCCCAAGGCGACAGTTGGCTTTCAGAACTTAGCCAACGGATCAGTATGGATCTTCGTCAAATTCAGAAAGCTGTGTATGAGGGAGATCTCAAGGATGATAGCTGGGTACCACAGCAGTTCCTGCTCCAGGCTGCAGCCAAGCGCAATCCACTCATCGTTCCAGAGAACGAGAAAGAGATCAAGCTCGTTAACATGGCCGAGTTCGAGGAGAAGTATGGCGAGATCTTTACGAGATATCCTCGCATTGCAGCTGCAGATTCTGCCAGTAAGAGCGATTGGGCACATTTGACTGTATTTGGTGACTTTGACACTGAGTCTGGCATGACTCTGCTCAAGTCTATGGCACAATACCGCCAAACCAATCCGAATGTCGAAATCGTCATCATGCAGAACTCAAATGCAGATCAGTCAGGTGTCTCCGAAGAAATCCTGGATGCCTTCATTAAGAACAAACGCCAGCTTGACACCAAGACGCTTTTGGAACTCCTGGATAAGGAGGTGGCCAAGGCTCCAACGCCTCAACGGTCAACACGTCTGCGCACACTTACTGGGCCCTTGTATGAGGAACTGGAGCTGAAACCCGGCCAGCTCGCTGTGCTAATCAACGGACGCTTCGTGGGACCTATCCCCGAGGACAAGGTCTTCTCCAGTGCAGATATCGATATGCTTGTCTCTTACGAGGCAACTAAGCGCATCGAGCCTCTGAGCAGGGCTCTCGAGGACCTGCAGCTGACGTCGAAGATTGCCACGCCGTTTGACGTAGCTAAGATTCAATCTCTCGTAGCCCTTTCCACCGTCTCTGATGTCCCCGATGGTATCTTCGAGACAGCATCGACTCTGAGGACAAGCGCGTACAGCAACTGGACTGCTGAGCACACTGCTATCGTCAAGGGAACTAAGGAGAGCGCGATCTTCCAAATCGTTGCGTCTATCGACCCCGCAACTGAGCAAGCGCAGAGGTGGATCCCAATTCTGAATACGCTGAGTGAGATGGACGGCACTTACCTCCAGCTCTTTTTGAACCCCAAGGCAATGTTACAGGAGCTCCCTGTCAAGCGATTCTACAGATACCTGCTCGGCTCCAAACCACGATTCAATGCTGATGGATCAGTTGATCATTTCAAGGCCCAGTTCAAGGGCATCCCGAGAAAGGCTCTTCTGAATTTGGGCATGGACGTCCCGCCATCCTGGCTTGTTGCTCCCGAAGAGTCGATCCATGATCTTGACAACATCAAGCTGAGTTCATTACCTGCCGATACCGACATTGACGCAGTCTATGGACTGGAGAGTATTCTCATCGAAGGGCATTCACGCGATACTACCAATGGCGGTCAGCCACCCCGCGGCGCCGAGGTCGTGCTGTCTACAGAAAAGGACCCTCACTCTGCCGATACTATTATTATGGCCAATCTTGGTTACTTTCAGTTCAAAGCAAACCCTGGCTTCTACAGCATCCAGTTGAAGAAGGGCAAATCACAGGAGATTTTCTCTCTTGACAGCGCCGGAGCCAAAGGCTGGGCGGCTCAACCTAACGATGAGTCAAATGAGCTTGTCCTTATGAGCTTTCAGGGCACAACGCTATTTCCCCGACTGTCTCGCAAGCCAGGGCAAGAAGAAGCCGACATCCTCGCAGACGAACAATCGGTTGTGTCTGAGCTCGCGACCAAGGGCACGGAGAAGGTGAACAAATTACTAGGCAAGATTGGGCTCAACTTCAACAGCGAAAAGGTCTTCAAGAAGGGCGCTGAGCTTCTGGCTGGAGGGAAACCTGCAAAGACTCAGGCGGATATCAACATCTTCTCGGTGGCCTCTGGGCACCTCTACGAACGCATGCTGAGCATCATGATGCTCTCAGTGATGAAGCATACCGATCATAGCGTCAAGTTTTGGTTCATCGAACAGTTCCTCTCGCCTTCGTTCAAGCACTTCTTGCCTCACTTGGCTGCAGAGTATGGGTTCGAGTATGAGCTGGTGACATACAAATGGCCGCACTGGCTGCGGCAGCAGTCGGAGAAGCAGCGCGAGATCTGGGGCTACAAGATTCTTTTCCTGGACGTGCTGTTCCCTCTCGACCTCGACAAGGTCATCTTCGTCGATGCGGATCAGATTGTGCGCACCGACATGTACGAGCTCGTCACGCACGATCTGCAGGGAGCGCCGTATGGGTTCACGCCCATGGGCGATTCGCGCACAGAAATGGAAGGGTTCCGCTTCTGGAAAACAGGGTACTGGGCCAACTTCCTGCGCGGCAAGCCGTACCATATCTCGGCGCTGTACGTGGTGGATCTGAACCGGTTCCGCAAGATGGCGGCCGGCGACCGGCTGCGGCAGCAATACCACAGTCTGTCGGCGGACCCGAACAGCCTGAGCAACCTTGACCAGGATCTGCCCAACAACATGCAGTTCAACCTTCCGATCCACTCGCTGCCACAGGAGTGGCTGTGGTGCGAGACGTGGTGCGCGGACGCGGACCTGGCCACGGCCAAGACGATTGATCTGTGCAACAACCCGCAGACGAAGGAACCCAAGCTGGACCGGGCGAAGCGCCAGATCCCCGAGTGGACGGTGTACGACGACGAGATTGCGGCGCTGGCTCAGCGCACGCGGGGCGAGGAGACGCAGGGCGAGGTTGTGGACGTGCAGGCCGAAGAGCAGGTGAGGGAGAAGCGGGAGAAGGATGAGGAGCGGACGCGGGATGAGTTGTAGAGAACGTGGACAAGAGCACGCTGGAGGGATCCAAACGATAGTGCGCAGGGTAGCGCTGCTTCTACTTCTGAGTTGTAGATGCCTTCTACTTAGGTGCGTACATACTGTTAGCTGACGTACACAATGGACGAATTGGGCAAGGCCTGATTAGACATGTGAACTGGTGACTTATTGTAGTGGGTAAGTTTAGTAAGTTTGCCATGGGCGTTTCACGCAACAGATGTAGAGAGTGGCATGGATTGATTGCCATGCCAACGACGTGCTTGTGTTGAGGTATCTACGCAGGCCAAGCACTGAAAATCAACAAACAGCAGGCGACGGCGCCAAAGCACCGCTTTCACTTCGTCCTTCCCTCGCACCCGTTTCCAACGCCGAAAATCTCCAACCGCTCACGCAGGCTCTTCGGTCTTGGTCCGCTTTCCATTCGCGGCCGCGTCGTCGTCAGCGGCAAGCTTCCTCTTGGCGCTCGGCTCCCCCGCGGCAGCGGGCTTCGCAGCAGCAGCAGCAGCAGCAGCAGCAGCAGCAGCAGCAGCAGGCGCGGGCTTTGCCTTTTTGCGCACGACCTGGCTGACGTCGTTTGCGGTTGCGGTGGCGTGCTTGAGCAGCTCCTGCTGCTTCTGCTTGTCGGCGCCGAGCAGGCTGCCAAACAGGCCCTGGACCACGGCCGGGTCGATGGAGTCGTAGTCGTGGTTGGTGGGGTCGAGCTTGAGGTCCTTGAGGCGGCCCTGCAGCTCCTCCAGCATGCTCTTTTTGTCTGCGATGACGGCGGCCTTTTCTTTTTTCTGGGCGGCGGTGAGGGCGGGGCCGGCGAGGGCGGCGGCTTCCTTCTGCAGGCGGGCTTGCAGCGACTGGATGGCGAGCTCGGTGTGTTTTGCGGCGGCGTTGCGGAGGTCCCAGTTGATGCCGTCCTTGTCGTCGTCGGCGGCGGCGGCGTTGGGTTCTTGCTGGCGCTCGGCGCCGGCCTGGTCCTCTCGGATCTTGCTCACTGAAGCAAATTCCAGGGCGAGGGAGAGCGAGTAGTGCGACTCGGTGACGTTCTCGTGCTCGAAGGGGTTGAGCTGTTCTTGGAGGGCAAGGGCCGAGCGGGCGTCGGCCACGGCGTCGTGGAAGCGCTCGTTCTCCAGGGAGATGTCGACGAGGAAGCCGTGGCAGTCGGCGATCTTCTCTGTGATGGCGCGCTCGGCGGCAGAGAGGGTGGCGGGGCCTTTGCCCTTGTCTGTCGAGGCGGCGGGCGGGGCGTCGAGCTGCTTCTGGTAGAGGACGCGGGCCAGCTCGAAGGTCTCGTAGGCATTGCCAAAGTCGTCGTCGTCGTCGTCGTCCTGCTCGGCGTCGGCGTCGGCTTCGTCGGAGTCGTCGTCGTCGTCCCAGTTCTCGTCGCCGGTCAGCTGGAAGTAGGCCGACGCCGGCTTGGGCGCTGTGGCGGCGGCGGTGTCTGCAGCGCTGGCGGCGGCGTCTGGCTCGACGCGCTTCTTGGCCTTGGTCTTCTTCTGGTCCTCCTGGGCGCCCTTGGTGCCGAGCACATCGCTCTTCGCAACCGCAAGCTTGTACAGGGCGCGGCCGTAGTAGAAGAGCAGCTCGGCGTTCTCGGGGGCCATCTCGCCATTGAGGGCGGCCTGGATCTCGACGGCGTCGGCGTAGTGGTCGGCGGCGGCGGCGAAGTTCTTCAGCGAGTACTGCAGCGCGGCGGCCTGCGCGAGCTCGGCGAGCTTCTCGGGCGTCTTGGGCAGCTCGTCGGCGTCTTCGGGCGCGACGGTCGCGGGCGGGGCGCTGGTGGACTCGGCCATGGTGGTGGGGGGTGTAGCTGCAGCCGGTGCGCGGTGTGCTGTCGCCGGTGTCGAGTCTTCCGCGGTGTGCTGTCGCTGGTGTGTGCCGCGGTGCACTAGCGGGGCGCGTCGCGTCGACGCGTCGACGATCCCATTACGCCCCAAAGCGGACATGAGCCGCGGCAACGCTCGCGACCACCACCTCGACCACCACCTCGACCACCACCTCAACCACCACCTCGACCACCACCTCGACCACCGCCTCAACCACCACCTCAACCACCACCTCGACCACCACCTCGACCACCACCTCGACCACCACCTCGACCACCACCTCCACCTCCACATCCACCTTCGACCACCACCTCGACCACCACCTCCACCTCCACCTCCACCTCCACCTCCACCTCCACCTCCACCTCCACCTCCACCTCCACCTCATGGCGACGGCACGGCGACCAGAGAAGCCTGCGGCGGCGCCTGCCAGCCCAAAGCGCCCGCCGCTGCCCGCCAACGCCATCCCCTCGTCGTCGCCCGCGTTCGGCACGCCCGTCCACCCCGTGCACCCCGTGCACCCACGCAGGACTGCCCCCATCCGCGCCCCGCCTGCGCTGGCGCCCAGATCCAAGCCGACGGTGCTGCCCATACTGCTGCCGCCCGCGACGCTGCGGCCGCTCGCGTTCCGCACCTTCACCAAGAAGCACAGCCTGACGCTCACGTCGTCGGCGCTGCAGGCGCTCGCCGCGTTCATCGGCAAGCACTGCGGCGCGGGATGGCGCGAGGAGGGCCTCGCCGAGAAGGTGCTGGACGAGGCCGCCAAGAGCTGGAAGAAGTGCGGCGGCCCGGTCATCGTCGACGGCGACGGCGACACCTTCACCGCCATCCTGCGCGCCCTGGAGGGCGCCATGGACGGCGGCCGCCTGGCCCCGGGCTCGACCCTCGGCCGCCAGCCCAGCTTCCACTCTGCCCCAGGCGCGACTGGCCCCGACCAGAGCGCGCTGCCGTCTCGCCCCGCGCCCGACGCCGCCGCGAGCTTCGGCCTGTCGCGCCTGGACGTCGACGACGCCGACGCCGACGCCGAGCTGCTGCAGGACCCGCGCGAGTGGCTCACCGTCACGGGCGCCTTCGACCAGCCGCGCCTGCTGTACAACGCCGCCCAGCGCCATTTCGAGAAGTGAGCCGCCGCTGCCTGCCGCTGCCTGCCGCCTGGCCCCGGTCTGTCGCCGACACTCTGCTGACGTGCCCAGATCTGCCGACACGCCGTCGCTCTTCCCCAGTCCCGCCCACAAGACCGACCTCTTCCGCCAGCGCTACCACATGGTGCACCAGCGCATCCTGCGCAACGAGACCTTCCAGGCCCCGACCTTCAGCGCCGCCCGCTCCGCCGCCCTCGGCCGCACTGCCTCGACCGCCACGTCGCAGCCAAACACCATCACGCCCATCGCCAATCTGCTGGGGCGCACGGGGAGCGCCCACCTGCTCCTGGGCATGCTCATCGTCTCGCCCACAGGTGCACTGTCCCTCTCCGATCTCACCGGTACAATCGTCCTGGACATGCAGCACGCACGGCCTATACCGGAGAACGGCGCGTACTTTGCCCCTGGCATGATCGTCCTCGTCGACGGCAGCTACGAACAAGACCACGGCGCCGCCTCGTCCAATCTGGGGGGCACAGGAGGCATCGGCGGCACAATAGGGGGCAAGTTCCTCGCCTTCTCTGTCGGCCACCCTCCCTGCGAGCGCCGAACAGCAACCCTGGGCGGGACTGACGACGTGGACAAGAGCAGTCTGCGAGGCCCAGCCTTTGGGTGGACTGACTTCCTCGGCCTCGGCTCGCAACGCGCCACAGGATCGCGCATGAACCGCATAGCAGCCAATCTCCTCACCTCCACTGCTTCACACACCATCGTCATCGCCTCAGACCTGCACCTTGATACCCCGTCCACTCTCAGCGCCCTTCGCACTCTCCTCCGCACATACTCCCCATCCCAATCCAACCCCAATCCAGTCTACCCCCTGGCTGTTGTCCTCATAGGCAACTTCTCCTCCAAGGCTACGCTCGCCGCCGTGCCTGGCGCAGGGAGCATAGAGTACAAAGAGCACTTTGACGCCCTTGCATCCGTGCTCTCAGAGTTTCAGTCTCTGATCGCACACACATCCCTCGTCTTTGTCCCCGGCGACAACGATGCCTGGCCTAGCGCCTTCTCCGCCGGCGCCGCAACACCAATCCCTCGCAAACCAGTCCCGGCGCTGTTCACAAATAGACTACGCCGCGCTGTGGCGGAAGCGAATCGAGAAGTATGGGGCGGGGGGCGGGCCAAGGGCAAGGAAGGCGAAGTTCTGTGGACATCCAACCCGTCGCGACTGTCCTGGTTCGGCGTCAAGGGCGAAATGGCCATCCTGCGCGATGACCTCGCTGGCCGGCTGCACCGGAGTTCGATACGCTTCCCTAAACCGCACGCGGAAGAGGAGGACGAAATGCCGTTTGCGCCCGAGCACGATATAAACGAGGCCATGGACATCGACCTCCCTGCGCCGCAGACCGTACAACCCCATCAAGAACCGCCTGTCGATGCGGAAACACAAACCGCGAGGGCGCTGACACGGACCATTCTCTCACAATCACATCTGAGTCCCTTCCCACTGTCCGCAAGGCCGCTCCACTGGGACTTTGCCCACGCCCTCGGCTTGTATCCGCTGCCCACCAGCCTCGTGCTCGCCGACAGCGAGGCCCCGGCCTTTGTAGTCAAGTACTGCGGGTGCACCGTCATGAACCCGGGGCCTATCGACGCAAGCCGAGGCAGCAAAGGCAGAGAAGGGCGGAGCCGATGGGTCGAGTTCGACATCAGGACGAATGCGGGCGTGATTCGAAACGAGGGATGACATGGACTTGCATATACCAGTTACGAGTGAATGAACTGAGCGTTTGCGCAGCACTACTGCAGTGCTGCCAGGCTGATGGCCAATACCTGACCTAGTCTCCAGTCGAGTGAATATAAGCGTGGTTCGATGGCAGTGATAGTCCGATGGGGGACTTGATGCTGAGTGGAGGCTTTGGCCTCGTCGAGTTCGGTCAGAAGTTCACGACATCTTCACCATGCTAGGAGATGGATGCTTGCTTTCGCTCACGTCCGTAGTCCAGTGTTTGTTACATGTCACTGCGTTTTGTGTGTTTTCGCACCCAAGCCAGCAAGAAACTAAAAGGCATCACTGGCCTCATGACGCTAGAATGTATTATCATTTAATTCACCATCCATCATACAGTGTCTGGCGATTTCAAAGTCCTCCTGCGCCTGCTCTTGCTCCTGCTGCCGGTTCAATCCATCCGAATCGCCATCGTTACGTAAGACAGACCTACGCAAGCACTATGCATCGCACCGATCAAACGGTCGGTCTGCGACAGATCGATCGCTTCCGTCTGGACTGTCCTACGCGCTCGGGCTTCTGCGGCGGCCTCGTATTGTCGATTAACTTCAGGGCGGTGCTGCGGGCCCCCGAACGGCTCCTGCATTAACCGCCGTGGTCCGGATGCGGCGACAAACACCGGGCCTCGCCGTATTACTCATCGCGCAGGGCTGTCGGATACCGACACGCGCGAGCGCCCGAACCGTGATTCGGTACTACCTTCCTTCGGCGCTGCTGACACGGCACAAAAGGCGTCCTCATCCTAGGGGTTGGGCTCGCGCTGTTGGGCTGATATTCATGCTGCACAATGCATCGGAATCTTGCTTGCGTACAGAACATGGCCCGGCGGCGAAGAACAGCCGACGCCGCATTAGCAACCGTGCATCCACCGACAAGGGTCCTGATTAGAGATCGACCGTTTTGCTGGTAGCGGAGATGCTGCGTGATCCGACTGCACGTGCAGGGCGCGCGCTGATTGGCCGGCTGGATCGGAACACTGTAAGCGAGTATCGATGGATGCGACTGAAACTCCACGCGGACTGAACAGGGTGAGGCTGCCGAAATCATACGGAGACGGGCATGCCTCACATACTCGCCCTGCTCGGTGACCCGGTTCTTGCGTGCGAACGCACTCCCCGGCACATGGTGCGCGTGCAGCATCGTGTCGTTTATTCGAAGCGATGCTGTGTGTTGCATGCAGCCGATCTGCTGCCAGGTGCATGTCGGAAGTGCAACCTCGCAGGACGATCAGCGATGGAGTCGTAGAAGACAGGACCCGTAGCATTACGCAATCCATATACCACAACCTTGAGATGTGTACACGCTGCAGAAAGACATCATGTGTGCACTGCGGTGAGGCCCATATCTCTCTCACATCTCACGTGCTGCTGTAGGAATACCATCCCAACGTGGACAATATCATCTCCAAACGCAAGTCGTCTCCTGTGCCGGAAATCCTCCTGCAGCCTGCCATTATTGTAGATACGTGAGTCATGCCACAGACACTCGAGGCACGCCGTCTCATGACCACTTGCTCAGTCTTCTTCTTCGCAATGGCAACAATCATCGATGTTTCATACCTGCTTCGCTTAGAAGGTGCAAAATGGTGTGGCTAATGGGCCCTCCCGTCTCTGATCGGTGAGGCTACGTCTTCAGACAACGGCATTGGAGGCGAGTGCCGGGAGGATTCCCCACTGCATGCTAGATGGTCGTTTCCGTAATACAAGCGTATAGATACTTGCTTTTATGTCCGAATGGGTGACATGGCGTGGAAAGAGAGCATGGATGATTGGCCAGCACGCGTCGTTCCCGTCTCCAGTGAAATTGTTGCAATGTGCTTCGCCCAAAACGTCGTCCGCGGCGCAAGGCTGTAAGGCGGAGAAGCCCCAGGGTCCGGTATAATCATATGACGCTGGTGTCGGTGGGGTTCGTCTCCATGAGGTGGCAGCACGTGGAGCGGAGTGGAGTAAAGTGAGGCAAGTGCTCCCCCGCACAGGATAAGAATGCTGTAACCACCCTTGCTATTGCTGCATGCGTGTTAGAAGCCGACTGTGACTTTCTGATGCGCATCATTCGCGGAGTTCCGGAGATGTCGCTGCCGCAGCGTTGCTATCCATTTGAACAGGGCCAACCAACCTGGAAGGTGGCAGAACGCTCTTGAAACCCGCGTCGCCGAGTCGAAGTTACTTGCTCCTTCGTTATCGCCATCGCAGCCGTGCCAGAACAGTCAATACACGTGCGTCACGGGCAGCGAAGCTTTAGGTCGCAATCCTCCGGGATCGTCAACCGGTGCCAGTATCTGCTCGAACCCTGGTCTTGTTACCGCGGAATGCCGACTCTGGTCAGTGAATGGTTTGTGGAAAAGAAGCCCGCGAGGTCTGCAACGGCAGACTGGTCATGAAATGACAACGTAAAGTGGGCTGAGGGGCTGAATCAGGACGCATAAGTCGAATGAAAATGCGGAGTTTGCACCCTTGTCTTTGATTTGACGACACCTCGTGTTGCACTTTGACACGGTTCAGAATTGCGTATCAAGTCGCTCGACGTACTATTTCGCAGTAGCTGTCAGCCCAGAAAACAGCCCAGATGTCAGCCCAGAAGTCAGCTCAGAAGTCGGATCAGAATGCGGGTCAGGATAGACCGTCTCGGGATCTAACAAGCGGCTTCTTACTATCAATTCTTGAGCCGTGTGCTGTAGGACATTAAAGCAATGATCACGAAAGATACCGAGGACCGCCCTCATTGGGACCCGATCTCTTGGAGCCCGTATGCGAGTGATCTACGCTGTCTCCACTCCTGCTGCTACTGTCGGTCACGGCGGGGCTCAGGGCGATCAACGAGGACTGGAGTCATCTGCGCTTGAGTGCGGTAGAGCCCTCCCCTGACCACCAAAGCATCGCAGGATCTTGCCGCTTCTCGACGCGTTATTGCAGTCTTGACGGTCCGATGCGTACCTGTCAATTCTGTGATTCGCTGGAAGAACACCATGTCCTTGTTTCAGCCTTACGCGCCTGTACTTGCCTAGTCATGAACAAAACACGTCATTTGTGAACTTTGCGGCCAGCAGCGGTCGAACTGGAGGTCGAAGTGTTCAGACGGCACTACCCATCGTTCGCTCATCCTAGTCCCGGCGAGACACAATGTGGCTGCCGCGCCTGGAACGGATAATTGTGCGGGGCTCCAGGGACAATCTAGTGCAGGGCGATATACAAGTAATTTACCTATTTGGGTGAGCGAAGGTTGGGCTGCGACGTTAACAATTATGCTCAGACTGAGGTGTCTGGGCCTGCGGCATGGCTATTTTCGGTAAGGAGTGGAATGATTCGCGCAGTAGCCCGACCTTATCGAGAAGTATTGTAGACAATTGACATTTGAGTTCACGCTGGCTGAACGAGAGTCTGCGCGTGGCCTCAATACTGAGCGAATGAGCGGGCGGTACCGCATGTTGCAATTGCCGCGACTAAGAACGTTAAAGTGTGTTGAGTTGACATGCACGCGCGCATCTTACGCCTCAATGGACTGACAGCGGGCTGACGCAGGATTGCGGCCAATAGCGCTGGAACGGACCTGTGCATTACCTGAAATACTGAATAGAAAAACCTAAAAGTTTGTGCTTGTATTAAGTTCAGCTGTAAGGGGCGTGAGCTCCTACACGGCATGGCGTTCGTAGCCAACCATCTATATCATTTCAGACATATCTAAGAGACGCACCGAAAAACGGCCGTTAGTAATAAGACCAAGACGGCACTAACACCGGATAGGTGCGCTGACGCAGAGCAAGATGAAGTGCGAACCCGAGATCAAACGGCATTTCCGGTTCGAGACCGCGACATCTCTCCAAACTTTCTAAACAACTTGGTCCAAGTCAGCCCGTCCTCGTACTTCAAACTAGTCCGGGACATGGGTAGGCCACGCAAAAGCAAAAAGAGTCCATCCGTAATCCGCTCGTGACGATGATAGTAGTATGAGGTATACGCAAAAGCTTCAGCGCTAGTCCGCCCGATATGTGTTCCGATGCTTGAACATGAGGAAAATGCCTGATGCTTTGCGCCAAAGTAAATGCAAAATGATGAAATGTGTACAGTAAATGCACGCTACGCTGTGGCGGCTATCGAAAATGCTCTCCGCCCAAATGGGGTATATCCAAACAAATTGAAGTTCCGCTCGAGGCGTGTCGCACGGTGTGGCGATCATGGGTACAGATCCAACTGTTTCCGGACGTTGCGCAAGATCTTGAGATCCATTTCCAGGATTGGAGAGTTCGGTGCAATCTCGCTGAGAACCTTACAGGTTCGGTCCATGAGTAGGGTCAGATTTTGCTTCGTAAGCTGTGTATCCCTTGGCAGATACCTGCATAGCTGGGATTTGAAGACTGCGCAAAGGACAAGCATGTTTCCAAATTGACTGAGTTCTGTTAGTTTCATGGACATTGCATTACGTTTGACTTGTGACTTACGCATGCATTGTGCCGAAGATGTTGGTGACTACCAGTCGGCGAGTTCGGGCATTTGCATCAAACTTCACATACTTGCTCCCTGTGGTGGCGCCAACACGGTCGAAAGCAATCGTACTCTGGATGGCGGCGTTGATGCATTTGACTGCAACCCCAATGATGCTTCTTTGGTCATCTGATAGGTCTACCAGTAGGTGTACGTTTCTGTTTGACGAAGAACCGGAGGCTGGTACGGGAGAGTTATGATGAGAAGCTCTTGCTGTGCTTGCACCTGTGGGAGGGAAGTCGATGAAATGATTTGCGATGCGCAGATATGGCCGCAAGATCACGTAAATGGATCCGTAGTACTTAGCACGTAAACGTGCCACATTAATGTCAGTAGCTGGTGGATCATCATCGTTCCAAGCCAGCGTAGGTGGCAGGACTCGTCGCCAGTCCTCCAGGATACGCACATGCGCAATGGCACGATGTGCGACCTCTTTGATGTTATGAGTGTCGAAGCTACGTCGAGCATCTAGACGATGTCAGTGTTATGCTCAACGAGTGGCCTTGCGGGTGCTACTTACTCCTGCCATACAGCATATTGTGCGCCTCATTCAGGATGACTCGGAGCCAAATCTGACTCGAGTACATGAGCATGGAGCCTTCCTGGGTCTGTGGATCGGCGAACATCTTCTCCTCAACGTTGGTTCCAGATTCTATCGGGACGGATTCGTAAACACCATCTGGATACGCAATTTCGCTTTGAAAGTCCGAGATCCGGCTGGGGGGGAGCGTGCTCATCTCAGCTAGGATATCCGACTCAAGTTGGAGGCATGTCCAGTAGACACACATGACCAGATTAAGCCTATAACGTTCCTTCGGCGGCAAAGACGCCTTGTTCTCCAAGCACCAGTTACGGTCGAGTTTCTGGTAATCTGCCTTGATAAGCACGAGGACAACACGACAAGCATTGTTGATCCAGCTCCAGCTCTCCAAGACTCGAGCAAACTGGCTTAGATACAACGCGGCTAGGATCATGGCCTGGGCGTGTGCAACCGTGTTGCCGCCCTGTTGGTTCCCGAGAATGTCGGTCGCGTAGGCGAAGTAACCCATACCGGGCAAAACGTCAACATTACGTGGTCGGTTGTCGTCGGAATTATCGCTGTTGAAGCTACCGTTAGCGTGAACGCCCCAGCCGCCGTTTGTGTGCGACATTCTGTCGTTCTGAGGCGAAGGAAGTGGTTCGTGATGAGCACAGACCTTGCCGAGCGCAAGGACAAGAAGAACAAGTGCATTCCGGAGGGATCGTTCGATTGCACCCCTGGCTGAGCAGGGTTCTCCGTAGGCACTACCAGATCGTTTGCGCTTCAGGCTCTGGCTGAGTTGCTGGTTCGCCAATGCATTCGCGGCAGGTGACCCGGCATATTTGGTGCCAATGTCCGGGCTATACTGCTCGCTGAACTCTTTTATCATCCTCCTAAGCTTGCTGGCGTTCATGAATGGGTGTAACTTGTGGATGTTCTCGATGTAAGAGTCATACAGCTCCCATAAGACGTGCTGACGGAAATCAGGTCTCCCGTCTGGTCCGAGGCCACCGTCATTTTCTTGCCTAGGATGGCTACTGGGGATTTCGCCGGGAGCAGTTCCTGGGCTAGAGGTATCAGCAGGCGGGTAGCCCCAGAGGCCTTCCTTCCCAGGGGCCGGAGAGGAAGCATCGGCGTCGCCGCCACTGTCAGGGCTTCCTGGGCCCTGGGCTCCGTCGTTGAGGTCTTGACCCTCGCCAACTCCCCAAACGCGGAGCAGGCCTCTGTCTTGTTCGAGTAGCATTGGATATTCTGAGACGTCGTGACCGCCCTCGATCAGCTTCTCAATGTAGTCCACGTTCCGGCAGAAGTGTGTCATCGACTGCCATTCTTCGAAGAGCTTGTGTGCTGGTGTGGTGTGGTCGCTCTGCAACCCGCTCTTCTCCTTGGGAGGCAGCCCTGTCCCACCACTATGCTCGCTTCGAACGCTGTCAGCTGGTGTTGCTGGCTGCTGAGGCGGAGCGAACATGGACTCTTGTTTGATCGGAGTCATGGCTTGCCCGGCGGTTGGGGACATCTGCGAGTGTGGGATGTTGGGCGACTCTGTCTTCATGTTGCTGATACGGCGCATCTGATTTCTTCCCTGGGCTGGTGTTGGGAATCTGGACATGTTCTGTTCTCTACCAGGTACGGCGAATCCTGCTTCTGGCGAGGCGATATTTGAAATCTGGTTGGGTGTTTGAGCTAGAGGGAGTCTGGTTTCAACGCTCTGTCTCCACGAAGTAAACTCTCCCACGAGATTCTTCAGCACTTCGCCGATGTCGTTCACGCTGTCCTGTAGCTGCATCATGCTCCGATCCTGTCTGCGAACCGTTAGCAATCGCCGATTCAATGAAGGAATCTCACATACTTCGGAGGCGGTACATCCTTGTACTGACAATCGAAATTGTTTTCCTTGCAGAACTGACATGGTCGGGCCTCGTCACACTTTTGCTTTCGCGTTCGACAGTGATTACAAGCCTGCGTGGCGCGAACTTGCTTGCGACGTATTGGCTGTCCGGCCGAACTCGCATACTGGCCCATGTAGGGGCCTGGCGGGTATGAGCTCTGGTCATACTGAGAAGCAGGCGGCGGAGGTGGTGGGTGAAAAGGCTGTCCGTTGCCGTGATGAGTAGGGCTTATGGAATGGCTGTAGCCGTTGGACATGCTGCCGTTAGGGCGATGCTCGGGATTCATCCCCCATGGACTTTGGTGGCCGCCATGATCCATAGGTGGCGGTTGAGGTTTGACGTCAACACTGATGCTGGATCTAGAGCTCTGCGGGTCTGGGACAGGAGCAGGCTGTGGTGTGGGGGGCGCACGGTAGGTGGAGATGTTGTCCTGCGAGATGTTCACCGGAGGAGGACCGCCGGCGCCATGAAGGCGCTGACTAGGTGAGGGGATGGTCCGTGGGTCCGAATAGGCGCGTATATCAGTGGGTGGCAGTGACGGTGAGGGTTGCGGTCCGGGGGGGTGTCCTTGGCCTGGGGGAGGATAGGAATGAGACGGATGGGGCAGGCCGTGAGCAGGATAGTGGCGGGAGGTGGGAGAGGGAGCAGCGTGGGCCGGAGTGGGATGGGACAGATGGCGAGTGGGTTGGGGGTGCGGCGGCGGAGGAGGGGGTGGGAAGCCGTGGCCGTTATGATTGTATGCAGGAGGATTGACAGAGTCCAAACGGGGCCTCTTTTGGGCGGGCGCGTCAGGATCAGCCATCCTTACATATGCCAGACGCGATCCGCTCAGGCCATGCGGCTATGTAACGAGTACCTGACTACGACTACGGAAGCTGCCAGGTCCAAACGGTAGCAGCCCAACAAGGTCGGCGGGGGGCAGCTGGTGGAGAGCGTGGCCTCGGCAGTCGCAGGGACACGAAGAAGACTAATTCGCCAGTGCGCCAGAAGATGACTGGCTGGAGGGAGTGCGGGCTTCAAGCCAATCCGCGTCATCGGCGGAGGGATAAGAGAAGAGTTTGGAGAGCGTCGCAGGGCAGGTGCTCGGAGGTGCGATGCAGGACGGGAGCTCTGGCTCAAGCCGCGCGAGGAAAACCCAGCACTGCGCGAAGGCTTCTTACCATGGACCTGGAGGCACCTGTCCAAAGCAGGAAAAGAGCCAGTGGTGGTGAGTCGCGGACAGTCTATGCGTCGACGTTTGTCGCTGGCTGGCAGGAGTGGCGCTAGCAGCGAAGACGGGCCGTGCGAACGCAGTGGCCGGGGCAGCAGCTATGGGCACCGGACGGGGGCGTCAGCTAGGCGCGGGGCCTTGTGAAAAGGAAAATTTAGACTATCAAACAGAGCAAGCCGAACAAGCCGGCGCGCGGGAAGGCTCCTGGCGCGGCCTTGGGCACAAGGGGATGGGCAGGGCAAGGGAGGGCGAGGATGGCGCGTCGTCGACACGCTGGGTTTTGATAGAGGGCAGCAGGTCTGTAGCACCGCAGCACCGCGCACCGCAGGCGGCGGCGGCGACTCAGCGACCGCCGTGCTGCGACGTGCAGCTCGCTTATGCCAGAGAGGCTGCGCAGCCAGGCAACTCAATCCAGGCCCCTGGGTTGGACGGGTGCCCGCCTGCGCGCCGTGCAAGATGCCATCTTGAGATGACAGAGGAGTCCTCGTGAGCGACGCACCCATCGGATGCACTCGCCCGCCATGATCCTTCACGGCGCCGTTGCAGACGGCAAACGTCGTCCCCGCAGACGCCCAGCAGCGCGCGGTCTGGCCGATTGCTGCGTGCTGTTCCACATTGCCATGCCGCAGTAGGGCCAGCTGAGCAACGTGACCTGCAACCACCGCCGTGGCATTGCGCTGGCCTTTGCTCTGGCAGCGGCATGCGCGCTTCTCCGCACGACCGCCCTCGTGGACCGCCAGCAGCAGCGCACGCAGCGGCAGCAGCTATATTGCCCGAGAGTCTGCACGGCCACCGCCTCTTGCTGCGCTACGCTGCGCTATGCTGCAGCAGAGCAGCGACGAGGGAGACGATCCGAGCGCGCTGGGCACGCCCTGGAATTTGACTACCGTCACTAGCAGAACCTAGCTGCTCCACCGAGCTGCGACATCGCGGCTTTCGAGAAGGTCTTGTGGAAGTGATGCGCCGCTGGTGGCTGGTCAAGCCTCCGAGCGTCGCCTAGTCGCTGTCGGTTCCTGCTTGGGCAGACAGGGGCACGCACACACTCTTCATCGCCGCACGACACCGCCTTTCACGGCCGTTGTGCCCGCACTTGGGAGTCGGTTTGTTCCGTCCACTCGCGAGGTATCAGATTGCAGCAACCTGAGCGTTTGATCCTTCGTATCTGCTGCCCGAGATCTGCGTTTGGGCTCCAGCGCCTGGCGGACTTGTGTCCGCCCATCCATCGTCCATGTGCTCAATTGACGCCTGTCAAACTACTTGGCTTCCACGAGTCTGGAGAGGCAGGTCCGGAGACGTGCCGCCCACTTCGCTAGTTTCAGGACATCTCAATATCCACTCGGCTTTTAGTGCGCCCCGTCCTGCGACCGCCAGAATGGCGTCAGGATCCAGGAACAACCGCCAGCAACATCATAGGTATCGTGTCTGATGGATCCGTCGACCGGGACGTCGCTCCCAAAATCGCGTCCTTCTCGCTGCCGTGCAACGCCAGCAATGCGTGATAGGAGCCGAGACAGTGTTGAGGCCGACAAAGTTGCGCAAGTGCCGGTGACGACGAGGTCAGCTGCCATCACCTTCACTGAAGAGGCAAGCGGCCCGAACGTTAGCACAAGCCGTCTTTTACCGAACATCGTCGCTGACCGGACGCATGACAGGTGCCGTCTGCTCGAAACACTGCGACTCAGATTCCTTGAGCTTGTTTCCGCTTGACCGCGATTGCTTGGGGTGTGCTTCCTAATCGCATTGCACAAGGATTTGCGTCCCTTGCCTCACGATGACGGGAAAGCGAGGCGAGTCCACGTGGATCCAACACCATAACATGCAGCAGCGCCTCGACAACAGTCGACATTTGTCAGGGACCGCACGTCGCTGTCCCCTTCTGGGTTGTGACACTGGGCGAGTCAAGTATAGCATGGCACACAGTCGCCGTCAAGTCGGTGAAGCTTCTCTATGACCGAGTGCGACTGCGAGCGGCGACAGTCAACTGAGTCACGTCTGCTTTTCATGACAAAGACACCCTTGGTGGCAAGCAAGGTAGCTGCAGCGATTCGATGCATGTTTCGATACCTGATGTCCGTGGCAAAGCCGTGTCTAATCTCCAAAATTGATGGTTTGCCCTGTCGTCTCCATATCCTATGAGCTGCAATGAGGCTGCACGGAGGGAGGCTTGGCAAAGCACGGATGCCAAAAGTGGAAATTCCGGACAGTTGTGTGCATATTTGCCGAATGTTGAGCGGTGCAGCGGTGAACTGGCAGCAAGTGCTTCCGAATCTGACTTCTCATGCCATGTGACACTGCAAGAACTAGGGCACCGCAGATCTGTGTATCGGTGTAGCCATCGCTTCAGGTAGATGCTCACCGTCCATGTGTATACATAGACACATCAAGGGACACCCTTGCGGTGGATTCGCCAAGTGCGTCTAATCCTAGTTCAGCGACTGCCTCTATGCACGGTGGAACGAAGGATGCAAACCACGACTTCATGTCTTCGCTACGAAAGCCGCTCGGATACTCCAAAAGACACTGGAGGATCAAGCTGCTCTAGCGACCACGAGAAACAAGTAGAACAATGCTCATGGTGCCTCTGAACAACGTGATACCTCATGAAACGCTAATGAGGCAGGCTCAACCGCGATTGGCATCTAGACGTCACAACTTTCGCAACGGGTAGCAGCTACCCGCGCGCAAGACCACATCTACGTCTTCCATTTCAATGCATCTCATACTCTTCAGTCACCTTGTTTAGTTTCTGCTCTTTCGCCTGCTCCACATATTCGCTTCGCATCATGCTCTTCACCCTGGTCTGCGGCGCTCTCGCAGCGATCGCGCTGTACAAAGGCTCCGTCCTGTATAGACAGTGGCAGAGCAATATAGCGCTTGCAAAGAGTTCAGGACTGCCAGTCGTTGTAATACCATGGAACGTCTTCAGTGTTTTCTGGCTTGCTACCTTCTATATTTGGCTCCCAATCCTGGAAGTGATCTTGCCTGCTTCGTGGCGAGGGCCCTGGTTTGAGTAGGTACTGTGCACTAGAGCCTCACAATAGAGATTGACCTGTAACAGCCTACTGGACCCAGAGTGGGGTTACCGAAAGGGCTATGCACCGTTCGAAAAGATCGGTGGCGATGTCTTTATCATCGCCTCAGCAACTCAGCTTACAGCGTTTGTTGCCGACGCTGAAACCGTAGCACAAATCACAGCTAGAAGAAATGACTTTCCTAAACCTCTCGAGATGTACGGCGCTCTTGACATCTATGGCAAGAACCTCGTCTCTACCGAAGGTCCAGATTGGCGTATGCACCGAAAGCTCACTGCACCGAGTTTCGGTGAAAAGAACAACGAGTTGGTCTTTAAAGAGTCGCTTCATCATGCAAAATCACTTATTGGACTTTGGACTGGACCAGATGGGAAGGGAAACGAAACAGTACAGAATCCAGCTGTTGCAACAATGAGCTTCGCGCTCTTCGTAATTAGCTCAGCAGGCTTCGACGTTCGCGTCAAGTGGCCTCACGAGGAGAACAGAACAACGTCTGCCGAGAGTGGTGAGTCCAAGTCAATGCTAGTTGGCTCTGAAAAATCAGCGGGTCACAACATGACCTACCGCGAAGCTATCAGCGAACTGCTTCACAACATCATGTGGACCCAGATAATACCTCCAAAGTATCTGCCCTTCTCTCCCATCAAGGTTCATCGTACTGTCGGGGCCGCTGTCACCGAATGGGGACAGTACATGGATGAGCTGTACGAGAGGAAGAAGCAGCAGGTTGCATCTGGCGACACTAACAACGCTGGTATGGACCTGTTCGACGCCCTCATTCGTGGAAGCGGAATCACAGAGGGAAAAGCGAATGTTCAAAAGAGTGATATCCTGGGTAATGCCTTCGTGCTAATGCTCGCCGGTCACGAGACTACTGCAAACACACTTCACTTCTCTCTTATTTTCCTTGCCATGCATCGCGAGTCACAGAAAAGGCTACAGCAAGACGTCGACAAGGTATTTCAGGGGAAGCCAGTCGAGCAATGGGTCTACGAAGAGCACTTCCCGAAACTTTTCAGCGGCATGGCCGCCGCAGTCATGAACGAGACGTTGCGCCTGTTACAGCCGATCGTTAATATTCCCAAATCCACTGCACCGGGACGACCGCAGAACTTCACCATGGGCGACAAGACATACACAATGCCGGGAGGCACACACGTATTCCTTAACTCTGCGATCCACCGCAATCCGAAGTACTGGCCTGCGCCCTCGAATGCTACAGGCGCGACCATCACCCCTGCAAGTGACGTCGACACGTTCCGCCCCGAGCGCTGGCTCTCCGCTTCCAAACTTGAGGACAGCTTCGTCGACATCGGCTACGATGACGAAGAGCTCCGCGGCCCCTCGGGCGAGGATACTTCCGCGTCTCTCTTCAAGCCCGTGAAAGGCTCTTATATTCCCTTCAGTGACGGCTTCCGGTCTTGTATTGGGCGGCGCTTTGCACAGGTTGAGATTCTGGCCGTCCTCGCAGTCGTCTTCTCGCAATTCAGTGTCGAGCTCGCGGTGGAGGAATGGGCGTCAGACGAAGAGGTGGCGGCGATGGACAGGACGGCGCGAGCGGAGGTGTATCAAAAGGCGGTGGACAGAGCAGACTCGGTGCTCAGGACCAAGGTTGCTAGCATCATCACGCTGCAGCTTAGGGGCACGAGCATCCCCATTCGCTTGGTTCGACGTGGGGAGGAGAGGTTTGGAGTTTAAACAGACGGGCAGGTACGCGGTAGAGACCTGCGGACACAGATGTACATCAGCATGTAACATTCACACATACATAGGTACGCACACAACGACAGACATACACACACAGTGCAAACGCGGCGCCTAGCAATCCGATCCCGCGGTTCCACGATCGTCGAACCCACGATCGATCCCAGTGTCCCCTCCCCATGCTGCTCACGCCACCCATCGAATTCCTTCCGCGGAGAGTGCCGCACAGCCGGTGCCGAGTTCATCCGTCGAATCCTGCCGCGCTCCCCCTGGCGTCGTTAACCCGAGCGCAATCCGTGATCGTGTAACAATCTGGCCGGAGAAGCCGGCTACATCACGCGACAACGTGAATGTGGGTCTTCGCGACTGTGCCTCGGTTGTGCACACTGCGCGCTCGCCATTCTGTCGAGATGCAGAGATGGGTGGGTACGACGATACGGTGCTTTGCTTTTTACTCAGGAGCGATGATGGATTGTAGGGAGTGGGGGGCCAAACGCGCAAAGTGCTCGTTACGGAAGGTGGGAATTGGGTGTTGGCGACATGGAGGGCGGTGTGAATCACAAGCATGGCAAGGAGAAGGGATGCGCGATCCTGTCAGTGCCTGGGACGAATTGAGAGAATTGTTTGCTTAGTACTTGATACGCGGCGTGTTTGATGTGGTGGTTATTGACCGGAATTATTTGTATCATTAGAGCGTCTCGACAACAACATTGTCTTCTACAAATAGCAACAAGGAAACGCTACACATGCAGCATCGTCATATTCAATGCTTCCTAGGCTGTATAGATGCCTTTGTACATGCACCTCGAGTGCAACATAGGGAATTGCTGCTGAGCCATGTATTATCTTCAAGCGGGAGCCGTTAGATCTAATAGTGGATGGAGAAAAAACAATAATAGGTGTGTATGTGCAGAAGATGTGCTGCAGATGCGGGTCGTGACTCGTGTCGGACGGAAGAGTAAATCCGATGGGTATTGACAAGGAAATGTTGGACCGTAGGAAAGGTGTATGTGTTATATGACTTATTCACATTGGCGGCTGCGCTTGGCAATCTCATCATCGGTCAGCGCAGCCAACCAGAGACACTTGCTGATCAGGTCAGGATCGACTCTGAAGTTGTATTTGGAGCTGGCTTCGAGGAGACGCAGGAGGTTTTTGACGATTGTGGCTGCTGTGTGATGTCGTTCGAAGTTCACAAGTCGTTCGCCGTCCACAGGCGGTGCATCGATAAAGGCTGGCTTCTGGGCGTTGTAGATCAGATCCCGCGTATAGATTCCAATAAATGGAATGCAACCGTCTTCTACTGTAGCCGTCTCCATTTCTAGGCGAAGATTGTGGAAGTTTCGTAGTGGTTGGACAAGCGCTTCGAGCTCTTTCATCGTCTGCTTCTCAGCTGGGGGAACAAGCGCCCATGTCTTGTGAAGTCGGGAGACGTCGTTGGATATAAGCGCAATGGCGATCTGGTACATGGTGGCGTAATTCCTGATCCTTCGAGCGTGTGAGGCGATGTGAATGAATTTGACGATGCAGCAAGCTCGTTCCTCGATGTTCTCTGTTAGGACACATTGAGACACAGCCCACTTGACCACCAGGTTGAAACGGGCGATAACAACATCAACTCCGCGCGCCTCCTGCGTACGGAGGTACTGAACCCAATCGCGAATTTGTGGCGATGACTGTTTCCAGCGGAGTTCGATAAGTTCCTTCCAGTCGATCTCGTCCAAGGCGTCTTTCTCCACAACCGTAAATTGCTGGGCAAGTAGCTCAGCATCATAGGCCATGACGAAAGGAAGATGTGCTGCCGTGGGTGGTTGTTTGATGTATGGTGCCGGTTGTAACTTGATGTGTTGATCTGAAGTATTTTGACTGAACTGATCTGGTCGAGAAGCCGTGGGCGTCAGGCCGGGCGTTGGTAAACCTCTGTTCCAGTTCGTTGATGGTACAGCCTCTTTGAGACGATCTGCCGTAGTGGGTGGCGTAGGAGGATGGCGCATTGGGTGTGTAGGCAGACTGTCTGTGGTATGGTTCATCACCGCTGGCTCATCCTCGAAGAAGCTACGGACACCGTGTGACATCTCGTCCGACCTGGCACCTGTCGTTGTCGAGGCTAGATCACTTAAATCCTCGTCTTCGTCAAGGAGGAATGACTGACGAGCAACTGAGGACGATGGAATAGTGCCGCCATTTGGAATCCTTCTCATGCTGTCTGTTTCTACCACATACTCCACTGACGAGCTTGTAGAGGAAGGTTTACTCGCAGCTGCTGCTGCTTGCGCGTTTGGGTTTTCAGCAAGCTGTAAAGGAGAGGGCTTGGCCGACGATCGCATGGTATCGAAAGTCTGCGTACGGCCGTTCATCAAAACGTCGCTGAGACCGCGGTCAAGGAGCGGTACCGAGGAGTAAGAGTCTTCTGACTCTGCAGCAGTGCTCACAACAGGAGGCACACGACCATTGAACTTCTCTCCGGACAGATGAAACATTTCTTGGCCTTCGGCGCCAGGAGTCGCAAGTGGTCGGTGAAGGCTGCCATCGGTCTCACCATGGTCCTCTGGCTGTTTTGGTCTATATGGCGGAATGAACAGATCTCCAGGGGCTCCGGTAGGCCGATACACCTCCGGCTGAACAACAGAAGTCCGTACTGATGATCCACCCGGAGACTTCTTTTCATATCGACCCTCGAGCTTCATCAGCGCTGCCTCCACTCCGCCCTCGTCGTCTGTGTCATCCGGCAATGCTGCAAGCTTCGCAACTTCTGCCTCGAAAGAAGGTCTCAAGTTAGGTTGCGACGAATGAGTGTCAACGAGTGATATCGGCTTCTTTGCATTTATTGTCGCATCGACTGTTTCGGCCGGTTGATTCATCGCTGGCTCTGGAGTAGCGTGGCGGTCTGATCGCAGGATGACAGAATTTGCAATGGAATGAGTGCGATTAGAGACTGAGCCAGTGGAGTGCGGACGGGGGGTCATCTCATGATCTTGTACGTTGCCAGCGGCGCGTAGATCACCCCCTGGCTTCCGGCGAAGCATGCGACCTGGACCGCTAGGTTGAGGCGACTGTTTCTCGAGGAAGAAGGGATCGTTATCTGATGACATAGTCATGAATGTCGCTATACTCTCGGGGCCTTGACGGCCACTCAGAATACTGTTGTATGAGGCATGTCGACGCAACGAATATCGGGCTATAGACTTCCGCATAGAGCCTCGCCACTTGAACGAGTGCATCTGCTCCCTGCCCTCAGAGACAGATCGCCTTTGCAGACGAGGCTGTTGCACCGAGGGAAGGGAGGAGCGGCGCTCTTCGATTGAGACTTTTGGAGTAGGATCCTTGTACAGGTCAGAGTGGCGCACTACAACCATATCGCCTTCAGCAAGTCGTTGAGCAATCGATGGATTTCGTTGGTGACCCTTCGGTGGGGTACGTGGAGGAGCCGTCTCTTCCAATGTAGCAGGGGGTAAAGCTCCTGACATCATAGGCAACGGGGGTGGCCCAGTATCGTCAATGATAAGGATTGACTTGCTGCCAGTGGTGATGTTGCTGTACACCCGAGAATCCGGTTCTTTCTCATTCTTTGGGTGCTCGCTGGCAGATGAAGCCTTTCGGTTCTCAAATTCAAACTCGAAGCCACCTAGATCAGGGGGTTCAATGCTGCTCTCCCGTCGCTGATTTTCGTCTCTCAACTGCTCTTCGACAGCCTCTCTGAAGCTCTCACCGACCTTCATAGCCAGAGCGTCGATCCGCACTTCTGGCTTTGTTCTGACTGTGCGTTGTTTGCGAACTCCTGCTGACAATGTGGTCATGGTTCCTGGGTTAGAAGATCGTACCGACGGTGCCATTCGCTGTTGCACATGCGCTCCTAGTTGAGGGCTTCCGTGAGGCGACTGTTTGATGCTCAAGGCGCGGCGCATACTACCGAAGATTTTCTTCATTCCCGGACTGTTTGCATGACCTGGGCGGAGCTGTGCGTCGTCGACGTATAAGTTATCGCCATCTGTTTCGCTGCGAGTCCGGGTATGGCGCAGACTGGTTCCTTTGAGCTTGATGTACGGCGAGCTTGGCTGGAACAGTCCACCGCGCACGAGGCTACCAGGCATACTCGTCACTGCGGATATGGTCACGTCTACTGAAGCATTCTTGGGAATAGAGAGCGGAGCCCTGCTATCCCTTAAAGCATCAGAGAAACTGCCGCTCCGCTTGTGTGAGTGAGATTGACTGACGTTTTTGTTTGAGGCTGGGCTTGCCGCCAAACGGGCAGGCGCCGTGGGAGGATGTGGTACTGGGTGAGGGTAAAGAGGCAAGTTCATGGCTTGCTCGCTTTTCAAGAAACCACGTCGTGGGAGAGAGCAAGATAGAATGTGCATGCTCCCTTCACTCCCGGGCGAAAGTGGGACCTGGACGGCCCCACCTTCATTCGAGGATACGTACGGCGAACTTAAGGAGTTCTGAGGGGTGTGGCGAGACCTCTGCGCCCACTCCATGTGTCGACTGGCGAATTGGTCGCTCGGATTTGATCCCATGGTCTCTTTCGTGTCACGATCTGCTTGCCGCGGGGCCGGTGATTCGGTCGCCAGAATCTCTGGCTCCTCGTGTGTTGTCGGCAGGTCAACAAAGCCACCAGGAAGCAGGTCTTCGTCAGCAAAGTCGTTGCTTAAGCCATCCTCAGTCTCCCAATACATGACACAGGTCCTTTTCCAGCATTTTTTGAGCTCGCCAACAATCTTTACGTCGCCAGCACCTCCATCTGCGCGGGCCTTGAGGTCTCGGTAGAGGTCGTTGACCAGCTGACAAAAGTACGTCCGTAGGTTGTGGCACGGCACGAAGTCGTCCACGAAGTAATTCAGGATCCAGTGACGAAGGGCCACAAATGTGCGCACGCGGACAATGCGACCAAAGTCATCCTGCCTGTCCACGGCCCATCTGAGTCGTGATATAAGATATGCGACCAGGTCCCTGGTACACAAGAAGGCGCGAAAAGTAAGGAAGAAGTCGGAGAGGAGTTCGTAGTCCAAGAAGCTGGGAGATGTGATGTGCGCCACGAGGCGTGAAGGAGTAGCTGCGAGGATGTCGCCAGACGGTGAGAATCTCACAACGGCTCGGTCGTCGGGATTGACGGTCAGGGCGTCGAATAGCCGCGGTCCAATGGGGGACTGGGAGACACGAGAGGAAGACGGGGCGGAGGCGGGCAGCGGCGGGCGGTCCATGGTCGCGCGGTATCTGGCCGGCACGGGCGAGAATGCGTCGGACTGGGGGCGCGACGACAGGAACGAGTGCGAGCCGGCGCGCTGGGGCGTCAGCAGCGAGGCCCTGAAGTCGTCGGTGGCGGAGGTGCGCGTGTAGATGGAGCTGCGGAAGTCGGCAGTGCCCTTGGTGCTGAAGCGTGGGGTCCCGAGGCGGTAGTGCGGGATGGGCACCTGCAGCAGGGGCAGCGAGGACGTGTCGGCGGTCCGGGGGCGGGCGCCAAACGGCGGCCGTTCGATGACGACCTTGAAGGTGCCGGGCTCGGTGGTGGCCGACGTGACGGTGTGGTCGTCGACGGTCGAGAACGAGTGCGAGCGCGGGTGGGCGGCGGCGCGGGCAGCAGCGCGTGCGGTGAAGGGCGGGTCTGCGTGCGGCGGCCGTCTCGCGGCCTGCTCCGTGGTCAGGTCCAGCGGCAGCGGCAGCGGCGGCGTAGGTTCGGAGCGCGGGGTCCTCGAGCCGTACAGGCTTTGCTCCCATTCATTGCTCGTGGGCCGCAGCGTCGAGTCGAGCGTGGCGCTGTCCGGGGGCGTCGACGGCGGGAAGACGAACGGGCCGGGCTGGGCGCGGCTGCGCTGGTTCGCGGCGCGCACGACGGGCCTGGCGGGGGTCAGCCTCGACTCTGCTGCTCTGCTGGCAACGGCGCAGTGCGCGCTGGCCGGCCGCGTGCATGGTGTTGCGCGTGTTGCGCCTGCGCCTGCACCAAGCACCACCATCACCACCATCACGGCCGGCGCAGCACGACGCCAGCAACACCAACAACACCAAACTGCACCTTCACCGCACTCACCTCAGGTAGATCACGCCGTTGTGCACGTTGGCGACGGTGTAGGACCGCCCGGCCGCAGTCGAGTTGCTCGTCGCCGTGTCGATGGTGCCGTTGCTCGTGCCGCGTGCCCGCGTCCTGCTCTTCAGCTGCTCTTTGGAGTCCTTCACGCGTCGCAGGCGGCGCTGGTCGTCGGCGCGTCGTGGTGCCGTCCGAGTGTGTTCTGCGCCGGCAAGCACCTCACGCTGCCCAGCTCCTGCGACAGGGGAGCCTGGGTAGGCCTTTGGTTGCAGTACCGCCATCCTTCCCCATGCCCTTTCAGCGCGCAGCAGTCCGCGGCGAGATCTCCGTCAGCGAGAACCGAAACGTGGGTGCTGCATCACCAGGCGACGCGTGCACAATGCGAAATCCTTAATTATGAGTACGAAGCGGCAGGAGGGAAGAGCGACGGTTGATCTCGCGGACCTGTCATTCATCGCCCAGCGAACGCCATCAGATGCAATTCACCAGTCAGCGGCAAGCCTGTTGCACTTGCACGGGGTCCATGCGGCGCGAACCAGAGTGCAACCGGCTTTGCTTGCCTCGCCTGCCTGCGCCCCCAGCGCCCGTAACGGCAGGCGGCCATGTTGCCTGCACAGTGCAAGCCATTCACAGCGCAAAACCAAACCTTAGGTGCAGCGTCAAGAACTGACGGGCTGCATTTTGACTTTCGCCCCGTCTCGGCGGAACCATGCCGGACTTCCGCTGACAGCCCGTTGGTCACCTGTCGCGCGAGCTGAGCAGCATTGTCCTCCACATCTGGCTTGGAACTCGTCACTACGTCAACTTGGGTCGGCTAGTGGCAGGTATCAGCCTTGAAGCGCGGCTGTTGGCAACAAGGGTCATGGCGACGAGCATGCAACTGCTTCTTACTGTGTGCAAGATTGCCAATTTCAGATGAGATGAGGCTCATCTGCCGCCATCGGTTACATCACGTCGATCATTATCCACCAATTGGCCGCCCTGTTGCAGCTGCTTCGCCGTAAAACATCTTGTCACATTGCAGCTGCCCAAAGCAGACATTGGCACAAAGGATTGTCAGCATACGACCTCGAATCAGGGTGGCTGTGAGGCGGCACAACAAGGGTGCAGCGACGAGCGCCCACCACGCCGACGATTTGGCCTTCTGTTGGCCAGCATTGCCTCGACTCAAGCACAACACCCTCTTCTGTATGCACCAGCAAAAGTGGCGATTGCGCAACTGACAGAGTTTTGGTACACTTGCAGACATGCGCGAACTAGTGCACGGTATCTGCAGTGCGCTACGCGTTCGTTACCGGCAGTCCAGCTCGCATCTTGATGCCCGACCCGTTGTTAGATGCTTGATCACAAAGGGACATTCAGTAGTAGGACCGATACATTCGGAATGTGCCGTGTTGAGGGCTCAGCGCAGCACACCGCTTGCAGTGGTGATTGTGAGACCCCAGAATGTCTTCTGTGGTCCTCAAAGTCGATGGTGTACTTACGCAAAGAGGAAAATTCGAGCGCCTAGTTCGTTCACGTGAGACACATGCAATCACATAGACCAGGAGGATTCTGTCTGCATCACAAGGGTTCTAGCTCTAGGAGGCACTGAAGGCGTGGCGGCGTCAACGGAAAGCGTCCTGTTGTGAAAACTAGCAGCTTGCTATGCAGAGAACCGTAGTTTGGGTGAAAAGACGTGGTTGATTTGTGCTAGAACTTTGCAGCATGCACTGTGAGCCCTGAGTACACTATGCTGTAACACACAGACATCGGCCAGCAGATCTATCTGGCATTATTACCATACTACGATCAATTATGGGTCCTTGGAGCCACAGAGGCTTTGCAGACCCTTCCACTATGAATATTACTAAAGATCACGTACAAGAAATACAACGCTCATCACAAGTACGACTTGACCTGCTCGTCACTCCACGCCCAGAACTCCTCGGCCCTCCCACCATTGTGCCCTGCTTCTGCCAGGTCGGTTCGTAGAGGAGAAATCCGTCCAAAGGGGATCACTGTACGCTCATTAGAATCGGGTAATAATATATCGTTTTGAGCATGCGCTTACCCCACTCGTTCTGCTTCAAGTCCTTGACTTCAGGCGACAGACCTGCAAAGAACTCTGTATATGCTCCGTTCACAGCTGGGTACGTGAGGAGCTTGACGATAAGTACACCGAGCAACCCAGCGTGGCGTGTGAGATCCGAGGTGAGATTCCCGGGGTTTAAGCTGACACTGGTGATGCCGTCTTTCTCGTACAAATTGCGGAACTGCAGCGCATGCAGAACGTTCCCGGCCTTGCTGATGGCGTACTTCTGGAACGCAAACTTGTCCTGCGCGTAGTTCACATTCGCCATGTCCACTCCCCCACTCGGTGCGTTCATGACCCCACTCGACGACACCCAGATCACACGCACGCTGCCTGCCTCGCTGCTCTTGGCCGTTTGGATCAGCAGCGGTGTCAGCAGCTTGGTAAATGCGTAGTGCCCCAAGCAGTTCGTGCCGAGCTGCAGTTCGTACCCTTGCTTTGTCGTCGAGCCTTGCGGCGGAACCATGACGCCTGCGTTGTTGAACAAGACATCGAGTCTTTTCTCCTTGCTGAGGAACTCCTCGGCGGCAGGCTTGATGCTTTCCAGATCCGCGAGCTCGACGTACAGGAACTCCAGTCGGCCTTGAGAGTCGGGGTGGGTCTCACGGATCCAGGAGATGACGGCATCGGTGCGCTCCTTGGAGCGTGCTGCCAGGTAGACGGTGCCGTGGAGAGAGTACAGTAGGCGTGCAAGCTCTTTGCCAACGCCAGCTGAGGCGCCAGTCACGACGAAGACCTTGTCTTTCAAGGAGCCAGAGGGGAAGTTTGCCTCTGTGAATGCCGGGGTGGGCGGGAACATCTGAGAAAGTTGGTTGCCCATTTTGGTGACGGCTGGTGGAGGTGCGTTGCCTGGATCGATGAATTGGATTTGTTATGTATATCGAAACGAGTAGCGGAAGTGGTTCTAGATCTGGCAAGAGGCAGGTATGCAACTTGTATGCGGGATGAGGCCTAGGGAAGGACAGCGCGACGCTCCTCATAAATAATTGACGGCATCGTTGCTGTGTCCTCTCAGCTTTCGATGGTCCGAAAAATGAGTCCGAATCATCATCATCATAATTAGACCGAAGTAGTGTTCTGACGCCACGGTCCTGGTCCGGACGACAAAATGCAGATCGTCCGTGCGGTGCGGAGATACGTGCGGCGCGGAGATAGGCTAGACCTGAACGTCATATGACAGTCGTTGCGACCCCATAAGGTTACTCGTCTCTTCAAGACCCTCAAACTTGCCATACTAACAGTCTGTACCGGACGGGAAAGTCGTATATCAAGTAGCGAGGTGGTTGTTGTGTGGTCAAGATAGAGACTCGCGCGTCCATAGAGGTGAGATTTTGGTGCAGCGCGCTAACACTATTGTAGCTATCAGAACATGGTGATCCCAATGCGTAGTCGAGTTACGAGCAGAGAGGTGGTATGATGGCTTGACCATCAATCGACCAACCTGAACATCTTCCCACCAACGCGATCCCACTCTTCATCCCATCTGTTCTTACTCTCCTCGAGTGCGCCCTTCTTCAATGTCTCTAGCAAATGCGCTTTTTCACCGAACAAACTCAAGAGCTGCTCCGCCAACTGCTGCGAACTCTCGAACCCCTTCCCGTTGACATCTTCCTTGACCAGCTCAGGCCAGGCCTCAAACTTGCCCCATCCTACAACGGGCAATCCTGCACCAAACATGTCGACAACTTTCATGGGCAAGTCGACGCCAGACGAAGATGTGTGCAGCGACACGCCCAGGTCAGCGGCAGCAAGAAGCGTTGCATAGTCCTCAGACGTAAGCCATGCGGTTTTGATGACAACATTCAACAGTTTCTTCTCTTGGTTTAAAGCGTGGATCTTCGCGAGATAGTGTTCCTTCTGCGGACCCTTGCCGGTGATGATGGCTAAGATGTTCGGCAGACTAGGATGTGCGGTAACCTGGGCTGAGTAGGTACACAGAGCATCAAGTAGAATAGAGAAATCTTCATCTGCAGTCCAGGATGTCGAGCTCACGATGAGCTTCCACGGTGTTTTGGATGGACCCGTAAGATCCTGCGCAAATTGCGCGGTGTCTGGCAGTCGAGAAAGAAAGGCACGTCGTTCTGAAGAGTCAATGGGTCGGAACATCGGGCCTGGACGGTCATGTAAGGTCTGAGCGGTGACACCATACGAGTCTTGAAGTACACGCGCCATTGCGCGGGTAACGGTGAAGTGGTGCTTGGCTGCCTTCGCGAACAGTCTCTCGTACAAAGCGGACACGTTGACAAGCGGGTGGTTTTCACCGAGTTTGAGGGCGAGGATCGAGTAGCCAAAGTTGTGCCAGTCAATCACCAACTGCGTGTTCCGAATGAAGCATACTAGACTCGCCACAGCCAGGGTAGGTATCGAAGGAGGGTTCTGTACAAGCATCCATCGTCCAGGCTGCGTGCGGTAGCAAAGAGCGCGGTACAGACTCCTGACCTGCCATAGTACTTTCAATGGTGCCAGAATAGGAAACAGCAGCTTGCTGCTGGAACGGAGGTAAGAAGGTGCTGCCACCAGTGCGACAACCTCGATTAACGGATTGGAGACAATATCCGGGTGCACTTCTGACTCTACAAGACCATTAGAATATAGATTCGGAGCTCTTCTATGAATTCCATACCCTGGTAGCCGATTAGAAACACCCTTCCGCCGTGTTTGGCAATGCTCAAAGCATGATACTGCATGCGGGGTGAGCGTCCAATGTCTCCTAAGACGATGATCTGCACCGTCCTCCCTGATTTGAAATCAACAGAGTCGCTACCATCTTTCCGCTTCACTTTGACGTCGTTGCCCTCCTCGTCCACCTCCTTGAGTGGCCTGTCCAAGTATGGGTCATACTGCGACGGCAGGGTCAACAAGATGATAGTGAAGATGGTCGACAGAAGCAATGCAACGGCCAAAACAACGTCAAAGCCATTGCTGAACCTCTCAGTGAGCAGCGACTCGAACATGGCCGGTTTTGGTGTGGCGACGTCTGGCCTGTAACGGTGAAGCAGACGGTCACGTTGCAGCCCGCGTCTCGCTTAAAGATCTCCGCCCTGCATCCCGGCTCGTGGCGCTTGCCGGGACAGCACCAATAGGGAAGGCGCGTAGGATGCACGTCAAAGGTTGTGAGCTAGGCCCCTGAGAAGATGGACGCGGCGTCGTTATCGAAACAGATAGAGGCGCCTCCAAAACCCCATTACGTTGCTGTTGTCGCAACGCCCCACCGGTTTGAGCACCGCTTCTGCTTATACATGCCCTGATTGCATTGCCGTCCGCGCAACAGTAGCGATACGGACCCCAGACGGCCCTTTACAAGCAGCACCGAGGCCGAGTCAAGACACGGCGAGAACGGACTCCCGCACGCGGTGCTAGTAATGGCGTCGACGTATGCCCTGCCCGTTGCGCCCACCTCACATGCTCACGGCCATGGGCGCTCGCAATCGCAGTCGCACTACTTCACCGCACCCTCACCGATCCGCAGCGGACGCACCAAGGCTCTGTCGCCTGTAAACGAAGGGGACAAGGCCGCGCCGGGGCACCAGCACCAACGACCAGACATGAGCGGACAGCTGTATGGCGCCGTGCGCTCGCCATACGTCGAGTACAACACCAATGCGCACAATCACAACCACAACCACAACCATGGCCACAGCCACAGCCACAGCCACGGGTACAGCCATTCCCACTCACACGCCCATACCAACTCGAACGGTTCCACGCACAGCCTGACCTCGTTTGCGAACGGCCGAACCAACGGCAATCCGCCTCAGACGCCGAGGAAGAACGCGGCAGCAGCCAAGTACGGCATGTTCCCGCCAGTGCAGGAGTCTGCGCCTGTGCCTCCACCTTCGTAAGAGCAGTCTATCGTGCATGCCGAGTAGACAGACTGACATGTGTACAGATCATTGCTAAGCCTCCCCGAAGCACTCACAGCGCTGCTCCTCCCGCTCCCGTGGCTCTTTGCCTCTATAGCCTATCCGAGTGCAGCAAGGAAGCTGCCTTCAATTCTCTCGGAAGCTTTAGTTGACAATGAGCCAGCGATCGCCGCCGAAACCGCCGCTAGCAACACACACGTCTTGAACGTTCTCTTTCTCACATCGACTACGTTGCTAGTGGTGGGGTTGATAGCGAGAGTTCGATCAAGTCTAGACCAGCCACTCGATCGGCGAAAGGCAGAGAGCTCGAGGGGCATAGTTGCTGCGTTGCGGGATGTTGCTAGTCTCAAGCAAACTCTCAGCAATGTCGCTGGCATCTTGCTGCCTTTCTATGCCACCATGCAGATAGGCGGCGCGAAGACAGCACTAGTGCTGGTGACTGCTATCGCAGCAGGACTTGGTGCCACAGACCATAGACCGGGCAAACATACGCGCGGAGATGACCTGAAGAGAACCCTGCGCACTCGAAGAACAACTTTGGCCGTCTTGGTTCTAGGGACTATCGTTGATCTTGCCATCTGGGGCCACCCAGTATGCGCCCTACTTGGCTATGGTGCCCTTTTCATATCGATCTTCGCAGCTCCTCCACCTCTACCCACAGCTGGCTGGTCTCTGATCACAGGAAATCAGAGCCATAATTCATACATCAGCAAAGAGTCTACGCGGACTTCCTTGCCGAAGCCATCTTCGCCTCTCGTCAAGACACCAGAAGACACATTGCTTACCTGCGTCTCCGGTGTCGTCCTAATGGTTGTTACTCTCCTGTCCTTGTTTTTTGCTCCCTCCGCGTCATCGTTCTCGCAACACACCATTATCTTCACAGCTTTCGCGGTCGCATCAGCAACGGCGCTTGTGTTTGTCTCACTTCCCGCAGCCCTACGGAGTCATCAGTACATAGGACTGCACCTCAGCGGCCTCGTGGTCACTACGTTCACTGGATGGCAGTCTTGGCCCGAATGGTATCACGTCATCTTTACCGGATTGTCTTACATACTCTACGCTTGCGGTGTTGCTTGGGATACTCGTGCGTCTCACGCGCACTCGCATACTCATGATCATTCGCATGCAGACCATGGTCATTCGCACGATCACAAACACGAACATCACCTACATGCAAATCCGTCGAAAGTCTCCGAATTCCTCATCGCGCGGACGACACCAGGCTCCATTATCCACAGCATCATGATCGAGAGGGACTCACGACGAATTGCGTACTTTGGCGTCCTCAACCTCAGCTTCATGGTAGTTCAATTCTTCTATGGCTTCGTTAGCGGCTCTTTAGGCCTGCTTACAGATAGCATTCATATGCTCTTCGATTGTGCTGGTCTCGCTGTGGGACTAGCAGCAGCAGTCATGAGCAAATGGCGTCCCAATGCCCGTTTCCCGTATGGCTATGGCAAGGTCGACACCTTGTCTGGTTTTGCCAATGGTGTATTTCTTCTGTGAGTAGATGCTACAATTGGTACACTGGATATCTACTAATACAGTCTAGACTCGTCAGTGTAGAGATCATCTTCGACGCCTTCGAACGTCTATGGGAAGGACACGAGCTTCAGCGGCTGAATGAACTTCTGATTGTCAGCATTCTCGGGTTTCTCGTCAATATTGTAGGCCTCACGGCCTTTGGTCATGCACACCATGGACACGGACATTCGCATGATCATGGAGATCACGACCATGGACATGGCCACTCTCATGACAACGAGAACATGCAGGGCATCTTCTTGCATATTCTCGCTGATGCTCTTGGCTCTGTTGCCGTCATCATCTCCACCTTACTCACCAAGTACTACGGCTGGTCTGGCTGGGATCCCATCGCATCATGCATCATCGCCATCCTTATTTTCTTGTCTGCAATTCCGCTTGTCAAGAGTGCAGGCATGCGTCTGATGCTATCGCTTCCAACCGACGCAGAGTATGGTGTGCGCAATACACTGCAGGAGCTCAGTTCGCTACGAGGTGTTGTCGGTTACACGGTGCCCAAGTTTTGGCTTGAAGACGAGGGTGCCGCCCACGCCGAGGTACACGCGAAAGAGCATGAACATGACGCTTGTGATAGCGGCCATGATCACGATCACGACCACGACCACGACCACGATCACGGGCACAAAAATGACCACAAGCACACGCACTCAGGACATGACCATGCCCATACCCAGTCCCACGCACACACTCACGACCACCACGATCATCATGAGCATAACCACAGCCATGGCCACGACCACGACCACAGTCACGCTTCTGGAAAGCAAAGAATTCTTGGTGTCATCCATGTAATCGCCTCTCAGGCCGCAGATCTTGAGGATGTGCGTGAACGCACCATTCAATTCTTGAAGGGCAGGAACATGGACGTCGTTGTCCACGTGGAGAGGGAGGGCGACGGGCGCTGCTGGTGCGGCGGCGGAAACAAAGTGAGCTGAGCTCACGCACATATCACCATACACATACTGTTTGAGTTTCTTGTACAGTTAGCTGGAGTTACTGGACCTGTAGCGAAAATGTACATCATGTAGCAACACATGATATTTTCGGTGAGACCCGAAAAAGGGGTCAGTGGCCATTGAGGAATATATTGGCGCGTTTCTTCGAACGCCTTCTGCTATGCTTACACCCGAGTGTACGTGTCACGAGTACGCCATATCATACAGCAAATCATCTCTTACAAGAACTTCGTCGGTGAGCTTTTCTTCAGGACCAATGGATGCCTGTGCACGCTGGGCATCAGACCGAGCCCAATTGCTCTCCGTATGGCCTTTGCGATCTTCCTCTGGTTCTTCGGCCGCAGACCGGTGTCCTTCGAATGCTTTATCCGCCCCATCTCGGTCATGTACTCGGACATGATTGTGAAGTTCTACACGCGTCAGTCTGTGGCGTCCATATGCCTTGCCAATGCACCCACCTTGTACTCGTTGACCGGGTTGATGCCCAGGACGTCGAACGCATCGCTCTGGGGCTTGTTGCGGCCATACTTCCACTTCTTCTGCTCGGCGCCGCTCAAGTCGTGCGGCGCGTAGACGTCACCAGCCTGCCACTTGCGGTAGATCTGGCGCTGGAAAGTGGCGCTCCGCTCCGACTCCAGCATTTCGCGCGTCTGTGAAGGGCGGTCGAGACCGGAATTGCGGGCGAATCGGGTGGCCAGAGAACCTCCAGGCTGCTGCTGGCTGGCGGGAGCCTTCAGTTCGTTGAGGATGGAGAGGAGTGATTCATCTGCAGGGCTTCAGTACGAGGTTCGGAGGTGACGGCGGAGAAGGTTGGGTCGCACTCTGTCTCTGAGGCCCCGACGATAAACATCGCACGCCAGTCTTGGGTAAGGTTGCCGGCGCCCGGAATGCAATCCGTGTTAACGACATGTTGACGCGTGTTGCTGTGCTGGCTATCGCATGCAGTGGCTCCTCCGCATTTTCGAGATGCACGATGCTTGGCAGCGACGCTAACGACAGCTAAAGTTTATGTACTGACGTTGGCCATGCAGGGAAGCTTCCCCTCTCGTCTTCGCCGCCGTCTGCAACGCGCTTTCGTCTCATCTTCCTCGTCGCCAGCAGTGTTTCATCGTTTTCTAACCCATGGCCGTTGTTCACGCTTGAGTTCGACTCCCACCATCCGTCAATTGCCGTTTCGAAATCCTGCCTTGAGTCCACCGTTTCGACCCGCCGCCGCAATGCCCTCCCAATTGACCCGCGTCGTCTTTCGCAGTATCATCGCCAACGAACCCCTTGTGTACCGAGGCTGCCGCCAGAAAGCTTTGCGACCGTCCTTCATCACTCACCATGGCGCTCGAGCGCTTCCCCAGTCCCAGCGGAGGACCTTTTTTGGTGGAATCTTTAAGGCGCAGCGCAAGATCAAGAAAATGGATATTCCTACTGGACTCCAAATCATGAGTGAGCTCAAGCATGCCCTGAGGACGTCTGCAAGGCCTCCGAAAGATAAGGACCTCGCAGAGGCCTTCATCAACTTTTTCGAGACCAAGAAGGGAGCATTTGAGGATTTTCATATTCAGCTGGCACATGATACCTTCAAATATCTTTTGGCGTCTTCGAACGAGAGTGGAGAGCAATGGTTCACAAGGGATAAGCTACTTTGGGTTGTCGACATGATCATGAGGGGTTCAAAACGCCCTGCGAACGGAGGACAGCCACACGTCGAATTCGGCACAGCTTTGATCGATCAGATCGTGAAGATGGAACACATTGAGGTCGCGGCCGACACACCAGAGGAGCAAGCCAAAAAAGTGAAGTTGACGAAAGAGGAAGAATTGGACTTGGTCATGAGGCCAATGCTTGTAAAGCTGCTTTGTACGTATGGTGCGACTTCGAAGGCGAGAGAGATCGTCACGAAGTATTATGACCACTATTCCAGTGCGTCAGAATCGAGACAGACGGTTGTTCGCACTGTCTGGAACAACGTTCTGATAGGGACTGTACGCGAGAACAACCGTGATGAGATGGCAGAATTTACAGAACTATTCAACAATAGTTCAGTGCCACTCACAGATCTTGCGCAGCAAATTATCGTGTCCCTTTTCTCTGAACGGCGGCAGCTGGACGACGCGAAGCTATGGTACTCGCGACCTACTGTTGAGCATTTGAGGCCAGGCGAGCTGGCTGCAGAGAAGCACAAGTCCATCTATTCTGCCTTACTCAAGGCTTGCGCTCTTGAAGGCGATTTGACATTTGGTCAAGAAGTAGTCGCTGGGCTTACCAAGGGGAAGGTACCTGACAAGAGAGGGTGGGACGCCATCTTTCTTTGGTCAGCAGCTCTAGGAAAGGGCGTAGATGAAATCGAACGGATGATGAACGTAATGATTCGCCGTACCGAGGGAACAGAGTCTCCTATCTACCCAGACATCGATACCATCAATCTTTTGGTTGAGTTTGCCATGTCAAAACAGGATCCTTACTCTGCCGAGCGCTACATCGCTATGGGAGAAAAGCGAGGGATATTGCCCGATGAGGCCACCTACACTATGCAAATACGGTATCGTCTATCTGTAAAGGATATCGATGGTGCAAGAGCTGCGTACTTCAACCTCCAGGGCGATCTCAGGGGCTCAGAAGCAAGCATTGCGGCTATCAACGACCTCATTCAAGTCTTGTGCGAGTCGAAGCAACACCATTACGATGACATAATGGCAATTGTAGACGACTTGCATGAACGGAAAGCTCAGTTTGCTCCGGAAACCGTTGCCAAGCTCTGTATTCTGCACCTTCGCCGCGTTGAGATCCACGATGCCATGGACTTGCTTCAGGTACATGCTTACCAGTACTCACCCGTCCAGCGAGCAGTTATCGGCAAGGCACTTCGCGAATTCATACTGGACGGAGAGAACAGCACAGCAGATGCATGGGATGCTTACCAGATACTACGGAACACCTTTCCCGAAACATCGCGCGCAGATCGGACAATATTGATGAACGAGTTCTTCGCACGCAAACGCTCAGACATGGCTTGCCACGTCTACTTTCACATGCGCAATCACACTGCGGAATCCCATCAGGCAAATCGCGACGTTTACATTGCTGCATTCACAGGTTTCGCTCGGTGCACAGACGCCGAGTCTCTGGAACTCGTCAACAACCAGCTCAAGCTTGACTTCAAGATTGACATAAACACAAAGCTTCGCAATGCACTAATGCTTGCTCATGCGACTTGCGGCAACAACAAGAAGGCCCTGGAAATGTGGAGAGAAATCTGCGAATCCGAGGAAGGTCCTTCATACAACAGCATTCCTATCGCTTTCCGCGCATGTGAAGGTATATCTTGGGGCGACCAGCACGCGAAGTCGATTTGGGCACGATTGAAGGAGCAAGAAGTCGAGATTGATAAGAAGATGTTCATCGCCTACCAGTCGGCCATTGCACGCAACTGGTTGCACGATGAGGCGTTGGCGCTAATTGAGACAGTTGAGGAGGAGTATGGTTATAAGCCAGACTTTGACATGTAAGTTTATGCGTGACGGGCAATAGTCATGTAATTTGCTAACAACCTATGCAGTCTCAGCAATTGGTACAACACAACGATCAACATGGACAAGCAAAGAAAGGTCGAGGCTTATATCAAAGAGCGATATCCCGACGTGTGGGAAAAGATGGAGGCACTCGGTCATTGGGTCACAATGGACGGTTTTGGGTACAAGCAGTACAACATCAACCGCGATCTCGACCCGTAAGATACGTGTACCAAATCAATAATCAGGAAGTGAAAGACAATGATACAACGGAGAAGCGCACAATCCGGTTCGGCGATCATCGTGGGCACTTTTTTCACCTTTCTCATATGCATGACACCGATCTGCCGCGACCACGCCGATGCCTTCACTTGAACCAGGTTTTTTTAGATTTTCGGCACTTTAGCTACCACACCCGTTTTTCCTCTACATCCGCAACCTCCACCACGACATTAGCTTCCGCAACCCCAACACAGCAAGTTGAACATACGTGCAGCTTCTACACTAGAGCGAATACAAAGAAAATACAGAATTCGTTCGATCGTCTGTCCACGAAGCTATCGTACTCGTTGACCTCACTCGATTGTTCGCTGTTTCCCCATACTCTCGCTCTCACTCTGGATACGCAGCTACACCTCCATCCTTTGTTTTTCTCTATGTAAGTGACACCCTTCGCCTCTCAGGACTATTTCGGCCCTCACCAACAAGCTGACCATCGCTCACAGTCTAATTCCGAGCAAGTCAGATACGTTAGAACACACCTATCTTCAGTTGTCTCTCCAATTGGACTCTGTTGCTAATCGCAGAACGCAGTATGCACATCTGCTATCTTCTCACCGGCCTCATCGGTCTTCTCGCCCTCTCGTTTGCGGCCACAACCTCTGGAGATGCTGCGTCTCCCGTAGTCATCGCCGACATTACCACCAGTGCCTCGCTCGAGCTAGGCCAAGTGCGCCTCTGCAACGGTCGTCGTGGTCAGGAAACTTGCGTCGAGGTCAACGCTCACATGAACTGCCAGCAACTGCGATCCCCGGTTCGCTTCAATGTCCAGTCTATCGTCCAGAGCCAGGGCAATTTGTGCTCCTACTCGCAGGGCGACAAGTGCGACAACACTGCCTTCACGGTCGATTCTGGCAGGAGCGAACACTCCGCCGATATCAGCCTCAAGTGGTCGCCCGTACTGACTGGTGTTATCTGCATTCCGGGCGCAAAGGGTGAGACGACGGACACAATGGCCGTCACCGAAACAGATTCATCCTCTCTCAAAGTCCGGACCGAGCCACAGTCCAGGTTCCACGTGCGTCTCTGCACCGAGCCAGATGCCTATGGCCACTGCCTTGAGTTTCCGGCTCAGTTCACATGCTTTGCCCTCAGAGCTCCGTTCCGTAACAACTTGAAGTCGTGGACTCTGTCACAGAACATAGCGTGTGAGTTCTACACTGGCGACAGTTGCGTCCTCTCGTATCGCGTGTTCGGCGCCAGCAACTTCGGTTCGAAGCAGGACTGGACGAGCAACATGCCCAGTAACTATTCGGCCGTCATCACAGGCGTCCACTGCGTCGATTACAACAGGGGAGCAGCTGCCGTCGCTCTCGACTCCACGGAGCCCAACACGAACCCGCCCACCGCACCAGTCGTAGTCCCTTCCTACACCAGCGCGGTGCCCAACACCATCCCGACCTCCCCCAAACGACCCTCGCCCACCTCTCCGGCCGGCGACGCGCTCCTCTGCGCCACCAACATCAGCACTGGGCCCTGCGTCAAAGTCACCGCGACCACGCACTGCATCGACATCGTCGGGCCCGTCGACGGCAACGTGCGCACCATCTACCAGAACAAGGGCTCGGTGTGCGAGTTCCACGAGGGCGGTGCCTGCAGCGCCCGGCTCGGCACCACCAACTCGTCGCGCCACAGCATCGTCGTCAGCGTGCCGGAGCAGATCGCGCGCCGCTTGGGCTCGGTGGCGTGCTGGCCATCGGCAGTACGCGGCGCGGCTGCTGAGGCGGAGGGCGGCGCTGCGTTCGAGGCGCCGTTCGTGGTTGACGCGGATGTGCGTGTGAACTGAGTCTGGGTTCTGCTCGTTGGCGAGCTGGAGTGCTTCGGACACCGGTCTTGATAAACCGTCGAGTTACGATGTTTGGATTGGGAGAGTGGTTGGGTACCTACATGTGAGCTTCCTGCTTGGACGATCTCAATGGACATTGTGGGTATGTGATGGCCTCGTTACAGATGGTGCCTGGAGTCGAAGCAGTACACGAAAGGCAATGATGTCTAAGAAACTGGCACCATCACACAGAAAGAGGTCTTAGCTCATGTAGGCTGCTTCTCGGTGTACATGATCCCATCTCATCTAAATCCAAAAATCATACACAAGTGAGGCCTGGACACAGTAAATATCCCACCGTGAACTCAACGTGCAACTCGAACACGTGACGAGTTGCTTCTTTAAGGATCGGCCTGCATAGCGGTAAGGGGGCGCATTTATATTGAGGGCTTTAACTCACGATAAAATACGTCAGGTGATGCGAATATAGGTTTATACTTTTGGTCATTATCATTACTATGTCGCCCGTGTATACGACGTATATAGCCCTTCATGTTCGAGTCTATCAGTGAATCCTTTGCGCGGATTTACTTGGACTGAACGAACAAACAAAATCAAAAACATTTCAGGGTATGATAGTACAAACGCACCTCCTCAGTCCCTATTTATAACGCGCAAACTTCTTCTGGGGTTGAGCAACACACCCTTCGCACCCCAGAAACTCGGTTCTTGCCCGTCTAACAGGTCTTCAGTCACACTTCCGACGCTGCTTCTTCTTTCCCAATTGGCTCCCGCACCGGCATAGCTAGTGTGCTCCCCGCTTCCACGCTGGATATCGAAACTGCCTGCTGTAACACCACCAGCAGTGCTACCCGCCATTGTGCCCGGGGCGCGCTCGCTCGAGATCTTGCTGCTGGTGAAGGTCGTGTCGCGCTTCTCTGCGGCTGCGGTAACCATCGCAGCGTGCTGTTTCCAGATCGCGACTTGCTTGCGGTAGATCCAGGCGCAGAACGCGAAGTAGACGGCGATAACTGCAAACACACCTGCAATTACGCCAGCAACAATAGCGGCAATATTGGGTCCAGAGTCGCCGTTCGTTGAGCCGCTCGAGGCGACAATCTCGGTGTAGGAGGCGCCATCGGGTCCAGTAATAGTGTATGTCATCGCTTTACCAGTCGCAAGGGGACCGGCCGTCGGCGTCTGCACAGGGGCGGTGAGCGTTGCACCGCCAAGGCCATTGCCCCCAATAACTTCCTGGACAGCTTTGGGAATCTGATAGCCGTACGAGCCTTCAACACCAGCGCTGGCATTGAAGCCACGTTGGTTGGCTTGCTGGGCGAGTGGATTACCAATGCTGCCCTCGCCAGTGTAATCCTGGGTTGCCTTCCCTGCTGTGAGCGAAGTGAACTGGTCGCTCCATGACAGGCTAGTCATGTTGAAGACGTATATGCCTGGACTGTCACACGAAAGTTCTTTTCCAACGTAACCTCCAATCACAATCATCTGACCGTCCCACACGTGACAAGTGTGGCCAGCACGAGCGGGAGGGACAGCCTGGGTGCCTTGATGAACTTCGATCCAGGTAAACGATGGAACGGACAATATCCACATATCATCCTTTTGAGTCTGGTTGCCATACGGTTGCAGGTTCTGGCCGCCGAACATGTAGATGTTGTAGGATGAACCACTGGAGAAAGTTAGTACAAGCCACAAGGCCTACGACCAGAACGAGCTTACTCTAGTGCAGCTCCGACTACGGCGCATGGGTTGACGCGGTAGGGTGGCATCCGTCCGGATGTGCTTTGCTTGTACCACTTCGATTCAGCGATATCGTAAACATCGATGACGTTCATTTGTGCCTGCAACTTGTTAGTGTGATCGTGGCTCTTGTGCGATCATCACTCACGAAGGTATCGTTATCGCCGCCAGTAAACCCGACCAGGAGGCCCTCGGTACCAAAACCAGGAACATAAGTCAAGATTCCATCAGCCCGCTCTGGGAACGAGCCAGTATCTTGAATGCCACCAGAAGTGATGTTCCTGTAGACAGGTTCCTTATCAGCCTTCTTGCCATCCTTGAGGCTCTCGACAGCGTTGTTGCTGTGTCCAGGGAACGTGATCTCAAGAAGACTCTTCAGGTATACGCGAGCAATCTGGTTGCTCCAACCTTCGGTTGTGAAGTCGTCCAGATGCCCACCGAAATACCATCCTCTGCCCAGCGCAGTAACTCCAAACCCAGCACCCTCAGCAGCTCGCTGTATGCTTTGTCCATCGCCTTCAGCGTTGGTACCAGCCGAGCTCTTTGGATCCGCATGCTCAACCCATGATTTGCTGCCAATGCTGTATTCCCAGATGGAGTTTGGCCCCGGCTTAGCCTTAGGAGAGTCCGAGTATTGACCACCATAGAGCCAAAGGGAGTTGTGCGAGGAATAGAGGTAGCCGAGAGAGAGAGCGGGTGGGCCGCTGGGTTGAGGCAGACCGGTCAAGGAAGGGCTGGAGATCTGCCACGACTTGGTCAGATCGAGGGTCAAGAAATCGTTTGCTGTATATCGTCAGTAAGCTAGTCTGGTACAAAGGGTAAATAACTCACTCCATGTGTCTGTACTCTGCTGTGCGTCGGTGGTTGTGCGGTAGCCATACATGTACAAGGTGCCGTTAACAATGGCGCTCTGACCGCTCCAACGCTTGCACACGTCGGTCTGCGAGTCCGCCCTCTCCACAAGCGTCGATCGCTCTGCTACGGATGTGATGCTACCTCGTGGGATGGAGCTTCCGTGCACGCCGAGCGGCGTAATCGAGATCATCTGGACAATCGGCAGCATAAGCGCCAACACGATGGCGAACAGTCCTGCACGATAGAGCTTCGAATTCGAGATCATATGCGTGATTGAGTTTGTCGAGGTTACTTGGCTGGCCTCGTCGTCCTCTGCCTCATCTGCCGACTCCCAATCACTCTCATCGTCGACTTCATCGATACAATCGTTTCCACCAAACACACTGTTCCTGCTGCGAAATCTGACTGTCCTGGAAGGTCGCTGTTGTCTCAGAGCTTGCCCAGTGATGAGGATAGGTGCCGGACTGCGTTTTGTGCTGATCGTGTGCTCGTCGATCAGGCCGACTTCTGTGAATATCGAAATGCGGCGGCCGGAGACAGCCGCAGGCTGAGGTCGTACTTGCTCCATTGTCGTTTAGAGGCAAGACCGATCACAGGGTGAGACGATTGATATGGACAGCGCGAGTCGCTAATTGACGCAGTCAAGTGAAAGGGTCAAACGGCTCATGGAGCGGCCCGCGCGACAACAGCAGGCGTCCAGATCGAAGATAGGTGGCGAGGCGGGAGATGTGGATTTGCGCAGCACCAGGAGATCAAACACAGTCTCCACAGTATTGGCACGGGTCTCTAACTGCTCACAAGGAAGAACCCTAAGGCAGACAAGACAAAACAAACAGAAATTGGAAGGCGCGGCCTGGGGATACGAGGGTGGATATGTCCCCATGGCTTCGTACCCGCAGGTCGGCTGCACGCCATGCCGCGCCGTTCACTCAAAGGAAGCCGGTCAGCGCACGTCATGAGGCAGCTCGTAACGGTAGTGATCAGTCCATGGCAATTCGTTGGCGAAGCCTTGCGGACAAACAAGGGAATGGATTCGCTGGGCGCATAGTGGCGCGAGCTCTGGTGACAGCAGCTACCTAGCCGTCCCACTTGGCAACGCTGTCGCTCCAAATCTCGGATCCGGGCTGCCTGCAGCTGCCATTTGCGATCGCCTCCCGCCGACGTAGGCATGATGGCATCGCGGCCTGATGCCCTGATCTGTACCTTTGCGCTCAATTCCTGTTGTTGGTTTTCTGTGATGGTTTTCGAGGTTCACTGCATGCCCACGAATCGATATCTGCGCGCTGCACAAAGGCATGTCCCATGCCCAACGCAGTACACACTCATCGTACTCGGCTTCCCTAGCGCTTCACCTGATTGCAAACAATCCGCTTATGGTCCCGCTACCCACGGAGATTTCAATAGCGCACCTGTCTTTCTGTGACCCTTTCTATTTTTGAGCTACTAGCGCCGCGTTTGCCGTCGAACGAGCAAGGGATGTGGCTGTGTTCTGCATTGCGATTCTGCGCTGCGACCCTGCCTTTTACATTGTTTCCACGCACAACATATCGCATCTATATTAATACTGATGAGGTTCACAACCTGACAGCGTGATGTCGGGTGCAGCTGTTCTGGTGAGTTTTATCGGAACACAACATGAGCATCGCCCCCCAACTGTACAACTTCACGTTTCAAGACACGCGTTCGGCGATCTGTCAAAACGGTGAGGCCATCGGACCGTCGGTATGCGGAGCGGTGCGGTGATGATCGGAAGCAAGCATAGGGATTGAAGTGCTCAATGCATTCTTGCTATAAGCTTCTAGAACGAACGAAACGTCAAAACGATACTCTCTATGCCACCTGGAAGGACATCACACAAGGCTGGACCCCAGAAAACGCCGAGAGAGCTTGAGCACAACCTGTAGCTTACACATCGCTGGCTCATGTCAACTATCAATCACCCTGAGCACCTCCTGACTTTCCACTGGTGGCTCGCAAAAGTTGTTTGTAACCTCCGCCCTGCATCTCAGGAAACGAGTCAGGTGTGGACGGTTTGATCTTCGCATACGACACGTCAATATGGAATCCAGGCGTATCCTCCGGTGCGATGATACGGTGGTCGGCCTAGGCGGTCGTCAGTCCCAGACCAAGCGCTAGAAAGGGGGTTTGTACATACTGTTGTAATTCTCCAGCTCATGTTCTCATGTAGATATTCACCCATGGCTTCCTCATCGAAACTCGTCAACTCTCCTGTTCGAAGGAGGTTTTCGAGCGCTATCGTCATCGCGACGACTCCGTTGGCATCGCCCATTGCGTTTGGGTCGCCTGTGTATCCATCTCCGTGACTATTTGTCGTTTGGAATCCAGTGAAGCCTACGAAACTTGGGTCCCGCATCCAGACGGTTGCATCGTAGGTGGAGCCAGCGGTCGCCGCGCTCGTCGGTCCCACGAAGACAAAGATTTTGTAGCCACCTTCTGAGCCAGACTTCTGCACCTTTATGTTGGCAAAGTACTGGTAATGGTACTTGCCTGTCTGAGGGCTGCTCATGCTGATTAATCCGCGCTCATTAAGCGTATATCCCATACCTGAGGCTGGCCGAGGGACAGGATCGCCCAGCTTCCACGAGAACTGCGACGTTGCATCTTCGCCATATAATTGATTGATTCTCCGCACAAGAGTATCTTGTTCTGAGAGACCAACAAGCTCTGGATATGTATACCCAAAAATAGTGTGATCTCGAACACTTGCCGATGTCCAGAAGTCACCGGCATGGTTGCGATGGAAGGGATGTAGAGGGGTATCCTCATCAGCGTATGCACCAGCGTCTGACGTGAACGTTGCCATGGGATTGGAATGGTTTGTCACCCAACTGTTAGGATTCAGAGCCTGCCAGATGGCAGTCATGCGATCGATATTTGTATGCAGTAACCAGAAGACTGGATCGAAAGCCGAGTACGCGGCATTCGTCATGTGTCCTGGTCCTGAGCTGCCTACTGTGTTGTGGATCGTATCGTGCACGGATTCAAGGCTATCCAGCACACCACCGTTAGTGACCATGTTGTTACTAATGTTGTGATAGTCTCTTTGCATTGCAAACATCTGGTACGTCCGTTGCCGGAGATTGACCACATTGAGATCGAGTTCTGAAGCGATCTTTGAATCCTGACTTTGCGCTTTTGCGTAGCGATCCGTGGGGTAACGGACTGTTGTCTGCCAATGTGTCCATGGGAGTTTGCCCTTTGAAGTTCAGCATGTGGCATAGTCGCCATATCGTACAACTCACAAAGAGGTCTTTAGCAGGAAGCGGATGGAAACTATACGAGTACAGAGGATTAGGTATCGTCTTCTTGATCGACCCTGTTCCATCTGGAAGCTCGACCTCGATTGTACTCCGCTGTACACTCCCTGCCATCTTCAGTCAGGTTCGATGTACATTCGTAAGAAGCCCACGCACTTACAGGGGTATGAACCGGTGCCGATTGGAGGCACGGCAGCTGCGTCCCAAAACGGCAATCTAAGTGATGGCAAAGCAGTGACCATGCGTGATTTCAGCTCCCCTTCAGGGAACCCAGCAACAACTTTTTTGGCGTGATAGTAGATGCGCTCCTGTTGTAGTAAGTCAATTGCTGATCAGGACCTGCACTCCACGACTCACCTCGACCAGAGCAAGGAAGGGTCGGTGCCAAGTAGGGAAAAGGTTGCTACTGTGGTGACAGTACCCTTCTTTGTAGCCTTGAGAAGGTTGCGGACGTCCGGGTACATCGTCCCAAGGTATGAATGGCCGGCCATGGATCCCTGATCGCAGTCAGTCCATGCCCTTACCTGTCAAAGACTCGTTGAAGGCGTAGCATACCGGCAACCTGGAAGTAAGAGAACTTGTCGTCCTGGCTGGTTCCTTGCCAATGCTGAAGTCCAAGTAAATAAAGGTTGAAGAGATCTTGGTTCCGCTGTAGTTCGCGAATCTCCAGTCGAGGGGCAGTGTTGTTTATGCCGAGACTGAGAACACCCAGCACCGGGTAAATGCCAGGGCTGGAGCCTTGACGCCGTATATGAGAGTGAACATGGCGGAGGTTTGTTACAGCATGCCGTCTTCGATGTGTCCGGACGATCTCGGAGTGTGTTGTTGAACAGAACAGCCCGACGACGAGCAGCAGTTGAACTGCCCGGGTCAATGTAGTGACAGCCATAATGATCTCGCCAGAGGCTCTAGAATCCGAATTGCAATGCAGCCAGTCCGATGCCAATGCTCAAGAAGGCTATTCAGGAAGCTGCGTGATGACAAGATGTGATGCAGGGCCAGGGAAAGGGAAGCTGCCCTATGCACTATCCTTCAAAAGAGGAGATCACACATTGTGTGACCGTGCCATATGTGCCATATGTGCCACATGGGGCTTTGAAATTCTGAAGTAACAGACTATCGGGTCACAAATGCGATAGCTTCATAGCGCATATCGTCACAACTTGTGTCACCGCAGGCGTCGCAGCGACCCCAAACGCGAAATGAACACAAGCAGCTCGCTCTCGAAGGGGCCATGGTCTGAGGGCGCGACGCGGTCGCGACTGCTTGCCATCGCTTTGATCAATTTCTTAGTTGGCTGGGTTGGAATGACTGGACCCTTCTCCACAATGAACTCAACCCGGGTCAGAAGACGGAGGAGCTGTCGGCGCACACTTGAAGTGATTGGATGTTGACATACTCTTTCCCACAGGGTGCATCGTGGAGGAGACGTGTTGCATGCGCGAGTTCCTAATACAGAAAGCATATGAGTGGAACGTGACTATCTGGGCGAAGCCACGATGTATCGCTTGCGAGGGGTCGCAGTCGTGCGACACTGTGTACCCGGCGACGACGATAGTCTTGTCTGGCAGTATCGATGAATCTAGGGCTGGTTGCGAGTATCGACATCGTCAAAGTCGTGGCTGGCAATGGGCAGGAACGAGGTTGTGCAATGAATGAAGCTTTAGCCTCGAGCGAGGTGCAGATCCTTGATTGGTCCATAGAGTTACACCAAGACGGCTCGTTCAGCCTCTGTGATTGTGCAACATCGATCTGAACCAGATTCTAATTGCACTGCAAGACATAGGTGCGTCTAAATGCCGTGCTGAGATTCGACAACATGATTCGGGAACGTCAGTGTGTAGTCAAGATTACAGTCGGTAGCGATTGTCGTAGACAAGTCTGATAACGCAGGGCACTGCGCTTATCTAGAACCTTATAGTTGTGATCCTTGTACTTATACAAACTTCAAAGGACACCGAAGGCTCAACAGAGCCATCGTACTCCCATAGTGATACTCCGTTTCTCAGATCGCCAATTTGCGCAAAACTAAAGCAACCGATCATTCGGATCACATAGCACACCTCGCTTCGATGACACCAACAAGACTCAGGCGTTGTCCTCGTCACCTCCCATCTCTTCGTGGAAGGCGTCACCGAACGCCGAGTCATCCACAAGGTCACCAAGGCCCATGTTATCATCATGCCCGAAATCCGCTAAAGCGTCACCAGCAGAATCAATGCCCTCAAAGTTTGTGAAATCGGGGACACTGTCGAACATGCTGCCTGTATCGTTGTCGACAGTAGACTGGCCTAGTGTGTTCTGGTCGTTCGATGTGTCGTTATTGTGGGTGCCTGGCTGAGGGTTGCCAAGCGATTGTTGTGCATTGCCCCCTTGCTGGTCCACTACGACCCAGTCGTCCGCTGCCTTGTCGTCCGCATTTGTCATACCGGACATCTCAACGTCAAGATCGAGAAGATCATCACCGGTCTCTGTGTCAAGTTGCGGGGTTTGTTGATCGAATGACTGCTGCTGGATAGTGTTGCCAGTCAGTAGACTAGGCGTACCGACCGCTGATTGTGATTGACTGGGAGGTTGCGACATGTGAGGCATCGATATGTTGCCGGGTGTGCCCTCCAAAGACCCAGTTCCGTACTGATCGAGGAGGGACGCTGCTGTGTTGTCGAAGTCAGATGCACCATCGTTGGTGGACCCGTTCGAGGCGCCGTTGGAATTCAAATGTGCTCCATTGCCGTTAACTTGCGCTTTCTGCGGTGGAGATGGCTGCCTCTCAACGAACGCACCCTTGTCCACGCATACCACCGATTTCTTCGCGTTGAACGAAACTCCGAGAGATTTCTCAAGATCTTGCACAACGCTCTCCGAAGGGTCCGAATCTTCCTCCTCATTCAATGCTGGGCGCGAGAGGTCGCGCAGCCTGCGCTCGGCCTTGATGTAAGTTCTTGTGCGCTTCAACTGTGCCATTTTGCGCGTGTGGTCAGCCTTCATCTTGTCGATCTCGGCCTGTTCGCTCTTGGTGTATTCGGCTACACGCTTCTCGAAGTCTTTCATGTGCTCGGGATTCATCCTGTAATAGTCTTTGATTTTGTATTTGTCCTTGGCAGTGTCCGGGTTCTCGGCGCCCGCAACATCCAGAATGCCAGCTGTCAGGGGAGCAAGCTCGCCCATGAAACCCAAGCCTAGATCAATGGGTGCGATACTGCCCATGGCGTAAGGTGACGAAAAAACCTCCTCCATCCACTCGTGATGCTGCTTGTATCTCGACAAGCTGATCTCGCGGGGTGTCAGGAAATCAAAGGCGTCTTGTGTAGCGTTCTCCTCATCTTCCAGCGACGTGTCCGGAAGAGCTGCTCCTGCAATTGTAGGGCGGGCTTGCGCGGGAGCGGCGCCGCGTATGCGCTTTGCCGGAGGAGGTTGCGCTACATAAGGTCGTCCTGGCTGCATGGGGTTATAGTACGGCTGCTGTTGCTGTCGCATCGCTGCTTGCTGTCCAAACTCGACTTTCGGCCAATTAGACGCGTCGTGCAGCATGAACTCCTTGCGCATGAGAGGCCCGGCGGCCTGAAGCTGCGCACGCATTTGCAGCGTAGCCTGGACTTCTCGCGATACAGGGATTTGTCCTGCAGCTAGTCGGTGTTGCTGATCTGCAGGCTTGTAATGCACCAGCCACAGGTTCGGGTCAATGGAGCCTGGCCCTGCGGTGAGCCTGTAGCGATATCGAGAATGCATGGCAAACGGCTCGTGCGGGTAGTGGTAGCCCGTGTTATGGACAAACACTTGAAGCGTCTGCGAAGAGTCAGTCACGCCGTGAGTAGGCATAAGCTTCAAGGGCGCGTACGTAGCCGCGGACGGGCATGTCGAAGGCCTGCTCCGGATCTGCCCAAACCATGCCATCAGAGGCAAAGTGCGTTGCCATCCTCGGCGGTTGCCATATGAGAATGACGGTGCCATCTTGCGGTGGTGATGCGAAGTATGTCCAGGCGACGGGTGATGTGTCGCGCACGATCTGCGGTCCTTTCATGAGATACTCGACCGCCTGCTCCGGTCGTAGCTGCGGCAGGACAGGGAACCTGTATGAAGACACCAGATGGACGTGGGCGAGCTGCGTTGTCAGTTGCTGTCAAGCTTCCCCGGAACAGCTGCGGCGCACTCACAAGGTGATTCGGCACCTGCGCGCTGGGGTCGCCGCCGCCAGCATTGTACGCCTGATTCATGCCGTACATTTTGATCAGTATGACGCGACAACGATACCACGTGGCTCGGATTGTCCAGATTCGTGGTGGGCGGACGCGAGGCTCGGGACGCTGGGGATGGATCTTTGGCGCGTTCGACGAGCGCATCGCGACAACCCGCCAAGCAGCGCACGGATCAAGCGCCAGTGGTCGATGCATGTCAACATTACAAGATCACTCAGGTGTCGTGAAAACAATACTGAACTATTCGTACATAATAGTTCATGACCGAACTCATTCCCGGAAGACCTCCTCTCTTGATGGCGCTTCCTTCCGTCGCAGAGCCACGAAGTACGCCTCTTTTGATGCCTGCCAAATCGTTAACTAGACACTTGCGAGGTTCCCAGAAAACGTACACTGCGCGAGGACTCAGGCTTTTCGCGTGATACCTTGGCAAATAGACGCTTCAGCTTTGTCTCGAACACCTTCTCCTCGGGTCCTTGATAGAACTTGCACAGAAAGTGGCCTCCGGTCTTCACGGTGTCGAACGCAAATGTCAATGCAGCCATACACAGGTCCTTGAAAGTCAGCGATGCCATGCATGTGAAGTATATAGAGACGTTTACTTACCATACTGCCCGCATGATCTCTGAAGGCGTTGCCGCTGGTGTTCATCAACCTAAAGTATGGGTCACTAAGGCTCTTCTTGTAGAAGCCGGCGACTTGATCCCAGGGTTCTGACATGTCACTGAGCACTACATCGACAACTCGTCCGTCGCGCGCGTCCCGTTCTTTTTGAGAAACTTTGGCGTCTGACACGCTCTCTGCCCCTTCTGAAGGCTGGCTGTTTGACTCGATCTCGAGGCCTTCCATATGAGCTTGCCTCTCGATGTCAATGTACCCTCGCTCCATCTCGTCCGCCTGCTCCTCGGTGAAGCCATCCGGTTCTTCTGATATGGTTTGTTTGCGCAGCCGACCCAGAAGGGGATCTCGGACGTATGCTCGAACCTCTTCTTGAATCTCCGTGGACAAGAAGTTGCCTTGTATTGTGGAAACACCTCGTGGGGGCTGCGCAGGTATCAGATCAATGCCTATCACGCGTCCATTAGGCGTTGTGCGATTGACAGCGACCTGGGACCATGATCCGGGTGCAAAGCCCTTTGCTGTGTCAGCAAAGACACCCAGTTACACGGCGCAAGCGTACAAGATCCACGACAGTCTGTCCAGGCTTGAAGAGCTTGTGCTTCTCATTCAACTGCATTGCATCAGCAGTGATTCTATATAATGACGGTATCTGACTACCTCGAGCAGTTTGAAAGCGGCCCGACTCTTCAGCCCCTGCACACGAGCCTCACGGGCGAAATGATCATTGCCCTGGCGCGTTTTCCATCTTGTAGAGGAGGAGGATGCGCGGTGACCGCGTGGCGCATTTGGACTGCAAGGCGAACATGAAGTGCATCTAACCGCAAGGCAGAACGGCCTTTTAGGAGGCCCTGACTCTAGCAAAAAGCTGTCAGTGAGCTGGCGGAAGATCCGTCGTGAAAGCATGAAGAAAGTGTGGTCCAAGAAGCAAGCATCATAGCTCCTAAACTTTTGGGACTGCCGCGGCTGCACTTGCCTCCGGATCGTCAACCCCTGCTCTGACTTCCCGATAACATCTAACCTCCCCTCCAGGCATACACACAACTACTCCAATGCCGCAAAGGTCTGATGCGTCCCAGCACATGTCTAGTTCTAATTTGACGTTACCGTTGGGAAGCGACATCATAGTAACATCGTCCATTTCAATTGCCGCTGTCTTCCACGAGCGGTCTTCAGCTCATGCACTGCCCAGTCCGAATGAAGAAAGGACAGCCGCACACTCTTTGAGGCTGACCAGCCTTTCGGGGGACTCAGCCTGATGCAAATGTCGATCTGTGCTCCTGAGAGATACTGTTGCGACTGTGGATTTGCACATAAATGGTACACCACTGGTAGCGAAACTTACGCCTTGACCTTATTCTCGTAAAGACTTCAAATTTTTCATCCAAAGCTTCTTTCGACGGTTGTACTTCTGGTCAATGTGGCGCTGAGCCGCAGTACCACCGTCGGCAACCTCATGCTTCGTATCGTTCGCTTATAATCAACTTTTTTGATCAAGCCAGCGCGCTGCAGATGACAGGGCCTCCTATCAGATTTTCTGCCAAGTCTTTGAAAGTCATCCTTTCCCCTGATCTGGACCTGTCATTCTTTAACAAGCAGGATCATCCTGATGGGTAGGAGATGAAGCTCCTCCTGTGGATCCAGCTCTCAGCCATCCTGGGCGTCGCGATATCGACTGAGCTGCACAAGTCCCACTCCCTGCAGAGCAGCATACCTATAAGTTCGTGCGCCCGCCGAAGTTGAGAAACTTTGCAATTGCACGATTCAATCCGTGGCCGAAGTCCAACTGCCAAAGAATAATTACACTGATCATTCATCATGCTCGTTTCGTCAACCATAGCTTTGCTGGCTTTCTGCCAAACCAGCTTCGGCATTGTATTTCCTGGGCCAGCTCCAACTGCAGTGGGCGTGGCCAATCTGAATGGCCGCTCACCCAGACCTACAGGAGGACCTCCTTCTTTGCCTGAGCTATTCCGTCGGCAACAGAAAGACAGTGGAATGTGTGGTTATCTCGACGGAGACAGCGGTATGTATTCTCTACAAATGATGTATGGATCTCATACTGACATGCACGCCAGACGCTCCGGTGTCTTGCTCGGTTGGAACCTGTCTCTACGACGACACCATCTCCTGGTTCGGCTGCTGTACTGGCAGCAGTCGCTCAGATTGTGAGCTGTTCACTAGCTGTGTGGGCTCAGCATCTATCAGCTCCTGCCTCTCTAATTCAGCTTGCGCAAACGACAACTTCGCACTAGCCTGCACCGCGTCTACAGCAGGCATGTGTATGACCATGTGGGGCGAAGTTGACGAAGGCTCAGTGAGTCATTATGTATGCGGCTCCTCAAGCACAAGGGTCCAGGTCGTTGCAACACCGACAGCTGGGGCTGGCAGTGTATCGGGGACAGCGCGGTCGACCAGCATCAGTGGCTTGTCATCATCTCGGAACGATGATGATGATTCGACCGCTGCTATCCAAACTTCGAGGCCTGGTGCGAGTTCTACGTCGAGCGATGATCGTCCAAGGATCAATACGGCAGTGACAGGGACAACACGGGCAGCCGCCACCACATCGCAGTCTACAGCTGGTGCTATGAAGACAGCTCAGGTAGTTCTTGGAGCTGCTGGCGGTCTTGCAGGCGTCATTGCCTTGTTTGTCTGAGTTGCCTTGCGGGGTTGACATGGTACTCTGTGTGTAGAACGCAAGATATAATGTAGACTCGAATGAGCATCTGGATTTCATTGGGCAATGCTCCGTACGTGTCTCTGACGTCTTCCTGTCACTGTTACAATAGGCGCCCGGCTGTGCATCTTCGAGCTCATCGCTGACAGGAAACGCTGATACGAACGGCGCCGGCTGCTCCCATCCGCCGAGCCTCACCCGTAGCTTCTCGTCCGGTGAGGGCACCTGAAACCCACCCAATCGCTTCGTCGTTCGTGATAAAATGGCTCCTCAAGGTCATCTGCTTCACCGGAGGTCTGTCAGCGCAGATGTCCAGGGGGCAGCCCAAGTAGACAGTAGTCATGTCCTGCGCCATCCATCAGCCGCAAGTAGGCGACCATGGAGCCCAATGGAGTCGGGCTTCTTGCACCGTGTAGAGGGCTATGCGAGCAGATTCGTGCTGGCGGCAAGTGACGTCCGGTGAGCTCGTGCTGCACCAACGTGGTAGGCGTGTGATGCGTATTAAGCGGACAGTTCGCATGAGGGCGGCCAGGGCTCCCGCAGACGCCCCTCACGAGTCACATTGGCCGCAGCAGCGCGGTGAGGGCTTGCGGTGAGGGCTCGCGGTGCCTCCCCGAAGAGTCCAACCTGCGCCACGTTGCAGACGGTGGCATGCACAGCTTAGCGACCGGCGCCGTCCTGTCAGCTATAGAAGCAGTTCGTGGTTCGGCGTGTCGAGCATGGGCAGTCGCGACTTCCAAGGTCAGAGCGCGCAGCTGCATACGTCATCGAATCAACAGACCCTGGACGGCCGTCTTCCAAGGTGCGCCTGATCGCGGCCTGCTGTGGGCTCGCTGGCGCCCAGCCCTCCTGTCCGTCACCTATTTCTCACCGCCGCACCGCCGCACCGCCGCACCGCCAGTCCTCCGCCCACTGTGCATCCCCATCCCCGTGAGCGCTGATCAACACGTTCGCCAATCCTGCCGCCTGCGATCGGCACCACCACTGCGCGCTCCCGCTCCCGCCCGCGCACACAGCACCAGCGACGCCGCCCCGCGTCCCCGCCCCCGCCCTGCGCCCGCCATGTCGGCCATCTACAAGCGCACTGAGCGCGAGCGCGAGCGCGACTGGGACATGCAGTCCCAGGGCGCCCCGCGCAGCTACACCACCGTGCGGCGCTACAAGGTGCCCGAGTACGACCTGGCCGGCGACACGTACGAGCAGGAGATGCGCCTCGTGCACCGGCCCCGCGACGACTACGAGGAGCACCGCGAGGTGCGCAAGGAGTACGTGGTCGAGCGCAACGACCCGCCGCCCGCCCGCAGCGAGGTCCGCAGCGAGGTGCGCGAGTACCGCTATGTCGACCGCTCGCCGTCGCCGCCCCGCCGCGAGGTCCGCGAGTACCGCATCGAGCGCGAGATAGACCGCTCGCCGTCGCCCGTCCGCTCCAACGCCCGCGAGATCCGCATCTCCCGCGAGTACGAGCGCGACCTGCAGGAGCAGCAGCGCGACTACCAGCCTTACGACCTCGAGCGCTACTCGCGCTCCACCGACTTCTTCCGCCCCGAACCGCCGCCGCCGCCCGCGCCCCAGCCCATCATCATCCGCAACGAGGCCCCGCCTGCCCAGCAGCCCATCATCATCCGCGAGGAAGTGCCGCAGCCCATCATCATCCGCGAGCGCATCCAGGAGCCCGCCTACGAGCTGATCGAGCGTTCAGAGGTCTACGAAGACAGACAGGTTGCCCGGCCCCGCGTCGACGAAGACTACTACTACGAGCGCCGCATCAAAGAAGTCGACCGGGGCGGCCGCAGAGAAGAGCGCTATTTCGACGAGCGCGAGTACCACGACCGCCACGGCGGCCGGGAATACTACAGTGACGACGACGCTGTCTACGTCCACAAGGAGAAAGACACCTGGGACCGCGACGGCAGTCCACACGGCAAACGCAGCGCTGCTGCAGGAGCACTTGCCGGAGTTGCCGCAGGCCAGATGCTCAGACATCACCGCAAGAGAAAGGGCGAAGAGGCCGGAGGCAACATCGGCAACGCCTTGGGCTACGGGACGCTGGGTGCCGTCAGCGCCGTGGCCCTCGACCGCTACAACAACCGCGATCGGTCTCGGTCCCTCTCCTCAGACCGCGGCAGACGCCGGAAGCACAGAAGCAAGAGCCGCCACCGCAGCAAGTCCCGCGTGCGCGAGGTCGGCACGCTTGCAGCTCTTGCAGGCGTCGGTCTTGCTGCGTACGCTGTAGGCAAGCGAAACAAGGAAAAGAACGTCCCCGTGACCACTGTAGTCGAAGAACATCGGAGTAGATCCCGAAGGCGGAAGGGGGGTTCTAGGCACGGCCGAAGTAGGTCCAGGTCTGTGACTGTGATCGAAGAGAGTGGCCGTGGCAGGTCTCGTAGCACGAGTAAGCACATGGATCCTGAGCATCGCAACAGGCGCGCAGCATCTGTCGGTCTCGCCAGCGCTGCTGTTGCCGGTCTCGTCTCACGCAACCGGAGCAAATCTCGAAAACGTAAAGGCAAGCGCTCGCCTAGCCGCGTGCGCCAGGGCGCACCCATCGCTGCCGCTGGTGTTGCCGGCGCAGCAGTCACTGGGCTGTACGAGAGGCACAAGGCTAAGAAGGAGGCTAGGGCGCTCTCGCGGTCCAAGTCGAGATCGCGCTCACGATCAAGGTCGGTGCTCTCCCGCCTGACTGGGCGCAGCTCCAGTCGACCTAGAAGCACAAAAAGTGACCCTGTGCTAGTAGAGTACGGTGGTGATCCAATCTACACCGATCGTGAACGGAGCCGGTCGCGCGGTGCACGCGGCAGACGACGACGCGGTTCCTCGTCCTCTTCGGACAATCGACGCGGTAGCCGAAGTCGAAGCAAGAGTCGCACACGAAAGGTTGCGGAGACCGCCGCGGTCGCCGGTGTTGCTGGATTAGCCGCTCATGAAGCAGCAAAGAGGCGCGATCGCAAGAAGGCTGAGAAGGAGCGAGATCGACGACGTAAGCACCTACTTTTTCCCGCCTTGGGTCACATTACTTACAGATTGGCAGATGAAGATGAGTCTAACTATAGTCAAGACAGCTATAGTCCAGGCGGACGCTACAGTCCAGGCCGCTACAGCCCAGGTCAATCGACTGCACACCCCAACGATTCTCGCTTTTTCCCGGAGACCAACTACTTTCCTCCCCCACCAACAGCTCCTGTTGCTGGTAATCTTCAGAATGCCCCATATGCACCCTACAATCCGGCCGACTACCCGCCGCACAATGATTACGGCCCACCACCACCTCCAGCAGGCTATGTTCACGAGGACATGCATCCAGGAAATCCTTACGTTCGCCCGGATCAGAACCAATTTTACCAAGCACGTCGCGGAGACGAGAATGTGAGTGCTCCAGCCCCAAAGAACCCTGGCACCGAGCACGTTACTCCTGTTTCTACGCGTGGTGGGTCCCAGCCTGCCCACGCTTCTGACGAATATACTAACGGTGCCCCAGGTGTAAGCAATACTCGCAAAGAATCACCGACACTTGCACCTAGTCCAGTGAACACACGTGAGAAGGGAGTAAAGTTCGATCTTAATCCGCAAGAACAAGAAATATCACCCAACCCTTCGCCTGAGTGCAGAGACCGACACCGCGAGCGTAGAGACGATAGCGATTCTGATGATGAAAGACATGGCGCCGACCAAGACAGAGATCGTGATAGGGACCACAGACGACGCCATACGGACGAACGATCCAACGGCTCTCAAGGCTCGGGTCGTGACCGCAAACGACACCGACGCACTGAATCACCGGGATCGGATACGGATTCCACAATTGAACTCCCCCCACGCTTCGACGATAAGGGACGCAAGAATGATGATGATCCAGCAGCGGACAAGTTGGAGCAGGTTTTACAGTCTTTGTTCAGGTAGTGCGCTTTTATCGGCCCATTGTTTTCTAATCTTTTCCCCATTCCTACTTCATAACGACTCAAGACACGAAAGCATGAATTAGCTTACGATACCCACGAGATGCCAAGCATAAGATAGAATATAATTCAGCGCTTTGATCATAGTTGATGGTTTTGTTTACTCCAACATTTTTACTGTTTGGCTTGTCCACGATCGCCCTGTCAACATCGGCCAGTCGCACTACCTGACGGCGCCACGGACTGGCAAGCACCGATTGGGGTCAGCAGCCACGCCGTATCTCGCATCCAGGCAGTCAGGTCGCCCCGCTCCGGACCGCTTTCTCCCAAGGCGATTTAAGGAAAGTGAGGAGAGCTTGTGCAACGCCCACTGCAGAAATAGCTCTGACATCGGAGAGAGCGTCGTCTTCAACAGCCGGGATAAATGCGATGCTACAGAGCACTCTACATGTCGACTCCAATCTTGCGCATGTAAGACACTCACAGTTGTAACCTCACCGCCACCATGGCCCTCACGCACCTCGTAGCGAAGCTATCGATCCTCCCACGCATCCTGCAACCCACTATCGATGCCCTCTTCTCCACCCTCCCATTCACCCACCGATGGCGCCTGCTCCTCCTCCAACCCATCAGCATCCTCGTCTTCTCCCTGACCTGCCCCACCTTCCTCTTCACCACCTCCTACGCCGTGACCTACATCCCGACCCGCAGCGGCCCCAAGCGCTGCCTCGTCTTCCAGCCGCCTCGTCTCCCATCCGACACGGCCCCGCGCCCACTGCACATCGACTTCCACGGTGGCGGCTTCGTTGGCGGCGCCCCCGAGCAAGGCATCCGCTGGTGCGCACTGCTGGCGCAGCGCACCGGCGCCGTGGTCGTGAGCGGCTCGTACCGGCTTGCGCCGCGGCACGTGTATCCTGCGGCGCACGACGACGCCGACGACGTCGTGCGCCACGTTGTTGCAAACGCGGCGGCGTTCGGCGCGGACCCGGGGCTGCTAACGCTGGGGGGCAGTTCTGCGGGCGGCGCGCTGGCGCTGGGGGTCTGCCTGGGCGTGTCTGGCGCGAAAGCCTGGCTTGGGTTCTGTGTCCCTGTGGATTTGAGGCCGCGGCCGCGCGCCAAGGTGCGGCCTGAGGGGTTTCCGGCGCGGGATCCGCTGGCGCTTCTCGAGCCGCTGTTTGATGCGTATGCGGGGACGGAGAGGGAGGGGAATGCAGGGGATGCGAGGTGTCATCCTGTGCTTGCGGACAGTGAGGATTTGCCCGAGGATTTGCTGTTTGTTTGTGCGGGGATTGATATTCTTTTGCATGAGCAGACGGTTCTTGTTGAGAGGCTTGACAGGGAGAGGAGGGAGAGGGGTGGTGGAATGGTGGATGTCATGGTCGTGGAGAAGGGATTTCATGGGTTTATTGAATGTGAGTATCTAGTCCCCAAACTTTGAAACTATACTGACCGTGTAGTGCCTTCGTTTATTATGGACAAGGAAAGGCTGGAGGTTTTCGAGAAGGCACTTGGCTTTTCTGAAAGCAGTGCACAGGAAGTTCGGGTTCAACTTCGACCATGAGAAGCAGCGAGCAATGTAGAAGCGTTTGTATCCAGTATTTAAAAACCCCTTTAAGCGGTAGGTATGTATACAGGTTCCACTCACGATATTCTTCCATTACCGCATGATCGCCCTGGCGTCCCAAACCATGACTTTCTCGTCCCACCCTGTGCTGGCGCACCACCCCTCAGCTCCAAACAGACACCAGTCTACTCCTGTGACGAATTCCGTGTGCCGCCCCATCCTGCCCATTTCTCTCCCGCCTCCATGCACCATAGGGTCTTCTAGCATATTCTCCTGCTTCATTGTTCCTGCGCCCATCGCGCTCCTGTCTGTCCATACGCGACACGTCATATCGTAGCTCGCACTGAGCAATATGTCTGACAAGTGTGGGCTCCACGTCAACCTCCGCACAGCGTACTCGTGCCCAGGTAGCACCGCAATTGGCCCGGCAGCAGCCATCCGTATGTCAAACGTCCGTATCAGGCGGTCCACGCCCGCCGTCGCTACAATACTGTCCCGGTACTTGTTCCAGTCGTGCGTCAAGGCCTCGCTCGGCGGCACGCCCACCGAGGCTGCAGCACCCATCCGCGGCTTCGGCGGCGTGTGTATCGGCACGCTCATCGTAAGGTGGTTGCTCGCACTGGCCGGGGTCCTGAGGTCGAACACGCGCAAATGGCTATCGCTGCTCACACTGCTCACGATGCTGGGCGCATGCGGGCTGAACTGCGCCGAGTACGTGCAGCTGTGTGTCGGCAGCGTGGTGATGCTGGCGTTGTGATTGGGGTTCCAGATCTTGATTGTGCCATCCCACGACGAGGAGAGGAACGTATCCTTCGACACGAGGTTCCAGTGCACGCTGAAGACCTCGCGCGCGTGCTCGGTCCACGACTGGATCGGGAACTGGTCGACGTTGATGTCGAAGAGCTTTACGGAGCCATCGCCGCCCGCGGTAAGGATTTGCGATTCGTGCGCCTCGGACCAGGTCGAGTCGAAGAGCGAGTCTTGTGTATCGAACCTGTGCAGCTATTAACACATGCTCCTCACCGTCGCATGTGAACGTGGACATACCATTTTTCTGCTACGATTCCGTTTTGCGTCAGGCCGAGGATGTATAGCCTGCCATTTCCCACAAGTCCGAAGTTCGACGAGCTGGCGACTGCTATGCGCGAATCGAAGAATGGCGAGTACTTGACGCTGTAGCCGTTGAAACCCTGTGTCCGGAACTCCAACATGGTGCTGTTGATTTGAAAGCTAACGCCAACTGGCAAATTGCTGCGTGTTATATGTCGTGTACTACAAGGAATGTGTCGAGCATCGTCGCTCGCACAAGTCTCGAGCTGTTGGTGTATGGCAACATGGTTGGGATGACCAGTGAAGAACGGCCGAGGCTGAGATCTAGCGGGGTTGCCCGCCCACCTAATTGCGCACGTGACAACGCGATGGCGGTGGCGCGTCTTTCGAGGTGATTCAGCTACTTCTGGCTGGTCATCACAAACATGCACAGGACCAGTTTGACCACGACCAGCCATGGACGCCTTCGTGTTGAGAAAGAGGAAGCGGGTTGAAGCGCCGCAAAAGCCTGCGCCGCCACTGTCTGCAGCTTTTCGGCATATCTCAACACCAGAACAGGAAGAAGAATCCACAGATTTCAAATTGGCTCTATTAGCTTCACTGCACCCGGTTGCTGATGATTCGACATTACTTGAGGCGTTGTTGGCTTCGGATGGGTCTGTCGAGAAAGCGTCTACCTGCCTCGCACAGAGCACAATTGCATCTCCAAGAAAACGATGCACGAACGCTGCTACTGGATATCAATCATCACTTTCATGTTTTCGTCTAAATCCCGATGATAGTGGACCTTCAAAGAGGCCTTTGGTCAAGAAAGGCAAGACGCTCTTCCTATTCAGTCCCGAAGATATCGAGCAGAATACACCATGCTCCATCGTCCATAACTTTCTGCCGACCCAGCAAGCAAATGCGTTATTGCAGCAACTGCTCGAGGAGACGCCAACGTATCAGAGTCTCGAGTTCAAGCTGTTCGATCGCGTGGTGACCAGTCCTCATACGTTCTGCTTCTACGTCAATTCCTTTGCTGAAGCCGAGGAGCAAAAGACAGAGTACATCTACGATGGTCGCAAAATCGAGGTAGGATAAGAAATCACCTTAGTTATCGAGTGATACTTAGATCTCGCAGAGTGTCCAGCAAAGTCTACCAGAGATGCTCAATGCAGTCCCCCAGGTCGAAGAAGCAGTCAACTGCGAAATACAACGTCGGATCCGAGACTTCTATCCTAACGGCGAGAAGCTGAAGTATCAATCTCCCCAGCCTTGGAAAGCCAACACAGCATTCGTAAACTGCTATGACGGCCCACAGGAGCATGTTGGCTACCACGCCGACCAATTAACATATATCGGCCCACGCGCTGTCATCGGCAGCCTGAGCCTTGGAGTCGCGCGCGAATTTCGCGTCCGCAAGATCCATGCCGAAGACGACAAGTACCGCAAAGATGACGGCTCTCTAGCAGACGCCCAAGGGCAGATCTCCATTCACTTGCCGCACAATTCGCTACTGATCATGCATGCCGAGATGCAGGAAGAATGGAAACACTCCATTGCCCCTGCACAAGCCATTGACCCGCATCCTCTGGCAAAGAACAAGCGACTCAATATCACCTACCGGTTCTACAAGGACAGCCTGCACCCGCGGTACACGCCAAAGTGTAAATGCGGCGTATCCACTGTACTGCGGTGCGCTACAAGGAAGAAAGAGTCCCGGGGCCGGTACATGTGGATGTGCCACACAAACTACATCCCGGGGCAAGACGGATGCTCGTTCTTCCAGTGGGCCGAATTTGATGGCGATGGAGAGCCACCCTGGGCCACGACGGCAAGGGCTGGTCGCGAGAAGCCGGTCAGAGAGCAACAGGCTTCAGCGGACGGCGAGAAGGTTGCAGCGGTCACATGAGACTACTGTGACTCTGTAGTACCGATTCGAGCTCCATGCACCATTCGATAGCCATCCGGACATCATAGGACGCTTAGGTACTTCGCACCACGCGACCTGGCGCCCCGCCATAGGCATCTATCTCAGGCTCGCGCACCACGCGACCCTACTCTAATTCCACGGCTTGCTGCGCCTCGGCGATACGCTCGGCTACAAACCTGCGCTTTCTGTGCTCCTCAGTGGCACTCTGTGCCGGCCCAGGATCGGCTTTGCACACGACCCCGGCATGTGGATCCGGATAAATCTAAGTCGATAATATGGGGTGCATACGCACCATCCCTGAAGCCTGTCGACTATGCTGGGCGATGCAGATAAGCTTTGCTGCAATTTATAGATATTGATCTGACCTGAGTTCTGCGCTGAGGCAAAAGGCTGTGTTGCGTGAGCAGTAGATGGGGCTGACGGAGGGGTTACGGTACCAGGCAGAAGACACGGTCAGATTACTGCAGAAAAGATAGCGGGGTTTCAAAGTTTGATTATGCTTTCTGCAGAGTACAGAGTATCCATTTCTTATCGGGTACATGTCCAGATATCTCGTCTCATTATACTGCGTCGATGCTCTTTACTCGAGTATTGCGATTCCGCCACTATGCACAAAGTTGACTTCATTTGCCAATCTGCATACCACTTGTCGCAGTAGCGTTCTTGTACACACTGAAAATGTTTTTCGTGAAACTGCTGCCACTTGAGCTCCTCTTGCTGTTGTACGACTAGTGCCATACTTGATAGCCTGTGGCAGTGGTACGACATTCTATTACCCGGCGGTATGTTTCATCATATTACCAGCAAGCATATTGCCCGCCAGGCACCTAGTGAAGAAACCCCTGTGAAAGAGAATGTTCCATGCATCGTCCCCTGCATTACTGCGAATGTGATAACTTTGCACGTCGCATGCGTGGAGCGACGTTAGGCTTCTAGATTTCAGCTGTGCTGTCGAGTCGTCTGCATGACGATCCGCGCCGGACAACGTCCTGGACACGTAAGACCGTTTGAGCGATTATATCATGCCAAAGTCTGTCGTATGGTGGATCGTGGTAGTGTTGGGTGTCTTGTCGCCAAGGTCCGTTTGTCAAGCGTCGAATTCGAGTCCAGCGGTGCGAAGCCACATTTGCCGCTTTCCCTCTGCTTCGCGGACGAGCTCTGCAGAGAGTCGAATACTAGGAGCAAGGTGTGCATAGCGATCTATCTCTAGCACAACGTTGTTAATGATATCGTCCATGGTCGCTGGCGGGGGCAGGAGCTGTGACAGTGATTGGGTCATGGTCGCGCCCATGATGAGAAGAGTCTGCGAGACGATACTATAGATGTGTTAGCATAACGTGAGGTATCATCGTAGAGCAGGGAACTTACGAGAGCGCGCCTTGGAACAGGTACGGTAGATGGCCTGCATGGTGCGCAGTAATATACTCTAGCTGGCGTACACATGCCTCCAAGCACTTGTGGCAGTTGTCCTGTACGCTGGAATCCAATGCAAGACTCTCGTCCTGCAATACAAGCAGTACGTATGGTCGGAAGATAATTGTCCGGCAGGCAAAGTACCGTAACCTTAGTACAGTTTGTACCGGGTTTTGCAGGGGCACCCGGTCAAGCGGGAACTGCATCGCAGGCGGCAAGCCAGCATACCACTGATTCAGTTGGAAGTCCAGTTCCACCACAAGGGGGTCCAACTGGGCGATCGACGTGGCGGCGGGTCCTTTCGAGTATGGTGTGGTACGGATGTAGAGCATCGAGCTCACCCGATTGAGGAGTCTTCGAAGGGCAATTTCAGCAAGGAAATACCACAACTCATCTCGGCCCACCGCTTCAGTACCCATGTCTTCAAAACCGGTAGGCAACGAAAACCCTTCTTCGAACTGCGAAATACCGGAGTGTGGCAAGTCAAGCTCGGCGAGAAGGTCGCTGCATGATTGTCAGTACACGCAGATGCAAAGACTGACTAGCTTGCCTTTCAATCATCACCGCGTTCCAATACACCCTCCGGCCTAGCTCTTCTTCGGCTGGCGATACTCTTCCGGGGGCGCTCAGAAGAAGTTGCAGCTTCATGCTAGCTCCTGAGAGAACGTTCCATGCTTCCACAGGCCGGACCAGATACACCAGGTAGGCAGCGGCCAGGATCTGACACTGCGCAGCAACCATGTTGTTCCTAGTCATTACGCTAGGAAGTAGATCCCATGCTGCAGCAAAGTACGGCAAACCAGGAGGATCTTTCTCGGGGTTGTGTAACGTTATGCTTCCGGTGCTCCCAGCGTGGCCAAGTGCAAGCACGAGGAGCACTATGCAGCTCTCCGGCCCTCCACGAAAGCCGTGTGCAAGCGCGGTTTGGTAGTAGCTGCTCCAGTTGTATGGGTTTACGCAGGCATAGAAGACGTTGACTCGCTCAAAGTATGCCTGGACATACGGGCCTGTGTTGGAAAGATCCAATCCCCGTGACGTACCAAGGTTGACCGGCTCCCGGCTCATCTCCAGTTGAAGTAGAATCTTTGGGTCATATGGACGAGAGACCAGCTCTCGAATCATAGGGGAGGACAACAAATTCAAGGCCGCAGTATTATGCGTCTTTGGCATGGTTGAGATGTTGGAGGGATGATTGGTCCACGTACCGATGCCGTTAATTGGCTGGACCATGCCCAGGCTGGACAGATGGCCGTTGCTGCGTCCGAGGTAGTCCTCACTTGTGGCGTTGCTTATTGTTGGTGAGTGAGTGGCTAATGAGAAAGTGCTGGTGAGACTGGTTTGCAGAAGACCTTCAATGCGATTCAGATGTTCCAAGATCAGCTTGTCGCCGGCGTCCAGCTTGATACCTGGTTCCCTGTAGATGCATTCTGCGTTGAGTTCTGTACAAAGCCTGCACTTTGGCCTCGTACCGTCGCAACGCGATTTCCTGGACCGACATATCTCACACTACGCTTGTCAGCTGGTACTAGGTACAAGGAGATGAGTTGTAGTACCGCGATAGTAGCACGTCGCCTTGGATAGTCGATTGTGTCAGTACTGGGACGCTTCTTATTCGAAGACCGTTGATCGCTCGTGCCGTTGGAATTGATGCTCGTAGGTGCAGAGGATCCTCCCTGGTTCGTTGCGGGCGGTGTTCCGTTTGTGGACATTTCACGATCGGTACCAGACGACTGAGACATGTTGCGGGGCCGCTTTCGGTATGAATTCAGACCACCACCACCAAAAAAAAGGCCATTCGGAGATTCGAGGAGATGAGGAGATCGAAGTGCAGACTTGAGCATGAAGCCGCTCGCGTCTGGTAAAGTGGAAAGATTAAGGCAAAAGGAGTCTCGCGGGAAGAGACCATTGGTGGTTGCTGCTGACACGGGACTAATGTCTGGAGAAGGCGTGAGTTCGGCCATGATTGGTGGAACGGCCGAAGGAAGCTGCAATCGAGTCTTCTGGTGTGGACAAGCGCGCAGCCACGATATCGACACAAACGTCCAAGATCAAAGTCGGTATGTGGTGTGAGTGTGTTTCTTTGTGTTTGAAGAGCTGTCAGAATGTGAAATTGTACAGCAGGCAGTAGTGAGCGTACGCAGCCGCCCTCCCGCAAATATATTGCTCTGAGATTCGCCTCCCTTAGCCTCAGGGCGACTGAACTGTCAACGCGAGATGAGGGTGGCTCGAATGCGGGGACGGGCTGGGGCGCATATACCTCCACAACTCGGCTCAGACACTCAAACTGGCGCCAGATAATCGTGCCAGGGTGCCAGCGGATTCGACTCCAGGGCTCCAACAAGACCTTGCCAAGGTGGTAATTGAATGCCTCCAATCCCTTCCCAGCCATGAAAGATAATCAGGGTCCCAATGGCGGTGACAGCCGTGCGCTGATGGCTGGAGCCTTTTGTTGCTTACCGAACAGTTTGCATGAAGCACAGGGCACAAAAGCGCCACTCTGCTTGTCCATGCGACCCGTCGAATCAAGGTAGGGTCAAACCCAATATTGGGTGCAAGTCGCTAGTACGGCTAAAGAGTAGGACGTCGCCGTCTTAGCTCGGAAAACCATGTGTATAGCACCCACAGTCAGGTACGACTAATTTGACTATAAGACGATCAGCAGTGGACCTGCATCAGAGTCATCTGTTGATCATGAGAATGTCGAATGGTTCAAGATGCGAGCAGGCGCCCTCAGCCACTGCAAATCACCTAGAGACATTGTTCTCGTGCCATCGGCTGTAGTATCTTTCATGCTGCATCTGATATCAAAAGGACGTTCTGCATTCAGAGAGGAGTGTACTTGGCCTACTGGAAATTGCAAATTAGCGCCAGTGACAGTCAAAGAAGCGCCGGAATGACCACACAGTTTGACGGTTCTGGTATGCATCTCGACGTCTCTTGAAACCCGTACCTCCGTGTCGTGGTTGGCTGAGTAGCTAATTACCGCTTTGGAGACGGACCTGAGAAGTGCCCTCGTGGTCTGACACGCGGGCTACCTATCCACGTGGCGTGCAGATTCAAAGACTGTGGGGTATGTCCGGACCAAAGGTGGCCTCTCACGAGACGCGTGTGGTATATAGACAAAGCCAGGCTAGTTCTAGAAGGTGTAGTATCAAGGTTCAGATCTGCGGGTGCGACCGCGCTACGCGCTACTGCAGCCGATATTGCTTTATTGTACTGCAGTAACACATGTACAAGGCGCAGGGCTCACCGTTAAACTAGATGCGCGCGGGGCCGCGGGCAAGATTCTCGCTATCAATATATAAGTCACATGTAGCTGTGAAGACACTTAACGAGGGGCGTGATGACGCATTTGCGGATGTTGGCAATGGATGGTATCCCGTACGTCTGTCTATGTTACTACTTGCTCTGCTTCTGGGCGTTCATCGACCAGTTCTGGAATTGCGTGAACAGTGTTGGCTGGAGAGGTGACTTCTTATCCGCAAACCACTGCTTCTGTGTCTCGGCATACACGTCCACAACACCAGCGTAGTTCGCTTTATCGAGGCCCACAAGTACCTTGACCACGTGCAAGCTAGCGCTGCTGCACACGTCGGCATGAGCTTTGGCGCCACCACCATTCTTCGCTTCCTCGTGAATACCCTTCAGTGTTGCCCATACTGTCTCAATCGCTTCTGGCTTCGGCAAAGGAGCCTTGTGCTTTGAGCGGGTATCGAAGTATGTCTTGAGCAACTTGCTGCTCTTCTCGGCCAGCTGCTTGTTTGCACTCGCACGTGTGCGGCGTAATATGGGCAGAAGGACCTCCAGTGTGAGTGCGTTCGAGTATTGCTTCTCCAGATATATCGCCAGTAGATCGAGAACTCTCGATTTGAACTGGACGACGTTCTGCTTCGCATCTTCTCTATCCTTCTTCTTGCTTGTGACTTGGCTCCGCTGCTTGAAAATCTTGCTCAGTTGAGGGTCCAAGGCCATCATCTGCTCGTCATCCATGTCGGAGTCGTCGGAACTGTCGTCGCCATCCATGTCAGCCTTTGCCGTTCCGAGCGTCATCTGAAGGAGGTTGTTAAACTGCGTCAACTCTGCGTCATCTTCATCGTCTTCGTCATCGCTGTCGTTGCTATCAGTGTCCGAGGATTCAGACCCAGAAGATTCGTCCTCTGAGTCACCATCGCCATTAACCAACTCAACATCCGAGTCTACCATCTCGACATCTGAGTCCATCTCCGAGGCATCGTCGGAGTCATCGTCAGACTTGTCATGTTCAGCATCGTCGTCACCTTGGTTAAACAACTCTTTCTGTCCTTCAAGGTTCTCATCCGTGTCCAAGATCTCGGCAAGCGACTGTAGACCCTCTGAACCAATTTCGGATGCGAAGATTGAGAATGCCTCTTCACCAATCTTGCGAAACAAGGTGCGTGGGTTGCCAAGGAAGGATAAAACAATCTCGACAAACGCATCTGAGCCTTCCCCAGAGTTTTTATCTTTTGCCATAGCCTTGCGAGACGCATCAAGATCGTCGAGCATCATGATGGCATCACCATCACCGTTGTAGACTTGCAACAATGTCAACGAATAGAGAAGTATAAACCCCTCTGCCGCCATTTTGTTACCAGCAATTGATCCCTGTTATGCTTGTGTTAGCTGTGTTGATCAGGAATTGCTGTGAATATTTCATTTACCTTTTTAGAAATCTTATCGAGGGTCTCGAATGCTTTCTCTACTGTTTCCATGACGTTCGGTTCCGCCTTGAAAACCGGCTCAAGCGTCTTGGTAGATGCATTCTTAGCCCGAACAATGTCTATGATCATCGAGGCGAAATAAGACTTGGTGCCAATCTCGACACCAAGCAACTTGGTGAGACTTGACGAGAGACGCTCCTGGAACATTGTCCTGCTGGCTTCGCTGATCGGAGGCAGAGGTACCTTGCTGGTCTTCACGTCTTTCGAAGGGGCGAAGTATGCTTGCTCAACCAGCAGTTCAACGATACCCCGGAGCCAGTTGTCGCCATCGAGAACATCTTCAGACAGGTCATCATAGCGCCTGAACTGCTTTATTGTATTAATGAGGAGATCGGCGATGACCTGTCGACGGCTGTCTGCGACATTCTGCTCCTCAGTGTCGGGCCGAAGGATGATAGACTTTAGGTGTCGGACGATCTTCTTCATCGCACTATCATCAGCCGAGAGAAGAACTTGCTCAAGTGTCTTGGTCTTTGTGGCTCTGTCAAAATCGACGCTACCATGTTTTGTGGTGAGCGCAACAACGATAGGAAAAGCAGCGTTGCTGTCCTTCTCAACCCTCAACTGTACAGACCTGAGAGCTGCGAGTGCTGCTGTGTGAAGGAACCTATCGTCCTTCTTGCTCTGATTGACGACAGTCCTCATAAGATTTGGACTGAACAAGGCGGGGACAGCCCACGCGGGTACCTGAGAAATCATGATGCTGAAGAGTTTAAAGCCCCACGACTTCCTCTCGTGAGACGAGGTGGTCGAAAACAGATTGTCTGGTCGAGTCAGCCTTTACTCGAATGCTTAATGTGCGGTGAACATACTGTCTACAATGTCGATCCACAGCTGAGGGAACTCGGGCTTGGATGGCTCTTTGGCGCTACCCCTGCTCTCCTCATCTCGCCGCAGTATTTCGCCAAAGACCAGATTCCAGGCAAAGGTTGGATTTGGGTTTGCAGCAGCAGATTTGATAGTTCCATCCTTGGCGTTCTCTGAATCGACGTGAAAATCTTCCTTCATAAGCTTTGCTAACCGCGATCGTTCCTTTTTAGAGAGAGGATCTTTTTGATGCCAAACGCCCTCTGGCAAGATATTCTCGTAGTTTGTCCGCACTGTAAGCCACACCGCGACACCCTGTGGCGTACTGACAAGCTTGAATGGAGTTAGACGTTTGATTGCCTCCTCGGCGCACTGTTCGAAGTGTGGCTGAGCCTTCAGACTCTTCACAGCTTCCACCAGAACTAACCCACATTCTTCGCGTAGCCATGGTATGTCGCGTGCCATTCCATAGATGTGGTCCAGAAGCTTGTTCCAGCATTCCATGGAAAGTTCCGGTTCAATGACTATTGTAGATTGCATAATAGCTTTGTATCCGAAAAGTTTACCGATCAGATGGTCTCGTCGGGCCTGTGAATGTCAGCCCTCTGATCTTCAGAGCAAGGGAAGTCACTCGTACTCGTCCAGGAACATTTCCTTCAACCTCGGTCTTCTCATCAACCATTTTGATGATTGACGCGACATCGTGATCCAGACCGTCAATCTTGTCGCCACCAAATACTTGACGCAGCAATTCGGTCAATGTGAGCGAGAAACCAACTCTTGCTGCTTTCCTCTGGCTGCAAAGACCCTTTATCAAGCGTGTTAACGCAGTTTCCACCTCTTTCGCAGCTGGTTTGCTCTCGGGTGAGAATCTGACAATGAGCTGTTTGGCAGCTTCAAAGCGTACTTCGTCCGATTCTGCTGCTAGGTCCTCGTAAAGCTTCGATAGCTTCAGGTGTTCTTCATTGAGTTGTTTGCGGCGTTTCGCAGGAGCCTCTTCAACATTTTCGGCCTGCACAGCATCACGTTCTCTCTTACGGTTCTTGACACCCATTTTGTTTCTCTTTCTGGTTGATTTGATGGGGCTAAGCACGATCACGCTTGTCACGAAAAGTTCACGAACAAAAAGTTCTGCCAGGACTGCAGCTCTCACCGCTCGCTGGATAAGTGCTAGCTCAATCACGGCGGAATTTGAATCCGTGACTTGGCACCCCGCACCGCGCCTGGCAACCACGTTTGCTCAAGCGTACCACAGCAATGGTTCAGGTGGATGCTCCCCTGCAACCGGTCAAGCCTGAGCGATGGGGCTCTCGCGTTACTTTCGCGTTGCTCTGGAAGCTCATGCAGTTTTTCTAAGGTATCCACAACTGTGCAGAATAAAAACTGTGGCGAGGCCTCGTGAGCACGATGAAAGCCGCGTTGGTTTTGCGTAAGTATATAGCAGTTGACAAAATGCAGAGTTTGGCATCGAAGGGATGATAGAGCTCCGGAGTGCTGTGTGATATACTGGTATTTCGAAGACTTCGAATGCAGTGATCCAAGAGTGATATGCTTACCTATAGCCGCCCACTAATTATAACTCGCAAATTAAATGAAGCTCGAGAGCCTTCCTTCAAGCACAACTTGAGCACAAATGTGTGCTGTGTGCTAATTCGCAGTGTTCCATACGCCCAACACAGCGTCAGTCTCCATAGAGCGAAGCCTCGCTATATGAAGCAACATCACCCCTCCCAACCCCACAGTCACCCTGGCGCAGTCCGGTGAGACCGTACATACACCTTCCCGCTCAGCTGCGCCAGAATCCTCATGGACCCTGGAGGTGCTCGAGATAGATTAGTCGGGGCTGACAATCGCACGTTTTGAGGCGCTGCCAAGGGGGCCAGTCGTACCCTGCGAGACTGGCGATAGTTGCATGGGACAACGGTTACGCCTCAACCGAGATCGACTCAGGTCCACCTCCATTGAGTTTTCTTTTCCGGCCATGCGTCAATCGGTAGAGATCTCCAGCGACGGACGTAACACTTGCGTGCAAATCTGTCTCTTTGGAGGCTTGAAGCTTTGCCGACTCCACGAGCGTGACGAGTCTTCATGCACGAATATCGGATGTAGTCGGCCTGATGCTTACGTCTGACGAATACTGAGCTCAAACTGTCTGTCACGGTGCAGAAAATTCAGGGTCCTGAGACGCAGAGACCCTCCCGCAGGTCTGGGGTTGAGTGAAAATCCATGCTCTTAGTCACGAGACTGCGCGCGCGATGCCCATTTGTGTGCCGGTTTAGGTTATTTGTGTCTAATCGCCTGTCGCGTCCACCGGGAGACGACACGCGACTGTTTGGTAGTGCTTTTCGCAAGCGCCGCAATTGGCCTCTCAGCCTCTCAGGTCCACAGAAGAGGGGTCACAGGTGGTGGGGTCCAACCCGAAATAATGATGGTACCCGTTGTGAAGGCTTTGTGCACGCGGTTTGCTCGGGGGATTGGGAACGCCCGTGTTCTCGAACGACCCTTCTTAAGTTCAGCTGCTATGGCGACAGCCTCCGCCGGCCTGACCGAACCCATGTCCGGAAAACCATTGTTTTTTGTAGCAGAGACGAGCGTCATGTTTATGTGTTGTCTCAGGGGACAAAACAAGGAGTGCAAGACTAGCAAACTGGGAAATCGGATCATCGAGCTCATCGAACTCAGCCTTAGGAGAATGACGTTGAAGGGGTATCGTAATCGCGATGCCTCCTGGCAGCTCGATCTCGAGCACGCACTAGGAGACGGTTCTGCCACCAGCGGAGCTCGGACGAAGCCAGTTTAATGCATCTACATATGGTAAAAAGCTTGTAATATCGAGGAGTTCACGGGCCGCGCAGCACAAAACGGAGGTGCTGCGACGTCGGTACCCTGTACCAACGGGGCCAGCGAAATTGAGCCGCCTGCCCTATCAGACCTGGGCCATCGTCTAAAGCTGCTCAGGGCGTGGCGGCCTGGCCACTCACAACGAGCAGCTGGCCAGCGGCTTCGAGGCGGTTTCCCTGGCAGAGCAGCGCCAAGTCACCGTCCCTGGTGCGATGACGAAAGACTCGTGAGAGCTGACCACACTGACGCCGGCCTACCGTGTCAGGATGCAAGCAGAGGCTCCTACGAGGTTAGCACTCGACTGGGGGCGATCCGCGGCTAGGCCTTGCGGTGGTAATAGGTAAGCTGTCGGTGCAATGTTGGGTCGACGACCGCGTCTCCATGGGAAACCGTCTCTACGTGACGCAGGTGACGGCTAGAGGCACTGTGGCTCCTCGCGACGCCTCACACGAGGGCCGTCGGAGCAGATACTGCTTGGACAGAGGCCGGTGCAGCAGTTAAGCGGAGAGCGAACTGCTGGTTTCACGCAATTTTCAGGGCTTGCCGGCATGATGCTGGTCGGGGCGGGATCCGTGCCAGCGTGCTGTCAAGGTAACGCGACGAGGGAGATATGGTGTGCAAGTGCCTCAGCCAGCTCCGGCGGGCTGCATGGCGCTGCGGTGCCTCGCTCGCCCGTGAGCAGCGCAACTGCGCGCCGCCTGCGATGGCAATGCCACAGCATCCTTCGCCGCGCTGCACTGCCGCAGAGCCCGTCGTAAACACAGGTTCGCCGGCAGCCGCAGACGCAAGGCGCGTTAGCTGCAGCGTGATCGTGATTGCGGTTGCGGGCAGCGTCAATGAAACGCCGCGGATCAGCGGCGCTGCAGCAGCTGATTACCGAAAGAGCAAACTGCCCCATCCTCGTCCCGCTGCTGCCAGGGCCGTGTGCAGCAGGCCTGCTAGTGGTGAGGCCTCCGTGCAGCGCTTATGCCTCGCCAACGCGCGCACTGGCCGCCGTGCTGGACCACCTCCACTGCAGCTTGGTCGTTGCTGTGGAAGCGTAGGCTCGGCAACCTCAAATCCAGCTGGGTGACCTTGCCCTGCTTTCTCTTTTCCTCACCCTTCTCGCACCCAAGAAGGCCATTCCCTCCCTTCGACAGCTGGCACCGACACTGATGAGTATTGACTAGAAGAAGCTCGACGCTCACTGCACTGGGGTATCTCGTTGGGAAGCCGCTGCCACCATCGACTCGCCGCTCGCCGCTACCGACCCGCCGACTGCGAGCTCCATGTCCGCCTAGCCCTCCGCGACCAGCATCTCTGTGTATATTAGCGTCCGACTGCGAGGCTGTTTACCGCGAGCATCTTCAGATTGGAATTAGCTTTCCTGTCTTATATGCTCCACGGCTCTCCCCGCCGCCAACCCTACCACCGTCCCTCGCCGCCAGTGAGCTGAGAGCCCGCCCGCAGCACCTCCGCCCGCCGCCCACGCTCGCTGCACCTCGCCTGCACCGCCGCCGCCGCACCACACACCATCGCCGCCATGGAGATGTCGTCGCCGCTGGCCGCCATGTGCCCGCCCGCCGCTATTCCCGGCCCGTGGGGCTATCGCCGCGACCTGCCACAAGCAAAGCCGCTGTTTGGCGCCCACCCGCTGGGCCAGAAGAGCTTCAACTTCCGCGACATGAGCATGAGGAAGGGTGGCATGGACAACTCGTACTTCGCCATCCAGCCAATGAGGGGATCGTCGCCGACGGCAAGCCTGGCCGCTGACATGTCGTCGAATCTGCATGTCGACCAGAGGTACGGCCCGCCCTTGCATGTGCAATCCGCCCATTGTCCTCCCTGCTAATACCTTTGTTAGCCCCCAGCTCGCCACCCCCCGTCGTTCCCTATTTACGTCGGCTTTGTTCCAGCAGGTCGATGCCCACAGTAAGCCACGCCGTGCTTTGTTGTCGGCACGAATGAATGCTGACCTCCAATCAAGCACCCGAAGGCGTAACAACCCCTCCAGTCAGATGGGAAGGCGTGACCACGCCGCCAATCCCTGACTCCTCGCCCTGCTTCGTGCCCGACTCCATGGACATCTCGCCGCTACCGCACAAGGCGCCCTACAACAGCTACATCACACTGCCGTCGCCCTCTCCGGAGTTGATGCCCAGCAACGACGACGACGACATGCTCTCTCCCAGCGAGCAGCCCGCAAACGAGCTAGACATTCCTCGCCCAAGCTCTGCTGCCGAGTACGTACAATCTGCATGAACCACTCGAGCCTTTACTGACACGTTGCAGCCGCAAGAAGTCCATCCTTCTCCGTCCATCTCTCTCACGCACGAAGAACTTCTCGACCAACACTGTTTCCTTTAAGCAGCAGGAACAGCAGCCTTTCAGGTTTGGCGCTGGCTGTGACCGTGACGGCTTTGAGAATATTGGCAACACATCATCGCCCAGTCTTGACGAGTGCTTTGCCCCTTCACCACCCCGAGAACGTCGCCCCATCTCCAATGGATCACTCTTCGCGTCGTCTAAGATCAAGCCATTTCCCTTTGGCTCAAACATACAGTCCCGCAACAATGGCTCACCCCTTGCTGCCATTAGGAAACAAAGTGCCGCCCACAGCCGTCCTCGCCCTAGTAAGATGAGGAGATCACTGAGCATGTTTGAGCATCCTGGCGACGTGATGAACGCGAAGAACGATAGTGACGAGTCTGATTCACCCAGTGGCCTGTCGTCTGTGATGGATACAGAGGACTGCCCTTCGCTCAAGCTGCCTCATTTCACACCCACTGAGCCCGAGAGCCTTCCTCGTATCACCCATGAAACACTCATCCAAGTGCTTGACGGTACCTACGAGCACATGTATGACGAGACAGCCATCATTGATTGCCGCTTCGAGTACGAGTACAACGGAGGACACATTGAAGGTGCATTGAACTTCTGTGACAAAGAGCAATTGGCTGAGCGTCTCTTCTCCGCGCCAGCCAACACTAACACGCTCCTCATTCTACACTGTGAATACTCCGCGCACCGCGCGCCTCTCATGTAAGTCCACGCACTGTACATCTACTCCACTCTTTTTCTAATAAACCCAGGGCCAAGTTTGTGCGCTCTCAAGACCGCAAGGAGAATGCGCACCGCTACCCTGCACTGCACTATCCCGAGGTCTACATCCTTGACGGTGGCTACAGCTCTTTCTACCACTCCAACTCGACTCGTTGCTTCCCACAGAACTATCTTCGTATGGATGCTAAGGAGCACGAGCAATCCTGCGAACGTGGCCTCAACAAGCTCCGACAACGCTCGAAGCTCAACCGTGCCCATACGTTCGCGATTGGCCAACACTCTTGCCAGATGGAAGACAGCCCCACGTCTCTCAGTAGGTCGAAGAGTGGCGGCAACATCTTCATGCTTGGCGACGACTCACCCGTTGGACGAATAGGTGCTTCGCGTCGCATGGCCTCCTACTGAGCGCACGCGAAGCCGACGATTTGTATACGACATGCTCTAATTCACGGCGAACTGGACCCACGGCGTTCCCATTACTTGCTGCTTCGGTATTCCACAGCATCGGCGTTTTGATCATTTACTCATTTCCATCTCGAGGCGTTCTAGCGATTTGCCATTTGGCTCTTTCTCTGCATCAATTTGGACTTCCAGACAGCGGGAACAACACAACACCGACTGCGAGCAGTCTCTACATTTTGGGCTTGCGCCACTCCCGTTGCTTCTGCACTTTATACCCAATGTCGCGTGGCCGCAGGCTCGGACATCATTCTTGTTTACGGCAGCATTAGACCACTGCCCCACAGTCTCATTATTTCCTTTGTCACTACCATCCTCATACGGATTTCATGGCCCCGTGGAGCAGATCAAAGCATCAATCCAACGATACAATCTCAGAAACATTACGAAACCAAATAAACCGGTCTACGTACCTCCACACATCGTCAGCTCGACATCCTCTCCTATCCCCAACTGGTCTTCTTCCATTCTTCGACACCCTCTCCACACCAGATTGGCTCCACTACATCAGACTGAAAGCACTCCAGCATTTGTCGCACATTGGCGCAACTTGAGGGTCTTTGCTTCGCTTCAGCCTATTGAGGCTCTTATTCCATTCGATTGTGCACTTATTCGTACGTCTTTGTTCTTCCCAGGCTGGGGTTGGTGATAGTAAGCCTGCGGCCAAGACTTGAGGAGGTAATCGATAGGTCCTTCGTCGTAATGCGGCAGAGAGATGATACCGGCTAGAAAACTGCATGTAGAAACTAGGGAAATGAAACAGTACCTTAAATGCATCGTACCTGCTTGTGATACGAACAAGTCTAAGCTTCTGCTGTCAATACTGTCCTGAGACTTGACAGCTGCGAGCCCTGACCTTGAAACGGCAAGCCAATCGGACGCGACCCGCTTTAGACACGCTAGCGATGTGACTGCCCCACTTTCCGTGAACACTGGAGCAGGTGAGACACGATCACGAACTCTATCCGGTCTTGTACCTGCAGCCGCGGTATCTTTTTACCGTTCTCTGACACCCCACCTAAAGTCCCACACGCACTTGATACCTCGAGTGTACATATCGTCCTGCTTTGTCTCGCAGCACTGCGCCCCCCCTGCTGAACGTCTGCCCGCGGTCGGGCGCACGCAGCTTCCGCGTCGTACGACCATGGATATTGACGATCTCCTCGCCGAAGTCGCAGTCGACTCAACGCCTCAGGAATCAAGAGACTTGCAGGAGTTGACGAGAGCATGGGTTGCAGAGCGCACAGCGCCTGAGATTCTCAACTGGCCAGAGGAGCTGATGGACAGGGTGCTGGAGAGAATCAGACGGCAGGTATGTTGCTGTCCTTGATGCAGGACATGAAACGGCGGAGTAGTTGTTGTGAAGAGGTCCTAATGGCGTAGGCAGATTGAGCTTGTGGAAGACCAGACGGGGAATATGGATCCAAAGACGAATTTCAAGCTTATAGTCATTCAAACAGAACTTGAGCGGTTCAAATTCCTGGTCAGAAGCCTTTTGAGGGCACGACTCAAGAAGGTACGTCTCCCTGAAGGCGTTGCTAAGAATCGTGCAGGTGCTGATCAGCAATGGGTAGATCGACCAACACCCGCTCCACATTCGCGCGCAACACACTGCCTCCCTCGACACCTTGCGACCGCTCCTCTCCCCATCCGAACTGCAGTACCTCACATCACACCAAGCGCTACTCTCGCAACACTACTCTGCGTCATTTCTGTCACAATTCCCAGCATCACTGCAACGGCTAGACGACACAACAGGTGGCATTAGCATGGTAGACAAGCCCGACGAAGACAAGGCTGTGTTTGTACGAGCACTTAGCGACATCGGGACTGTGTTCATAGAAGGCACAGACCGCCGCCTCGAGATGAAGAGAGGCGACGTATGGGTAGTCCGGTGGAGTGCAGTGAGAAAATGGGCTGTTGGTAGCGGAACCGGTGACGTAGAGCTCATCTGAGGAAGAGACAATATTGTGTTGTGAGAGCAACGCTTGCCGACTCGCGAAAGAGCGGTCACAACGATACGAAAAGCGAACGCGCGCGCCCAAACAGTGAGGCTGACCCTGCGCTGGTGCGGAGGCCCGTGAGCAGCAACGTCAAAATGCCGCGGGTAATCTTATACCGTAGATCGAAAGAAGTGGTATCATTACACTACGAATCGATGGAAAAGTCCAGCCTTTCAACGCCGCGCGTGAAACCGAGGGGATCCCTGCTTGTCAGGAGTGCAGATCATCCGGACGCTCAGTGGCCTTGTATCCACGACAACATCTCCCCGAAGGCCTGTGATTGCTCGTGCTTGATCTTAGAGTCTTCGTAATCTCCGTACACCGCAAAGCCATGTGGCACCCCTTCGTAGACCTTCACCTCGTGCTCTACTTTGTTGGTCTCCATTGCCCTCCGGCCAGGTGTAAGAACCTCGTCTTCTGGGAATAGCGGGTCGTCCTTGACAGCAGCAATGTAAACAGGAGACCGTACAGCTTCAAGGTCTTCTTTCGAGACCATCGTGCCGTGTGCGACAGCGCCTGCCTTCAGAATTGGCGCCTTCTTCACTGCACCCTGTTCCTCGTCTCCTGAAGGTGCCTGTCCCCAGGCGACGGTGTCGGGGAGCTCACCAGCCAACATGAGGATGTACTTGGCGCCGAAGCAGTATCCCACGCCGTACACGCCACCTCCGTTTGCGACCGCATCTGCGAACTCTTCCTTGGCGCCCTCGACGACCTTGTGCAAGATCGGTAGGACCTTCTCTGGTGTGTGTCTCGCAAGCCACATATCAATTATGAATGCCTTGATTCCCTCAGCCGCTCTCAACTTGATGGTGTCGAGCCATGATGTCTTCTCCGTGACTTCGTCCATAGTGACTGTGCTCGTAGCTGGCTCGCCGTCGAACTGATCAGGCATGACCACAAGGTAGCCTTCCGAGGCATACTTATCGGCTTGGAGCTGGTTGTTCGTCGACTTGATTCCAGTACCACCGGTAAGCAGTAGGAGCAGCTTCGAGGGAGCATGAGGGTAGTCGGAGGGTTTCGTAATGTAGCACTCGACACCGCCGAGTTTTGTGACTTCTCCTGTAGGCACTTCGCCAGCAGGAGTCGGCCGGTCTGTAGTGCAGTGTTCCTGATCATTCGGTCAGTGCTGCCTGTTGGTTCGCTGTACCGAACATACACCCATAGTTGGCCCTGTCTGCGCAGGAGTGTCACCCGGGAAGAGGCTCTGTGCAGCTCCTTCCGTCTGACCTGCAGTCTGCGCAGTCGACGCCTCCTGTGCATCGCTCTCAGGTGCTCGTGTTGCAACTTCAATGTCAGCCATGGTGTTGTTGTGTGATGTGATGTAGTGTGAGGTTTGAATGGCTGTGCAGCGAGGGTCCAATTGAGCCAGTTACGTATGCGTAGAAGTGGGTCTCCGCTTCGTTGTGGCGGGGTTGGTGCCTACCGATAGCGTCCACTTAACGCGAACGCGCTCGACGCGTCCTGGAACTTCATTGTGCCGCCACCTCGACACAACACCACCACAACCGTCCGAACTGCACATCATCCAACATGGCAGAACAGGCAATCACACAGGGTGCTATCAGGTATGTGAAGTCTTGATATTGCGCCAGCAAACACTGAACCCTGGTAGGAGCATTTTCGAGCCCAGCGGCTGCTTCGTGGAGCATCCCGTCCTGCAATGCGTGCAAATCAAGACTATGGAGCCCAAGGCGGGCGAGGCAAACGCGATACAGCGCTTCCGTGTCGTTCTGAGTGATGTTCGCAATTTCATCCAGACGATGATTGCGACCAGTATGTTCTGCACCTACATCCGCTTCGTGCAGCTGAACTAATCGCTTGTAGCTGCAAATGAGATTGTCACCTCTGGCAAGCTCAAGAAGGGCTCGATAGTCCGACTGCTTAAATACAATCCACAGCAGGTCAAAGACAAGAAGTATGCATGGTCGAGTCACGGTCGTTGCAACACAGCTGACTTGCTTGCAGCATTCTGATCATCATGGAGCTCGATGTCCTTTCACAGTACGGTGAGCTCGAAAAGATTGGCCAGCCCGAGGCTCTCGACTCGAAACCCAAGCAACAGCCTGATGCTATCTCGGGCAACAACTTCTACGGCAACAAGCCAGCTCCTGCGCCCCAGCAACAGCAGAGGGCGCTCCCTGTCCACCAGAGCAACCCCAGCACATCCACACATCCAAACCTCTACCCGATCGAGTCTCTTTCGCCATATGCTCACAAGTGGACTATTCGAGCTCGGTGCACAAATAAGGGCGAAATGAAGGAGTGGCACAACGCAAAGGGCACAGGCAAGCTGTTTAGTGTGAACTTGCTGGACGACACCGGCGAGATCCGTGCGACAGCTTTCACGGAGGTCGCTGAAAGGTTGTACCCCATCTTCGAGGAAGGTGTGGTGTACTACATCTCCGCACCTTGCCGAGTCACGCTTGCGAAGAAACAGTACTCAAACCTGCCAAACGACTACGAGCTGCAATTCGAGCGCGACACCGAGGTCGAGAAGGCAGAAGACCAGGACAACAAGCCTCAGATTCGATTTAATTTTACCAAAATTGGTGATCTCAACTCCGTGGACAAGGATACTACCATCGACACTATCGGTGTGCTGAAGGAGGTTGGTGAAGTGTCTACGATCACATCGAAGAACACGAATAAAGACTTCTCCAAGCGAGAACTGACACTCGCCGATGACAGTCAAACCTCAGTGCGTCTCACTATCTGGGGTAAGACAGCAGAGGGCTTCGAGGCACCGCTGGAGTCGATTGTTGCTTTCAAAGGTGTCAAGGTCTCTGACTTTGGCGGCCGAAGCTTAAGTCTGTTGAGCTCTGGCTCAATGATGCTAGACCCTGATATCGACGAGGCACACAAGCTGAGAGGCTGGTTCAATGCCGTTGGCCAGAACGCTACCTTCTCTACTCATCAGAACATGGCACCATCTTCTGGCGGTTCGAAGAATGAGACCAAGCTCATCTCTCAGATCGTTGAGGAGGAAAGCTACCTTCAAGATCAGCCAACCTACCTGAATCTGCGAGCTTCCGTGTTGTACGTGAAGAATACAACTGTTGCTTACCCGGCGTGCTCGACGCAAGGATGTAACAAGAAGGTGATTGAAGAGAACCCTGGCTCTTGGTGGTGTGAGAAGTGTCAGACATCGTTCCCTGAGCCAACATACCGATACGTACTGAGCGTCAATGTTGCAGATCACACTGGCACTTTGTGGCTGAACTGCTTCGACGACGTCGGACAAATCGTTATCGGAATGTCTGCCAACGAAGCAATGAAGATTAAAGAAGCAGACGAGGAAAACAACACCGCGGGGAACTTCCTGAACATCATGCAGGAAGCTACTTGCAAGACGTTCAACTTTAGGCTCCGGGCTAAGATGGAGACATACCAGGATCAGCCAAAGTAAGTCCCACTCCATGTGTTTGGAAGACAGCTGCTAATTCCCTAGGCCCCGTTACCAGGTGATGAGCATCAATCCTCTCAACTACGCACAGGAAGCCAATAAATTGGCACAACTCATCAAGCAGTACGACATCGATGACAACAGCGGCAGTCTGTTCGTAAACTAGACACTCAAATTCCACATTAAGAGGGTAGGATTCTGTAGCAACGTCGAAATGGTGTACAATATGCAAAGCGATACTCTACCAATCTTATACATGTAGGAGCGCCTCTAAACGTTTCACCATGTCTGTGTACGTAGTCGCTTGAAGCATCTGCTTGACGCGTAGCCCCGCTCTCGAAAGTGCCCCACCAACGTCATTACCAATCGTTCCGATGACGCCGGAACTGCCTCGGAAAAGTGCATTTACGTCAAGCTTACAGATCCTCTTTCTTGCTGGAGCCAAAGCCAAACAAGTAACACGAGCTTCTGTCTTTATACGTATCATTCAATCCGATCTTCTTGCCCATCAATTTCGCAGCTAGACAGCACAAGATGAGCAACACAATGAGGGCAGTAGGTGTGTAGACTGATGCTCTATTGTGTGAGAACGCCTTCTAACACTCTCCAGATATCAAGAATGGCAAGGGCTCAATTGAGGCCCTTCACATTGTCGATGTCCCCAGGCCCGAGCTTGGCAAGTCGCAAGCGCTCGTCAAGATCAAGGCGTTCGGGTTAAACCGCATGGACCTGCTTCAACGCGAAGGCAAATACCCTGTGCCACCTGGTGCCTCCAAAATTCTCGGTGTAGAGTTCTCAGGAACAATCGCAGAGTTGGGTGCCGAAGGTGGCGGCAAGGAGAACTTCAAGAAGGGAGATGAGGTCTTTGGACTCGCGTACGGTGGCGCCTACGCAGAGTACATTGCCGTGTCGACGCACATGCTGGTCAGGAAGCCGAAGGAGTTGACGTGGGAGCAGTGTGCTGGTATCCCTGAGGTAAGGCCTTTCCCAAGCCCCGAAAAAGCTCGAGTGCTGACGTTTGGTAGACATGGATCACCGCGACCCAGGCTATGTACCTAGTAGGCAAATACGCAGCTGGCAAGTCCATTCTCTGGCACGCCGCAGCCTCGTCTGTCTCGATTGCTGGAATCCAGCTCTCAAAAGGGGACAGCGCATCTGCAGTCTACGCAACCGCCCGCCAGGACGAGAAGTGCGACTTTGCGGTCAAGGAACTCGGCGCAACAGCTGCATTCAACACCACGACACAGAACTGGGCTGACGAGGTTCTCAAAGCGACGGATGGAAAGGGCGTTGACATCATCATTGATTTCATTGGCGCAAGCTACTTCCAGAACAACCTCAAGGCGGTGGCTAAGGATGGTGTGATCGTCAACCTCGGCTTTATGGGCGGCACACAGGTCCCTGAGGGTACAGACATCAGTGCGTTCATCTTGAAGAGGTGCACATTCGTGGGCAGCAGCTTGCGGAGCAGGGACGAGGACTACCAGGGCAAGTTGAGGGACCAGCTGGTTGAGCATGCGCTGCCGAAGTTCAAGGACGGTTCTTTCAAGCTGTTCGTCGAAAAGGTGCTTCCGTGGGAGCAGATTCAGGACGCGCACCGGTTGTTGGAGGAGAACAAGACGAAGGGCAAGGTTATCTGCACCATCCCATAGGGGTTTGGGGCTTTTGATCAATAAACGACGTTAACTGGCTAGTGATCTCGATTGTGATCTTTTTGTTTTACGGGAGCAAAAACAGATGTCACTGACAAACCTCAGCAAAAAAAAAACACGACGTTGGCAGGATTCGAACCTACGCTCCCGAAGGAACAAGATTTCTAGTCTTGCGCGATAACCACTCCGCCACAACGCCCGTTATCACTCGCTGGTTAGTGCTGGTGATTGATGTAATTTCACCGAAATCTATAATTTATATAGAGAAATATATTTGAGTCGACAGTTCATGCCGTCAGCGACGTTGACTGGACTCATCACTCATCTGTATTGGGCAAATCGGGGAGAAGCATGCTTACCGTATAGCTGAGTCTTTGTCTAGACCAAAATGGTTGCTCTGTGGCCGTTTCCCAGAGTTCGACCTTCGCAACTTTATCCGCTGAGAACTCACTAATGTATTTGGCGACGTACAGTATGGCAGGGGTAAGTATTCAGTGTAGATTCAAGACTTTGCGGCAGCCAGCTGTTAATAGGAAGTGAATTGTAGAGGTATACAAAGTATTTCAGCTTTAACCTTAACACTTATTGTCTAATCCTGCGTGCTTCACTGTTGCTTGCAAAGAGGTGCTACTAGATGAAGAATGTTCGAGGACCCACTCACCCCTGCTATACTGTAGGTCCAAATCACGTATAAACAGTGTATACAGCAAAATAAGGTTTGTCGAATGACCTAATGACTACACATCAGTCGCTCGGACCTCTTGAGAACGAGGCAACGGCTAGGCATTAAGAGTGTCTGCTTGGACATCATACCACAGGGAACCGACTCGACGGACTGTTTACACGGGTAGATGTCCTTCGGACCAACATGTCTACACGGGTAGATGCTCTTCAGACCAAAATGGCAGAGACGATGAAAGAGATGGGGAATGTCAATCGACTACGGCATGGGGAATTGATAGCGACGCAGAACGCATTGCAGTCCGGTATGGCGGAGTTAACGAAGAATTCGGAGCACATCAACGCTGCCAGTCAACCACGACGGCCGGAGGAGACCGTAGCCGCAAATACCATCGCCATATTCGTCGACGCGAATAAAAGCCTCACCGATGCGAGCCACGTTAGATCACAGAAAGATGCTCTCTTTATATCTACGATAACCCGATTGATGGGCTCGAACAGACAGCTGGTAGACTCATGTCCTAGCGTCAGTGTCTGTACTGAAGCGTTGTCGATAAAGGGTCTTTTCGGTCATGCTTCCTCGGATATTTTACTTCTCTTGACCACAGCTTCGGTCAATGTTAAGCGTGTAGGGCGATAGAGGGTTGATGATTTCCCGACTGGCACGTGCTGTGATGGCTCTCGAGACTGGCAGTGATTAATCTTACTCTTCCCATCAATGCCAGCATCAATTGGCGCGCACGAATGCCAGTTATTACGGTCAACTTTAATAGACTGTACCATCTGTAACTGATTGTTCCGTGCCTTCGTCCCGTCAAGTGAACATGTGATATTGGTTGCACCGGAACAGACTGATTCATCAAGCACTTACCACTGACATACTGAAGCTCTTTTACAGATGTGTTCCGGTGCCTTGTCACGGTATGGGGCTTGTAGTCACATTTGATATCAAGGCAGTCTCAATTCTGGATAGGATATTCAGCTATGGGAGATAGTGGAACGCCGGTGGTCCGTTGAACTATTTTTTGTTTCCCTCTTTTTCGCCGTTCCCCTCTTCGTCCTCTTCATCTTCTTCTTCGTCATCCTCGTCCTTAGAGAGGACTGGACGGTCAGACATTACAGGAATCGTGAACAGTTCATCCATGGACTCGTCGGTCACCGGCGGGTGATATATCGGAGAGAAGAGCCACCCACAGTTCTTCGGTCTGACCTTGGATGGCTGGTACACATTGTATCTGGGCGCCACGCGGACAACCCAATAGCCCCAAACATCTCGTGGGATCGCCGTTCCTTCGCGGTAATGCCCCTCGCGGTAGTGAAACTCGTAGACAAACTGTACTCTTGCGATATTCTGCCACATCATCGCCTCACTTCTAGATGATGTTTGTCAATAAATGGGCGGTTGAGCTTGATGATGCGATTGCCGAGTTTATGCGACTTCTCCAGAAACGATTCTACCAGCTGGGCTGCGAGTTTAACGGCTTCAACGTATCTCTTGTCACAGCGAGATTTGGCGGTGAATAGGTGTGGGCGTATTATATTCGGTGTCGCATTCGTAGACTTCGGTGTCGCATTCGTAGACTTCGATGTCGTCTTTGAAGCCCTGGGTGCCCTACGCCAAGGTTGCTTCGGTGACTCTGTGATATTTGATTTTTTTCCCTTTGTCTTTGGCTTCCGGTATGAACGTTGGGTTGATTGTTTGGGCTTTGCCAGTAGCCACCTTTTCGACGAGGGCTTATCCGCGTCTGCTGCAGTGCCTTCTAGGTTTTTGACTTGTCAACATCGGTTGAAGCTGTTGTGTTGAGTGTTCGTGTGTCTTGTTCGCGGAGGACTGGTGACGACATAGCTGCCTCCGGTGAACTTGATCGCGATGGGTTCCACATGGATAAGAGTGATACTCCGGGGCGAGGCTGGAGGAACGCATAGGACTGGTGTGAGCGGGAAGCTGTATCACGCGTCGGTGCCACCGGAACTTGATTTGCAACACCAATATTGCTCGGTGCGTGGCGCTGGGGTCGATGTGTGGCAGAGTCGATCGAGAAGGCACTGACGGTGGTTCCATCGTTCGCTGTCATTTCAGCCTCAGTTTGCCTGTCACTGGGACCTTCTACGACCGAACGACTCGAGATGCCAGAATTCAGGTCTGAAGACTTGCGCCCGAGTTTGGAGCGATTGTCCTCCAAGGTTTCGCCGCTACGCTTATTTCTGGGCGTATCAAGTAGACTGTTAAGCACAAGCTTGTGTCTGGGCTCCGTCTCCTTGATGGGCTAGGTTCTCGTACAACGTGTAGGGTTTGGTAATTTTATAGTGGTCCTTCATTAAACCCTCCGCCGTACCACCATTCTTGCGGATGGCCGCCTCGATGAGGTTCATCTTGTGATCACTTATCCATTTTTCCTCAGCCTCGTTCCGGCCGGCGCCGGTCAGATCGGTTTCAAAATCCATCTGGACGAGCTGTACCATGGCGGCAGCCACGTCCTCACGCACCGTCGGTGTGATGGGGTGGTTGGACCGGTTTATGACAAGCCCAGCGCTGTTCAGGTATGGGTGTAGTCGGTGTTGACTAAGGCACTGGTAATGCGCGATGTGGTGAGCAGTAGGCTTCAGTCAGTCTTATATGGCGGGATGTACGAGGTTGGAGTGGGGTGGAGAAGGGAGGGAGCAAAGTTGTAGAGGAGAGAGGATGAGAGGGTGAGAGGATGAGAGGGTGAGAGGGTGAGAGAGCGGGTGAAGGCAAACAAACGCTCGCTCACCGCCCGGGGATACACTACTCTCACTTGTAACATTACCCCACATCCAACCTGCATCCTTGAACCACTCACCAGCACTCAGGCGCCTCAGTCGCATTCACCAGTCCGCTCATCATCTATCGAAAGCCCGCCCTAGTCGCATACAAACCCGGAGGGCCCGGCCTGGCTCTGCACCAACGACAACCCCGGCCACGACAATAACGCGGTGATAAACGGGTGGAAACAAAGCAAGTGTATGAAGTGCGGCCACCAGAGATACGAGGGATTGTCTATTGTGACGGACCATTGCTTAAGCACGGACGACAACAGCGACGATTACGTGACTCGACCCTGGCCATCTTCCTGGGAGAAGCCTCACAAGACGCCGACTGCGAAGCGTAAGCCTCGTCAGCGCAAGAATTCCACCCCGATTGACAGAAGGCGGACCGAAGAACGGGAAGGAGCCGGTGAGCACTCGAGTGCATACGACAGCCCCCACATGAGACAGAACTCAGAAATAGCCAGCGAGGACACCGAGGACGTTGACCACACACGTCGTGGTGAACGGAGAGACATTTATTTAGCTTTGGCATCCACGAGCAGATAGTCTTAGGACCGACATCCCCACAGAGCAGATCGTCAACCAGTCAGTTGCGAGAGACAAACAACTTCCCAGAGTGAGGGGAACGCTGATTGCTTTGCACCCAATCCGGTCACGGGTCCGAGAACCTCAACTGCTGATGTTCCACTGGAGATGATAACGTTATTGCCTTGATTGGTTTTGTGTCGAGATTTGAATTGTGCCACGGCATGCCCTCGAAGTGTCTGGTCGAGCATTGATAGCATTAAATTCCAGTGACGCGGAATTTTAACGATCGGGTGTTACCAGCCATCTTTGTAGACCTCTCGACCGTTGTATCGAGTTATGTCTCCGCTTTCAAACCGCATCATTTCCATAGCTCAGTCACCGGCTCGAGATCTGTCCGTAGTCCGGTATCATGCCGGTCCAGGCTCGATCACCAACATATAGTATGGCAGGGGTAAGTAGTCAATGTGGATCCTCGAGTATTCTTCTTCTGGCAGCACCTCTCTGCAAGTAACAGTGAAGCACGCTAGACTAGACAATAAAGCGCTAAGATCAAAGCTGAAATATCTTGTATACCTCTATAAGTTACTTTTGGTGAACAGCTGGCTGCTGCGAAGTCTTGAAGCCACAGTGAATACTTACCCCTGCCATACTGTAGGATTCGTCTGTGGTCCGGCATGCTCGTGTCCAGTGCGCGTCGGTGAACGCCGCATACAACCGAGTATTGACCTTGCTCCAGGTTTGAAATCCCGTTGACCGAAGCAGTGGATTGCACAGTGCTATGTGGATGATTCCCGAATCAGGCCTGCGCCGACGATGGCGATCATGTGATGATAGTGTGGAGAGAGGATGATGACCAGGATGTGGGGGTTTCGGTGACCGCACAGCATGGGCTGTGTGCGCGCATGCTACAATACGCCTGTTGGATACGCGTTTCGGTCAGGCAACGCTTGGTGAAAATCAATGAGAAGACATTGTAGTCTCTGGCAGATGATTGTACACCGCATGGCCCCTCTTTTCTTTCAGGGATTATGGATAAGCGAGGACGCTAAGACACGCGTTCCAGTGCGCGGTGTCGTGACTTGACCAGCACGCAACCATGTTCTCTTCTCAGAAAAGTAACGGCGTAGAGACACAGCTTTGCACAGCAGTCAACAACGCGATACGTACGCGTAATGCTGCAGAGCTCGCGTCCATCGTGCTGCTTGAGCCTCCCTTCCCGCCGATCTACCAGGACCTTGTGCAGTCGCTTCAGACCAGTTATCCGCAAAATGCACACAACTCTGAAAGCCGACTCGATCAGTTAGTGCGGCGAGTCGTCACAGAGACAGCTGAATATGAAGACGAGCAGGGGAAGCCGGTACAAGGCTGGAATGCGATGGTTACGTTCCTTGTTGGGTGGATGACCTTCCTGCGAGACATGGATTTGGCCAATTTATTGCACACTTATCAGGGGCTCAAAGATCTGCAGGAGTAAGTGGACAGCGAGTTGGTTCATGTATGGCGTGCTGACATCCATAAGACAGGCCAATAGCGCACTGACACACCCAATAAAAGGCGTTTTGATTCTACCGACGATTGTCAACTATGCAAGAGTCTTTTCTCGAGTCGCATTAGGGCTGGACAAGCACCCAGAGCTTATTCAGCACCTCCTTACTTCTACCGATGAGGGCTCCCGAGAGTCATTATCAGAGAAGGCTGCTAATGTTGTTCGGGTTGCCTTTACTCAATGCTTGAATGATCGCGTGGGCACACAGGACAAGAAACTAGGGATCTACAAGATGGCAAACATCTGCTTAAAAATTCTCTTCCAAGCTGACAAGCCAGAGAGCTGCGAAACGATCTTCCGAAACATTACCAATTCATCGCCACCATTGCATATGTACCCAAAGCCGGAGCAGGTCACGTACCTCTACTACCTTGGCCGCTATCATTTCGCCAACACGAACTTCTATGCGGCACAGCTGGTACTGGATCATGCATACGACTTCAGTTCGAAATCACCACAATTTATCAAGCAACGACGTCATGTACTCATCTACCTGATCGCGTCCAATCTGATCATTGGCCGGCTACCCACAGAACACATCTACCTGTTGCCTGAAGCGCAAGGTCTGAAAGAAATCTTCAGTCCGATAGCGAAAGCCATCAAGTCGGGTAACCTCGAACAGTTCCGTCGCATTACAAATCCAGACCTCTCCGGCTCGACTGCAAGTTGGCTAATGAAGTTTCGGATCTTTTACCAGATCGGTAATTATTGCGAAGTCCTAGTCTGGCGGTCGTTGTTCCGGGCAATATACAGAAAGACTGGGCAGGAAGGTGGCCAAGAAGGCGGGATGAACACAAGCAAGGCCGCTGTCCTTGATCTTAATGCTGTCCGGGTAGCATTTGCTCACCTCGAAGCACGGGCGAAGATCAAGAATCCAGCACTTGCACGGCAGGGTGCCATACCTGGACATCGTAATTTTGGCCATCTGTTCCAGGACCACGCCTCGGTTTCGAAGTCATCATACGTTGATCCGGACTTTGCAGGTCTAGAAGGAATCGAGCCATACAATCATGAGGTGAATGCAGCTGAAGCTGAGTGCATCTGCGCAGCTCTCATAACGCAGGGTTTTGTCGCTGGTTACATCGACCATGCATCAGGAAGACTCGCTATCTCAGGTGCGAGACGGCCTGGTGGCGCGGCGCAGAACGGGTTTCCAGCTCCGTTTCTGGTAATTAAGGGCAAGAACAGCGATGACGTTCTTGGATGGAAGAAAGATGGCGGAGGGAGCATGCAAGGGCAGGTCATTCGAATGAGCGGTGCCAAAGCGGTTGGAGAATGAGTGGACAGATAAGATACCCATTTGAAGAGCGGAAATATAACAGGAAATGAATTCTGAGACGTTCTCACCAATGCAAATGCTTCACCAACGATGGTTCTGAAGTTACTGAGACAATGGAAATCAAATCTAAGCCTCTGACTCTCCTCCAAAGCAACCTCGCGCAAGTGTTGTTACATACTGTGTCCGAGAAAGAAACTCGGTCCTTAAACGCCGTGCAAGTCCGACCAGTCATGACTCTGATGATCACAAGCGCTGTGGTGGTAATTACTTGATTGAAGCATTGTCTGACTACAGCAAGCCACGTTACACTATCAAGTACAGACTTGTAATCACACTGGGCCCAATGAACAGACCAAACCAGAAGATCACATTGCCTAGCGTGTGCCTCTCTTTCATCCAACTGGTCTTCATGAACGCAGCAAGAGGGAGCTGCGTCAACTGAAACGTGAAAAGGTAGCCCCTCACCTTGTGGAAGATGCAGAACATGAGCACCTCGTGGACGATGGCGCTGAGGAGGAAAGTGAAGAAGGTCGCCTGCATCTTGGACAGATGGAAGAATGAGATTGACGAGTGATAGACGTGGCGCAGCAGGAAATTGTGCACGGGTCTGTTCCAGTCGCGCGCATACTGGTCAAAACTTACGCTGTTCCACCAGTCGCCGTAGAATCCGCGATCGGCGAATCGTGTGATTTCGGCCAGGACGTTGAGAAGGCACTCCCAGATGACATACCATGAAAGGAGCTGTTCGAGCAGCATGGGAAACAACATATCGCTGACCACCCATGGGAACTCCTTCCAGCGCTCATCAAGCGACATGCCTGCCTCTTTCTGTCGTGTGGTCTCGACGACAACAGGGTAGATATACGCTTGTGACACAACGATCATGACCCAGATGACGCCCAATGTAGCGGCCGTTTTCTCGGCAACATACCACCAGTTGATCTTTTCCTGGCGAGGGTATTCAAGATCGTAGACCAGGGTAGGTAAGCAGGTCCATTCGACGAAGTTCAGTAGTGATAGGTTGTTTGGGTACATGTTGTCGGTCGTTGTGCATTTGCCACGAAGTTCGTCGTTCAATATTGTAATCTCGGTCGCGAGGATACGATGAAAGGCTTGAATCTGCTCCGCGTCAAGTGGCTCGCCATCCTCAATCGCGTGGCCAATAGACGCAATCTGCGACTCTTCTGTTGAGAAGTCGGTCGAATACTTTGGGCCACGACTCCCCCGGTGCGTCAGGCCATCCATGTCTGGTCTATCCACGCCACTCGCCGTCAATATCCCTGCACTTGGGGAGGTAGGCGAAGGCCCTTCATGTGCGTCTATGCCGTCCAGCTGTTGGATCTTCTGCTCTAAAAGATTGCGTCTACGATACACGCGCGATACTAGTTCATAGTCATTCACTGTCTAGCAGAGACAAGGATAGACTTACGATAACCATTGTAAAAGGAGTGGGCATGCTGCTTCATCAATAGAACAAAGACGTGCAGAACAACGAAGACTGTGTGTGTCCAAGGCCATTCTCTCCAGAAAGTCCAGAATATAACAAACCCGGTGAAGAACAACTGCCATACGGACTGAATGATCCACCCAGAGCCATTCCATGATAAGTAGCCGGCCGCAATAGCTTTCTGCAAAAAGAAGCCAAAGCTAGTTGCGAAGCACATGGCTGCATCTGTTGCCAGGAGTACAAACAGATCGCGATCTACCATCAAGTGTAATATCTCTGCCCTTCCAAAGATGGAACCCTCCTCTTTGTAGTTCCACGCTGCGATGCGTGTGAGCAGAAGTGCCATGGCAATCCAGAATAACGTGAAGAAACCATGGAACGGCGACTGCGAGGCACTTGGGTTCTGGCGATCGAAAGTCGTAAATTGGCGGGTGAAGACCAAGTCTCGAAGTCTGGCCTTGGACTTTCCGCTAAGTTTCTCCACCTCCTTCTGCATACCTGAATGCATAATCTCGCGGAAATCCTCGGCTGTGAGACTATGCTGGGTCTTCTTGCCTGAATCGTCGATCAAAACCTGTATGCTTTTCCTCTTCGCCTTGTACTTGTTCTCATCTCCCTTGCCATCGTACGCCCCATCCTCGCTACCGTCAGACGGTATCGCAGTTGTATTCCCGCTTCGATTGCCGGTGGCAGCCTTGTTTGCAGAGACTCTCAGTTGGGTGGCACCATCAACATCCATGTCAGATGAACCCTCTGGTGTCCATGAACCCTCCCTCTTAATCCGCGGTACATGTGCGAGACCATCGAGCGCGTGCGCTGTGACCGAGGGTCGGCGTTCTGGTTCGATTTCCGGCATTGTCTGATGTATAAACCGCTCGCTGAAGGTTGCGAAGGTGTGTGATGTTCGAGCTTCAGGCAGCCGTCATATGTGTTAAGGAGCTTGGACGCGAGTCGTACTGCACGCGGATCCGTGTGACGACAACATCGAGCATTATGTGCTTACAAAAACCGGCAAAAGTATACAGCGGTATGGGCGAAACCTAATCTTTGTACAGCTCACACGATTTGTATCCGCTGAGGCCCGCGGACCAAACGAGAAGGACCGTAAGGTGGTGGTTCGGGAGTTCGGCACTCCGCCCTTGACTATGATGCAATGACGGTGCCTGCAGCACTGGCAGTAATAGACGCGGCTATCATTCGTTAGGCACAGGTTTGATGAGGTAATCAACCTTTGAGCATATGGTTACAGCACTAGAGTTGCTATCTTCGGCATATTTTTATTCTTTCTATCGTCTCGGATTTTATAAGTAATAAGTATAACGTTCTTACTGTCATGCACTGTCTAAAGGTTGCTGACCAAATCTAGTCACGTGCTAATGTGTGCCCGGCGAAACGTTGCCGCACGTGTTGCCAACACCTGACCTCATCCGACCTGTGCCTGGCACATTGTTGCCGCACTTGCTGCTAGCACCATCTTCAAAGGTTTCGGATTGTACTCCAGTGTGCAGGGACTCTGATCATCGCAGGTTATGTTGGAGGATGGAAATGCAAGTCCCTGTACTCCTCCCCATCTCAAGCCACATGCACTCTGGCAGGTGCTGGCAACAGGTACGGCAATAATTTGCCGGTCATAGGTTGGTGAAGTCCTCCCGGTGGTGGCTTTGACCTCTTCTTCCTGTTCAGTGACCGGTTTTGCGCTGCACAGCCTCGCTCGGCGTGGTAAACACCAAAGCAATGGCTCTAAGCAGACATGGCCAATCCCGTACAGCGCATTGGCACATGTACGGAACGTGTCACAACCACATCATATTGTGGAAAGGTCGTATATGCAACTATCAGGCGCCCTCCACAGCCTTGACAGTCCTCTCACTACAGTCCTATGAAATTGCGTGGAACAACTAAGAATTGTTGTCAAGCCTCCTCCCAGCTTGGCGATCAGGCCCCTCGTCGGCCATCTCCTCATTCGTAACACTATAATGAACCAGGAGCATATTAAGGCTGTGACAGCAAGTGGGCAGTGTAAGAGCGGATTTTGTCTCGTGTATAAATTCACCAGGTGATCTGCTACCTCATCGACATCTTATCTTACAGCGCTGCTACTCAACCACCTAGCAAGACTGTGTCGACTTCTCCCAACACGACTAGAATGGCAAGAAGCTCTGGCTCCTCCTCGTCGAGGTGTTTCAGGTCTTATTATGGCTACTACAGAACCTCCGATTACGCAACATACGCCTGCGTGGTGGTCATGCTTGCGATGTATCTCGGCACACTGATCGCGCTATGCGTTGTTCGCCGAAAGACTGGGCCTGGCAAACACCTCATTGGCATACCCTACATGTTCGCCTCGCTGTTCGTGTTCATGTAAGTACAAATCTCCGCTTGTAGAGCAGAAAGGCCAGCCATCAATGCCTTTGGGGACCAGAGGATGAACCTGCAATCTTGCGAGCTCTCTACATTCTCGTGGTCATTCGGAATCGCAAATCTTTGAGATATAGTTGAAAACGTCTCTTTTCTCTCTGAAGGCTTGTCAGGGCTCATGGCTTGATTGCTGTCGTTGGCCTTTCTTACTACACAGAAGTAGTCACCATCGCACACAGAGCTGACAAACACAAGCGAACAAGCCCTCGTATTCCTATCGTCCACTCTCCGAGCATGCGAAATATCTCTCGACCTGAAAAGCGTTTACGACTGGAACATTGCAACCAACGTGTTCTCCGGCCTCAACACGTTCTTGTTGTTGTTTGTTGTCATCTACACTCTCAACACTATGCTGCGCAAACAACTGGGCCACAACTCGTCAGCACTTACCGTTATCTTAGGGATTGACCTCTTCGTTCTGGGCAGTCTCCTCCTCTCTTCTGTCGTCTTATGGGTCAACTTCTATTGGCACTTCGCTAGATACTACAACAGCGCTTACAGCATCTACGCTTCACCTTTGTCTCCTGTATATGTTGGCCTAGCGTTCTCTGTTATGTTCCTGATTAGCATTTTGGCCTCTGGCGCTCTATCGATAGTTGCAGCCCGCTCCCTCAAGAAGAGAAATATTGCGAGTAACGTAAGCATTCCAAGCAATCTGAATATTGCATTAACTAACACACCAACAGTCCTTCATTGTATCGATTTCAGTCCTGGTTACCATAATGTTCGGCTACAGCTTGGTCAACGTTATCACGGATTCGTTCCAAGTGTCGTCCATTGATTATGCAGGGGATAGTTACGCGGCCATGTTCTGGATCTCGAGCGTCCTCCGCGGTCTGGCATACATCACCATTATTGTCATTGCCAGGAACCCAGCCTGGAGGTCGAACAGAGAGCAGCAGCATGCATACATTGATCAGCACGAGGCCCCTGCACACCATGGCATGAGCCAGCGTGTGTAACAGGCTCACAGTGCAAGCAATTACGACGTTGATGATCTTTCCTGTAGTTATCTGGTTTCGCTTCCTCGAGCACAGCGTTCCGGTCGTTTGGATTAGATACTCAATCAAAGTACATGTCTCAGCTCACACGTTCCTTGTCGCTACGCTTCGCCCGTTTCTCACTGGATCTGTTCATGTGAAGTGTTGTAGTCAACACGAAGAAAGCCCAATTTCACTTGCGTCAACGGCACGCATGTTCACTAATTCCACTTGATTTTGAGTTATGAAACCAGCATATGATATTTAATCGTCCGCCCTCATTCATCGTCCGACTCCATGTCATCGAACAGTGTGAACCCAGCTCTCGCTGGGGCCGCTAGGACAGCTTGAGCCGGTGGCGCCTGCTGAGGCCTTTGATCCAGGGGCTGCGGTTCTGGCTGTACTTCCTCTGGCGCCTGAGACGGCACGTCATCCGAGAATTTCTTCCTCTCCTCTTCCTCATATGCCTCAATGTTGAAGTCGTCCAGATTGCGACCCTGTTCGCGGTAGTGATAGAGTTTCCAGAGGTTGCCCCGTCGTATTTTATCGCTGTCTGGCCAGGGATACCATGCAAAACCACCGTCCTTGAGCTTTTTCAGCCATTCTTCCTCCTCTGCGGTTATTTCCGGCACTGCCGCGCCTGTCTCTTCGTCATCCTTTTGTGCTTCTGTGTCTTTGGACGGATCGACGGGAGCTGTTGCAGTCGTGGGCGTGCTCAAGCCGTTTGTCGCTGGTGCGCCGGCCGAAGCTTCATCTGCTTCCTTGTCTTTACTCGTAGCGCCGTTTGCATCAGGTACACGTTCGCGGAAGGTTGGTGGGACGGTGTATTTGGAGATGCTCTTTGCGTATTGGAGCAGCTCATCAAATGGAACAGGGCGTGAGTTTTCAGGAAATATCGTCGCTGGCGTCTCAGAGAGCTCTTTGCGCAAGCCTGCCAATGCTGCTACAGACGATTTGAGCTGCTCCTCCAGCGTATCAGCTTCCGTACGAAGGGCGAGCAGGCGTGCATGATTTGCCTGGTGCCTGGCGACTGTCACGCATCAGCCATGTATTCTCAAAGCAAGGTGTGTGGTCCTACGCTGGTCAAGGCCATGGCTGAGCTCGTCGTCGGCCGCAACAAGGTCGATTGCTGCCTGAGGATTCGGGTTGTAGGACGCGATAGAGTCAACCAAGGTGCCCAAGGCCTGCTCTACGCGGTCGAACTGCGCCTGCAAGATGTCGTCCATGGTTGCGAAGCGCGTTCCGCGGTACAAACAAGCGCGTACTAGGGTCTGCAAGCTTTACGGTGCAAGGCTCTGGGCAACTGCGATGTAAGGCACGTGACCAACTGTGTATGCCAGCCAAATGCACAACTGCGGCACGGCAAATTGCGCGCAGCTAAAAGTCGCGTGGGCAGCGTGCAGCGTGCAGCGTAGGGCTACGGATAAAACGCAGCGAGCGCTAGATGCCGCCAGCTGGGTGGCCGAGGTGCTTTGCGGGTGTCACAGTCCAGCAGTGAGCTGTTGCGTATCCTTGCGCGTCCATGCGTATCGAGCTCCTGTAGCAGCGGCTGCCACAGGTCATTGGACAGGGCGTTGGCTGTCCGGTGGGGTGCTGGTGCTCAGACACGGTCGAGAGCTGGAACGACGCCGGACTCGTCTATATTTGTCGCAGCCAGCCGCCGCTCATTCGTCACCACCACATATATCGTTCACCAACTGCCCTTGATAGCATCCTCAGATCTCCACGTTCCTGTGACCTTAGATTCGCATCACCAGCCATACCTGTTCCTGAGCGCTTGCTGCTGCGCCTCGCCCAGCTGCCCTTAACCTCGCCATACCAATCGATTGCGCCCGCGGTCCAGCGCCCCGCCACGACAGCTTGATCCGCACTCTTCTGCTGCGGCGCCTGACTTCTGCCTGCGAACTCCCGTCTTCCTCCTCCACACGCCTCTTGTGCTCCGCGACGCCCCCATAGACGTCTTCCTTCAACATGGGTAAATCGTAAGTTCTATTCCTCTTCCTGTTTCACAGCGCGGGGCGGCGTGCGCCACTTCAGCTCCGAGCGACGCCTTCCCTTCACCTGGATTTGGCCGGCACGTTGAAATAATCACACGAGACAACTCGTCGATCTTTGCCATGGACTTCACACATACAAACACAGCAGGCGGTCATACCTAGGCCCCACCGAAACCTGCACGAAGCCTGTCGCCGCAACACCGAGTACGAGCCTAGCAACTTCCTCAAGCCTACGCTATGTCGCCACACCATGCGCCAACCAGCTCGCCCAAGATACCTCTTCTTGAGCGGCACCATCCGCCGCTCAAGTTTGCGCGTCAGCATCATGTGGAGTTACCGAATCCTTCCGATCCGGACTACGCGCACTACAAGGCTGTCCAACACGTTGCGCTTACAAATGCTGTCAACGGGCTATGGAAAGAGCTGTCTTCGCGGAGCGCTGTGGAGCATGTGACGATAGAGAATCAAAAGCTGATTGTGCGTTACTACAGCCAGAGTAAGCTCTCGCAGCAGGAGCTGGCCGATCTGCAGAAGGCAACCCATTTCGACAAGAAAGAATTGCAGCAATGGTACAAGGGTATGCAGGGCGCTACAACCTCGGCCGTGCGATCGCTAAAGCAACACAGGTTTCCTTAAGGACTGCCCATCCGGCATGCTTACTAAGGAAGAGTTCCAGAAGATCTATAAACAGTTCTTCCCGTTCGGGGATCCATCATCGTTTGCAGATTACGTGTTTAATGTCTTCGACGCAGACAAATCCGGTACTATCGACTTCAAGGAGTTCATCTGCGCGCTAAGCGTCACAAGTCGGGGAAAGATGGAGGACAAGCTTGACTGGGCCTTCCAGCTGTACGACATTGACGGAGACGGCAAGATCAGTTACGAGGAGATGTTGGCAATTGTAGAGGCCATCTACAAGATGGTATGTCAAGCCCGATCTGCTCCGATGCCTGTACTGACAATCATAGGTCGGCTCCATGGTTAAGCTCCCCGAAGACGAAGACACTCCAGAGAAGCGCGTCCGCAAGATCTTCCGAATGATGGACAAAGACGAGAACGGCAGCTTAGACATGGCCGAGTTTAAGGAAGGCTCCAAGCGTGACGAGACGATCGTATCAGCACTGTCTCTTTACGACGGGCTGGTATAGGCGGCAGTGCTATTGTTGTTTCTTGTTCTTGGCTTCTTCGATACCACATTGCGTCGTGGGATTTCCTGGCATGCATCTATTAGACATGCCGCATGAGGTGGAAGTCTGTTCGCTTAGGCGCAGGTTTTGACATGACTGATGTAGATATGACTTGCTGCATTGGTTTAACTGTGCAATTACATGGATATTCAATTTCAGTCTTGGTGTTGGCTAATCTTCAAGTTGAAACTGACATTGGACTACACGTTCGACTTTATGCATGCAGCCGCGAGACATGACTGTGGACTGTTTGCATATGTACTCGTCAATGCGAGAGTTGCTCGTAAAAGAGGGTCATCTCTTACGCGCTGTGCTGAAATCCAGGGATATCGTGGCGGGTGGCCTACCTTGGCATCATGACGCGTAATTCCAGGCGTGTGTCACGTAGAGCTTGGGACAGGTAGCTTGTGGCCAACACCGTTGCTTTGGCAAGCCTCCACCAGTTCGCACTCCATGCTGCGCAACAACAGCGTGTAATTGTAGTGATTGCGTTCTTGCACAACTTGTATATCATCATCCGCCTGCAGTCTACGCACGTCCGTCCGTCTCCGCGGCCACCTCGTGGCTGTGCTGAAGGCAACGTATCGCAGCAACACTCTGCGCATATCCCCACCTATCCGCCACCACAAACCACAACCCCCGATGCGGAGACTCGACATATCAGCATCTGGCGCAGTCCTAGCATCACTGTTAGCGCTTGCGCCAACACCGGTCGCCGGATTCTACTTCCCAGGAACTGCGCCGACGTCCTACAAAGAGGGAGACACAGTACCGCTGTTCGTCAACCACCTAACACCCGCCGATTCGCAAAACGACCCCAAACTACGATCCGTGTTCTCGTTCGATTATTATCACGAGCCTTTCCACTTTTGTCGACCAAAAGATGGACCGAAATTCGTCAGGGAGAGCCTGGGCAGCATATTGTTCGGCGACCGCATACAAGACAGCCCGTTCGAGCTCAAGATGGGCATGAATGAGACGTGCAAGGCGCTATGTGGACCACAGGAGTACGATTCGAAAGACGCCGTATTCGTGAACAATAAAATCAAGCAAGGGTATGATTTGAATTGGCTGATAGACGGATTGCCGGCTGCGCAATTATTAAAAGACCCCAACTCGGACCTGCCCTTCTACAGTCCTGGTTTTGCGCTTGGACTACTGGACGGAGAAAACCCTATCTTCAACAACCACTACGATATCGTTATCGACTACCACGAGGCAGGACCGAACAACTACCGGGTCGTAGGTGTGCTGGTGGACCCTTACTCAATGAAGGACCCGAAACAATCCGAATGCCAGAGCGCGCAGACTCCCATCATCCTGAACGAAGATAAGGGCGATAAAGTCGATTTCACCTACAGTGTTTACTGGCGCCTTAGCCCGACACCGTTCGCGACACGCTGGGACAAGTACCTCCACGTTTATGACCCGAAGATCCATTGGTTCTCTCTGATTAATTCCGCTGTCATTGTTGTGTTCCTCGTTGGCATGGTCAGCACGATCCTAGTTCGTACGCTTAGGAAGGATATCGCAAGATACAACCGTCTGGATCAATTTGCACTCGACGACTTCGGTCTGGACAATGACGTTGAGGACGGTGTAGCAGAAGACTCGGGGTGGAAGCTGGTTCATGGCGATGTCTTCAGGCCACCCAAAAACCCTTTGTTTCTGTCAGTTTTACTCGGCAACGGAGCACAGCTCTTCGCCATGACAGCGCTGACCATTGTGTTCGCTCTGCTTGGATTCCTGTCTCCCAGCAACCGCGGCGCTCTTGGAACCGTCATCATCATCTTCTATACTCTCTTTGGCATCATTGGCGGCTACGTCTCCTCGCGAACTTACAAATTCTTCCATGGCGAAAAGTGGAAGCTGTGCTTCTTCTACACGCCATTCGCCCTCCCGGTCGTAGTCTTCGCGACCTTCTTCCTGCTCAATCTTTTCGTCTGGGGCCGTGGCGCGTCGGGCGCTGTTCCATTCACTACGATGCTCGTCATCGTAGTGATCTGGTTCGTCATCTCGGTTCCTCTCAGCTTCGCGGGATCTTGGCTCGGTTTCAAGCAAGCTGCTATTGACCCACCCGTCCGTACAAACCAGATTCCTCGTCAGATCCCACCTTCCGGCGGCTATCTGCGACCTATTCCCTCGATGGCACTTGCGGGTATTCTTCCCTTTGGCGCCATCTTTGTCGAGCTCTACTTTATCATGAACTCCATTTGGTTTAGCAAAGTGTACTATATGTTCGGTTTCCTGTTCATCTGTTTTGGACTCATGATCATCACTTCTGCGGCGGTTACGGTGCTGATGATTTACTTCCTGCTGTGTGCCGAGAACTATCATTGGCAGTGGCGCAGCTTCTTTACTGCCGGAGCGAGCGCGTTCTATGTCTTTGCCAGCTGTTTGCTGTACTGGGTTAAAGACGTTAGCTTCTTGAGCTGGACGAGCGGGGTTGTATATCTGGGCTACTCGGCGCTGCTGAGCTTGTTGGTATTTGTGCTGACTGGTAAGTCGAATTCTCATTCTGCACAAAGCCTAGTGCTAACACGGTTGACAGGTACGATTGGCTTCTTCGCCAGCTGGCTTTTCACGCTCAGGATTTACCGGTCGATCAAGGTCGACTAGGTAGCGTTATTAACGAATACGGGGTACGTGGAAGGCGAGAAAATGATTGTCACTGCCGATGTACTGGCTAGTGCTCTCGATACTAATTAGAGAGCCCTCGTAATCGGATGCAAACGCCGATATCATTGCTCTGTTGCACAAATCGGGTCTTGTAGTTGAGGTGGGGACCATACAGTACAGTTGCGTGTGGGTGCGTTAGATGCTGTCCCAGCTGTAGTGTGGAGGCGTCCGAGGCTGGCCTTGTTTATGTGGCTACCGCTTGCGCCTGCCTGGAAGTATTCAGTCATTGTCGATCTTGTTCCTTGAACCCAATATCTTCATATGTTGTCTATAGATACTCGATGTTGTATAGTTAGACATATACGGCGTCAGGGCGTAGCCTTTCGAACCCTCAAACTGCATCAGGCTTTTCTCTGCATATTATTGACTTGCTTACACGATAAAGTAATAACAACGATAGGATGTCAAGTAGATTCAGCCTTTATTGTGTGGCGATGAATGATACAATAGTCTAAACCATCAGAATTCTTCAAAGCGTAGTCTTGACTTACCCTCAACAGGATTCGCTAGGCAATGGTTACGTTCGCTTGCAAGAGATGATAGCAATTTCGAAACTGTACAGCGTAATCCGAGGGTACTCGGCTACCTTTCCACGCGAGGGGGGAGCTGTTGCCCCACTTGATGGAGCTATGGCGGTCTAGCTCCGTCATGCCGATCCAGGGACCAAAGCTAGTCTATATACTTTTCGGCCACATATAGTTTTCGGCCACCCAACCACAACGCGTTACCTACCATTTGACGCGTTCTATTACCAGCACCACCTACTTAAAATAGATACCTATAAGGTTGCTATATAATCTACTATTACTAATCTTAACGCTGGTGTTTTTAAGAGCTAGTAACAGGCTGCGCGCGTATACAGGATTCTAAGGTTATCCCTCTAGAGCTGCCTTTAAGGCTATTAACTACATGTAATAGCTTACTTAAATTAATAATATTTAATACTAGAGTAAGAGGAGTTTCTAGTAGAGTAGATACTTAAAGAGGACTTATATATATAGCTACTATCTTATCTATATATATAAGAGATAGCTGCCTAAATCCTCTATATAAATAGCAACTATAAGCTACTTAGGCATCTATAGGTACCCTATTTTATTATATAAAACCTATATATTACCTCTATTATTAGCTAAATAATTAAGAGTGTAAGAACTATAACGTACTAGATAGGTAAGTTGCCTAGATAGGTAAGTTGCCTACTCTGCTAAGACCCTACTAAAACTTAACCCTCCTATACAATGCTATAATAATAACATAAATTAGGACCTTTAAAAGAAGCTAGGATATAGCTTACGCTCTAGGCTATTAAAAGAGACGTAATACTCTCCTTATAATGCGCTGCAGCCCTCTATAACACGCCTTATAGAACACTATGCAATTAATACGTAGGATAACCTATACAAGTAGATTATATGCCTAAATTAAGGAATCTAGATAAGAATAAGGAGGAGGTAATTGTTTAGCATATACTTAAGCTAGCTAAGTAAGGATTTCCCTCTTAGCTAGCTACTATAGCTAATATAGCTAATTCTTTACTTAATAAGTGTAATATAGCCTATATTAGCATAAAATAGCCTAACACGTTTATTAAGTGCTGCCCTAAGCTCTAAGTAAGGTTTAATTATAAGTATAACTATAAGTAAGCCCTTTATAAGGACCTAGAGATTATATAGGGCTAGTTCTGCCTTATAGAGAATACTAAAGCTAAGTATAGCATCTAGAACTAAGATACATACAACTTTAATAAGACTAGGTTTATAATAGGCTAGATATTAATAGGAGCTATTATTATAGGCTTAGAGCGTTAAGGACAACTAAAGGTAGTTTAATAGGGTAATTAGGAGTAGATAATAGCTATCTAGAGTATTAATAGGGCAGGATAGGCTATTCTACCCTTTATTATCTTCTAAGGCTGTAATCACCTCTCTGCCTAGTATAAGGAGGATACAATACCCTATAACTAGGTTATTACAGTCTCTAAGAATAGTTAGACTATAAATAAGCTTAGATTCTAGTAGTTAAAGCACTTTAAAGCCTATATAGTAAGGCATACTATAGGAGAGTACTAATTACTAGTTATTAATAGCTATAAGAGCTACAACTCTCTCTAGTTCTAATAATACTATAAGGATAGGAAGATTATTACCCTATATATACCTCTACACTTATTACACCTCCTATAGCTACTTAATATAGGTTGTTTTGTGCTATTAAAGAAGGCGTATAGGTACTAAGCTAAAGATCTTATACATAACTAGATTACCTATATCTTAAAACTTAAGTTCCTGCTATACTTTAAACGCGCATATAATGCAGTATTAACCTTAAGTAATATCTAGGGAGGGTTTAGAGGCACTAGATTAGTTCTATTTAGCCTAGAACAGGTTATAATAGGCCTTAATATTTAACTATGCACCCTATTACTACTTCCTATCTCTAATAAGCCCTAGCAGTCCTATACACCCTAGAACACCCTAGAATTTAGGTCTTAATTAAAGCTAGTTTAAGAGAAGATTTAAAAGTATATAGATAGCTTACCTTCCTCTATTATAAATGCGCTAGAAAAGCTCTTAAAAGGTACTAAGATAATAGCGCATTTACTAGTATTAATGCGTAAGCAGGTTTCTAAGCTTTAAGAAGCTAATAAGGCTGTAACACAACATAAATTATATAAAAGAAAGTGTTTATAGTAAGAGGGTACTCTAATAGTTAAAGAGGGAGTATAATTAACTACTCTAGAGGAGTTTACAGCGTATAGTAATAGTAAATATATAAAGAAGATAGTATAGACTAATAAGGGTTACTAGACTATAAGATGCTATAAACTATGCTAGAAGATAGGGCATAACTTGTGCACGTGTTAAAAGAAGACATAGCTAGTACCTCTATAGTATAATAAATTATATTACTCTTTGCAGGCCTATAACGTGGTATTATAGGCTAAAATAGGGTTAGATTTTAGTAGGGTCTTGGCAGAGTAGGCGACTTACCTATCTAGGCGACTTACCTATCTAGTACGTTAGTAGCTAACTATAAGATAATTTATATATTTCTAGAGTTGTTTAAGTATACTTAGATTAAGCTAGGTATAGTTATAGTATAAAGATATATAGAATATAGATAAGACTAGTGTTAGTCTTAGGGTATATACTAATACTAGAGTAATTACTAATTTATTAAAGAAGAAGGCTTATATTAAATTACTAGAGGATTATAAGTAGGTATTAATCCTAGAGACTATCTCTACTACTAGCACTAAGCTCTAATACCTAGTTATCTTTAAAGGCAAGCATCTATAAACTATATAGTTTCTAGTATAAGGGGTGCCTAATTAGCTTTATATAATATTAGAGAATAGATAGATATTAAATTTAATTAGATCTAAGTAGCTATAATAGATATTTATACTAAATACTATACCTTTATAAGGTAGGTAGCAGCTACTACTATTAGACAGCTATAGCTCCTATACTCCTATTAACTTTATATAGACTTGCTAGCAGTATTAGATCTATCTTCTATACCTCCTACCTTACACCTTATACATCCTCTAGCTACTAGATCTAGCTCTATTCTCTATTATTAAAACCTACTACTATAGTTAGATCTAAGCACTCTTAGCACTTAATAATACAGCACCTATTAAGAAGAAGAGGTTTATTACCTTATATAATAAAGTAAGAGAAGAAGAACTATCTAAGAGAGTTATATAAGCTAGGTAGAAGGCTGCTAGCTTATACCTATATAACCTAGACCTAGTACTACTCTTATCTTAGATATTAGGCTAACCTATTACACCTCCTCTATCTACTTAACCTATAGATAACGTATTTACTATGCCTTAGAGCTTATAGGCCCTTTATAGGGCTTATTAACAGCTCCTTTTGTTAGAATCTCTCTCTTAAAGCACCTATATAGTGCTTAGCAAGGTAGGTAAGGCTATTGCTAGTGCTAATACTTATATAGCTTAGTTTAAATTAGAGAATTAATGTTAGGTCCCATCTTATATAACTTAGGATGGAACAACAGTATATACTGTACTGAGCAAGGACTCACTATTAGAGTGAGTCGTGATACCTTTTAGAGGCTTGCCTAGCTTAGTGGCTTGGTACTAAGGCCTAACAATTAACAACTTAAATATTAACTAGATAGTACTAGGGTTACCTACTTAAGAAAGCGTGTTTAAGTTAACCTAAATAAGCACTATAGTAATATTAAAGCTATTAAGGCTGCTATTAATTAGGCAGCAGCATTATAAGCTAAGCAGGTATTATGTTTAACTAAACAAGAAGCTTAAAAAGCAGCAGCAGCAGTAGCAGCACTTACGCTTTAGTCTATGTGTATAGAGTAGCAATTATAAGCGTTGTTATTAAATAATCACAACTCTAAATAGTGAGGCTTACTTTGGTTGGGTGGCCGAAAACTATATGTGGCCGAAAAGTATATAGACTAGCTAACTGCAGGCACGCCACAGCGTGTTTGCTCTTGCTCTTGCCTCTGGTGCCTCCGGTCTTCTCTTCTCTTGGCCTCTCTCTAACATTCGTACCCTCCCAACTCCAGAATCGCAATACGAAACATGGCGTGTGTGCACGTAAATGCGCCAGGTAATACCCCGCCTTGCTTTCCGCCCCGCTGCAGCCGTATTTACATGTTTACAGAGCTCCGCCCGCCTGGGCCTAACCAGTCTGTATATCGCGAGGATTGCACGCAGTGCTTCGATTCGATCGTGAGTATCCTCGAAGTGCTGTACTTGTTCAAGCTGACGTGTGGCCAGGACGACCCCACCGGCCTCGACGTGTGCTTATACTGCTTCAACGGTGGTTGTACAGCCGATCGAGGTCACTCCCTCCTCCACGTTTCGGGCACAAGCCACCCTCTCGTGCTGAACATTAAGCGCACCCGCAAGCAGATTGCACGTGACGAACCCCCGGCGAAGATCACGAAGCTCTCCATCGCCGCTGAGACCGAGACCGACCGCTACGATACCACCACGACGGTCAAGTGCTATGAGTGCAGCATCAATGAGGTTGACGAGAGCTCTGGAAAGCTCCCAGGGCTTGTAGAGGCTGTCCTTAAAGCGAACACCTTTGCCAGGCAGGAGGAAGTGAAGGCATGGGAGCAAGAGATGACTGCCTGCGAGCACACACTGTGCCTTGAGCAACAGGATGCGAGGCAGATCGAGTCTGGGGCTCTCGGACACTGTTCCGAGTGTGATCTCAACGAGAATCTCTGGCTTTGCTTGACTTGTGGCAACCTTGGCTGTGGGCGACAGCAGTTTGGTGGCGTCGGTGGCAACTCGCACGGTGTAGGACATACGAAGACGACAGGCCATCCCGTTGCTGTCAAACTGGGTTCCCTGACTGCCGACGGAACTGCTGACATTTACTGCTACGCCTGCGACGAAGAGCGGATCGACCCTGAGCTTCCGGACCACCTGGCACACTGGGGCATCAATATCAAGGACCGAGTGAAGACAGAGAAGAGCTTGACGGAGATGCAAGTCGAGCAGAATTTGCGATGGGAGTTTTCCATGACAACAGAGGACGGCAAAGAGCTGAAGCCTTTGTTCGGCTCGGACTTTACTGGACTGAAGAACCTGGGCAACAGCTGTTACCTCAACAGTACACTGCAAGCGCTGTTTGCGATACCAGAGTTTAGAGATCGATACTACCTTCCTGAGCAAGGACCACCGGGCGCGGCACTCCCTGCCGAGGATCTGGAGACTCAGCTACGTAAAATCGCTGATGGATTGATCTCTGGTCGATACTCGAAGCCAGACAGCGATGTCGTTGTCACCGAGGATACACCCGAGGCCCCACACCAGCGTGGATTGGCACCAGCCATGCTGAAGCATTTGATCGGGCGAGGACATGCAGAATTTTCCACAATGCGACAGCAAGACGCCTTTGAGCTGCTGCTCCATTTGCTCAAGCTCATCTCGCGGTCCCAGCATGTCGCACCTTTCAAGGACCCCGTCGATGCCTTCAGATTCATCATGGAGCAGCGTTTACAGTGCATCGGCTGCAAGCGAGTACGCTATCGATCTGATGAGCAAGAGAACATATCTATTCCCGTGCCGATTCGAAGAGTGCCGAAGGATGCGCAGATGGACGCTACTGACGGCCAAGGCAAAGAGAAAGAGAAGGAAGAATTCGAGTCTGTCACACTGAAAGAATGCCTTGACATCTTTACGGCTGAAGAGGTAGTTGAGCTCACATGTGGTGCTTGCGGCAGCAAAGATGGCTTCACGAAGAGGAGCATGTTCAAGACATTTCCCTCCGTTTTGGCTGTCAACGCTCGCCGCTTTGAGATTGTCAACTGGGTGCCCACAAAACAAGACGTTCCGGTCATTGTCAATGACGAAGCGATACCGTTCGACGCATACAAATCACGCGGTCTACAGGATAGCGAAGAAGTGCTCCCTGACGACGCAGACTCCGGCAGCTCCTCCAAGTGGACGCCAAACGAGGCTGCATTGTCTATGCTTGAAGCCATGGGCTTTCCTCGTATGCGATGTGAGAAGGCGCTACATGCTACCGGCAACGAGGACGCAGAAGCCGCTTCAAACTGGCTCTTCGCTCACATGGAAGACCCTGACATCGACGACCCTGTCGACTTCAACGCTGGTGGAGACAGCTCCAGCGGTGGTGCACCAAACGCAGTTGACCCCGAGAAGATCGAGATGCTGAGCGGCATGGGTTTCAATGCTCCACAGGCCCGGCAAGCACTGAAAGAGACTGGAGGGGACATGGACCGTGCTGTTGAGTGGCTGTTCAGTCATCCCGAGGCCGCCGGAGACTTTGGTGACGACACAAGTGCAGAGGTAAGTCTATGCGGTCGACACAGCTTACTACAAACTGATATAAACAGGCGCCTGCCGAATCAAAGGAGAAGTTACAGGCAGGAAGCGACAAGCTACCAGCCAACTTCCAGCTACAGTCTATTGTGTGCCACAAGGGTAGCTCTATCCATGCGGGGCACTACGTTGCGTTCGTCCGCAAGCAGCAGCCTGATGTGCAAGACACTGCTTGGGTTCTTTTTAACGACGAGAAGGTAGCTAAGGCTGCCGATATCGATGAGATGAAGAAGTTTGCGTATGTGTATTTCTTCAGGCGTTTGTAAGACGGGCAGTCTAGGTACATTGATGGAGCTAGCATAGCGGGAGCGGAGTTGATTGTGATTGGCGCGTTTGAACCTGCCACATCGAAAAAGGGACGTTACGGAGAGTGATTACGGGGCATGAAGCAGTTTCAAGACGTCAATATGCAGAACTACGATATTTATCTCAGCGCTCGGTGCTCGATCTGATTATGTGTGATGACAATCGTGGTTCATCTGATAAGAGGAAGCCCGGATATCGCGCTCGGCGCTCGGTGAACGGGTCGTTTCTCCGACGGATGGAGTGGGGTCGGGTCCAAGCTTGGATTACATCGCCGAGACTCGCAGAGGCGATAAGTGACATCTTTTCCCTTGACCCTCGTCACTCATTACACGATCAACCACCTACACCCACGCTTCAACCTTTCGACTCCGTATTGCACTCAATCGATTGCAATATTCTAAAAATCCTCGCAATCACACACACACACTCTTCCACTATGTTCAGGAGAGTAGCAGCAGCAGTTCCCGCCCAGGCCGGCCGAGTGCTCGCAACCGCTGCCAGACCCAGCATCGCTTCGCCCCTCCGCACAGCAGCACCCACAGTATCAGCAGCCGGAAGGCGGCAATACCACGAGAAAGATAAGTCGCATCTCTGCGCAGTGACGGCGATGGAGTAGGAGTGGCGACGGTCGGAGACGGTTCCGGGTCGCATTCCACCCATCACTGGCGCGCAATCTGTCGGAACAATCAGCTAACATCCGCAGCACTGCTCGACCACTACAGCCGTCCCCGCAATGTCGGTTCCATGTCAAAGACTGACACTGACGTTGGTACCGGTCTTGTCGGCGCGCCCGCATGTGGCGACGTCATGAAGCTGCAGATCCGTGTCGACCCCAACAACAACACCATCAGCGACGTCAAGTTCAAGACATTTGGCTGTGGTAGCGCGATCGCAAGCTCGAGCTACCTGACAGAGCTGGTTCGGGGTATGACTCTGGAGGATGCCGCGAGGATCAAGAACACCGAGATTGCAAAGGAGCTGTGCCTGCCGCCTGTCAAGCGTAAGTTCTGGCTCTCGAATGTGGTGGATATTTTACTGACTCTATAGTTCACTGCTCCATGCTCGCAGAAGACGCAATCAAGTCCGCCATCTCGAATTACTACACCAAGAACCCCAATGCCCGTGCCACAGACCTCGGTGGCAAGTCGGCGCCGCTGCCCAAGGTCGAGGTTGAGACTGTCTCCGCTACTGCGTAGAAAACAGATGAAAGAGATCCGAAATTGAGAATGATATTGATACCAGGAGACGGAGGAGATATGACGTGGAGATGAAATTTTGCAACGACTGAGATGTGGAGCTGTGTTGAAAACTCTACCTTGCGTGCTATCACCATCACGCCTTTCGCTTCTCATATCTGCCAGGACAGCTTCGGCGTTTGTAAAATTGTGGCTGGCTCAAGACTGAGATATCACGGGTTGGAGCTGGCTAGTGTAAACAACAGACCATGAATAAAAAGATGAAAAGAAGCGAAATGTGCCAATGTGTCAACCTGAGCAAGTCGTTAGTGCTTATAATGTCGCACATGAGAGTACCATGATGACTGCGCCGCTACATCTGACAAGAAGAGTGCGACTCGGTCCGTCCAGGAGCAGCGTGGGATCTTATATCAACGAGATTCGGCGCAATCTGGATCTGCAGCGCACGCTGGTGTGAGCTGAGCGTCACGCCACTTTCGGCAAGGCTGTGGGGAAGCGCAGGTCCAGATTCCGACGTACGCGTGCACACTATCAGATTCTGGATCACAAAGACGGGTATACGCCGCGCACATCTACCGCAGCACCTCGAGCTCGTCCATGGTTGAATCAGTTTAAGTATTTGCTTTGCTGTGCTCGCCGTCTCGACCTGCCTGACTATGTTGGTACAAGCTGCCTCTTTCCGTCTACCTGGAATGACAAAGAAGGAGGGACTGGATGTGTGCTAGATACCAGCAAAACGCCGACGCCATCGCTGTGAAGTCAAGAGACCAAAGCCCTATATATCCCCCCATGCAGCAGTGCAATGCAGTCCTTGTGCACTGTACTGTATCGTGGTCTCTTTCCAGTCCTTGCTGGAGATTGGTGCTGGCGCGGAGGCCAATCATGATGCGCTCTATAAGAAGCCATTATTCCACGATCCCATGAGCGCGTCTCGCGTCATCTCGAAGCTGAGCCAGCTACTTGCCATGCTGGGCGCGACCTTGAGCAGGTTTGGCACGATGCCCTTGTACAGTCCTCGGAGGCCTTCTGTCATGACGATCTGTTTTATCGCGTCGCCGATGCCTGCATATTTGTATCCCATGCCGCTCATGGTGTTGATCTGGAAGCGTCGTCGCAGCACGTCGAATGGATATGTGATGGTCTGCGCTACGGCGCCGGAAACAGCACCCGCTCCCAGCTTGCCAATCGCGCCGGGATCTTTCTGGCCTTCGGGCGTGAACTGTGTGCGTGCCAGCTCGTACACCATGAAGTTTAAGCCGACGTATGGAGCCACTCCAGCCACGGTGGGAAGGATGCCTCGATAAAGTGCGGGGAGTCCACCTTCTGTTTTGTACATGCCCACCAAGAGCGTCCACATGCCTGGCAATTTCTTGCCTTCTTCCTTCTGGAGACTGGAGAACGACGCGGACTGGATGGACAGTCGTGTGCGGACGATATCGAGTGGGTATGTGAAGGACACGGACGTGACGCCAGCAAGACCACCGCAGAGTAGTCGCTGGTATGCGCCTAGTGGGGCGCCTGGTTCGCTCTCGAAGAACTGAAGTTGTCAGATATGAGGTCGTAGTCGGTACGTACCCGCTGCGGTTGTTGACATGCTGAAAGCCTCGAACAATGCGACCCTTCCATTGTTGTGCGACTCTACATCTTCACGTGCACGGCCACGACCACCCGCCCAAACGCAACTCGCAGCAGAACTTGTCCAGCAATTCAAATCCCAGACGAACAAAATGAGGCGGCGAAAAGGAGTTACTCACCCTCTTGTAAACGTTGTATGCGCTGAACTGCACAGCGGAGTAGGGAACAATTCGTATGCAGTTAGTTCCATTGCCAGCCATGAAGCCTCTCCAGCCCTCCTCCCTCCACATCTTTGCCAGCGCTTTTGGCACCGACATTTTGTATTCTTCGCGGCCAACGCTTTGAATTTGGAACAGGATTTTGAGGCGCTCGAGGGGCGAAACGACGGTTCGAGAAACCGCGCCGGCAACTCCTCCAGCGATGAAGGACGCAATGACCGGTTGCGCAACGGTTTCCCTTAGTTTGTCGAGCTTTGTGGGATTCGGTACGCTGAGGGACTGCAATTGCGTTGTGAGTTCAGGCTTGCCCGCTATACAGTATTGGTTGACGTACGTTTGCGCCCGTCCCTGGCTGAGCTGGCGCAACAGCCATTGTTGAGGTAATGTGCGAGTCTTGAGTTTTCGGTACTCGCACCCAAAAAGACGATAGGTGCAGAGATGCACTCCGCTGGCTGCACGTTCACCGGGAGCAGGAGAGTGAGGTGGGGACCAAAGTCGAGCTCATCGGTAGCAGCGGCGCAATTGTTGACAGGCTGGCGCTTCTACGAAAGCAGGAGCTGTTGTTATGCGTCGAATGGATCGGCCATGTAAGGCAACCAAGTGGCAGTCGATTCGGTGTGTTGTGAGCAACAGGTCACGGCGCAATGGGCGAGGGCGGCGTCTGAAGCTATGATCTCCGGCGAAGTGGAGTTTTGGATGATGACCGAACCCCAATATGCTAGCGCGGCGAGCCGAACGAAAGGCCCATGTTCCCTTGACGTAGAGTCCCGCCCGGTCTTTCGCGACGCTGCAGTACCTAGCCCAGCACGCCTTGACAACGGTTCTCCGTATTTGGCAGCTGCCATTCGTGAGCTACCGGACTGTGGTGTCTCGGTCTATTTCACGTCACGTTCAATGCAACACGGTCTCGCGCACATCATTTGCCAACAAAGCAAGGACGCCATGGGCGCACAGGGCCAGTAAATGGTGATGGCGCTCGTCGCCTGGTGCCCCTTTTCAGCCTCAAGTCAGCTGGCGCCGACGTCTGCACCAGCTGTTCTGATACGATCACAGACGCAGCGAGTCACCATCACCATCAACACTCTGGAGAAAATACCGTGTCTTGTTCGATGGTCGCTCGTGCATGTAACCGCAGACCTGGTAGTGGGTATCTACCGGAATAATACCGTACTGTGCGGTTAAAAGCGCTCTTTTAGCTACCCGCATCTCACGGCATCAGCTCCAAGCTGTCACGACGGCTCCACACTTCGGATACGCCATCTTCCTAGGCTGGTGGGGTGCATAAGTCGGCCGTGGACAAGTAACGTTATGGGCCCATCGAAGCCAAGGACGAGAACGCCCCGGGTGCTATCGCTGCCTGCTAGCTCTGTGAAGCTATCGTCAAATGTGGAAAGTATGCACGTGTACCATTCCACGTCAACACGAAGACGAAGATGTCTGAGAGCGTGTGGTATATGGTTACTTGAGCTATACACCACACGCTCTCGGATATCTTCTCAGATACTGTTTTAGTAGCGTAATCGAAGAGACCAAATCGAACCACAGGCAGTGAATGGCTCCATCAAGCATGCTATTACCACCGATGGTTTGGTATGCTCTTTCCCTCTCTGCGACGCACTCTTGTCTCAACGAAGACCTCTACACCTCCATGAAGCTCACCGGCGTGTTAAGCGGGCCAATCTCTCATTGCAAATTAGAGGGGAAGACTATGATAAAGAGGCCAGGCACCGCCCAAGCGTTCAATAACAAAAGTACCACTCCCTGGTAACGGTAGGCTCCGACCTGACAAGCCTTGCTTCCGACCGGATAATTTGGCGCGGCGCGTCTGAAAATTGTTGGAAGCAAGCCAGGTGAGATGTCGTTGTTATGACTGTGTCTTCTTCCACATATATGTTGGGATCTTGCGTAGTTTCTGGGATAGTGAGGCAGTTCACTACTCCGAGAGCCAGGATCATGGCAGCGGTAATATTGAGGAAACGCATGATGGATCTTGGAGAAGGGAAGAAGAGACCAAGTAGAGTTTATGTTCGAGTGAATTTGGGAGACAGGTGTTCAATCGCCAGCAACTGAAGTCAAAGGATAAAGGGTATGGGCAGCAGTAACGGTAGCCGTGTATGAACTTCTCGTAGAGCTTGGGAAGCAGTGAAACATCACCAAACTGGCTAAATCAACACCCAGGATACGGAGAATGTAATGGGCAGAGGAACTCCAACATTTACCGGTAGCCAGGCTGATACTCGTATTTCCAGACTGGTATTGCAGTTCCAAGCCGAAATCCCAATGCGCATGTACGGCACAGAGCCATCTCCCATCCTACGAAGTAGAAAGAAAAATAGTTCGAGCTGCTCGTTTGCACCCCAAGTTACCTCAAGTAAAGCCCTGGTCTCTCTGAACGACCTTAGTATCCAGCGTTTCATGAAATGTGTTTACCTTTAAGTGACACTGCACTGTACGTCCATAGATTTACGTCCATAGATCTATGTTTCTTCGCGATATAGTTGCAACTACCAGTAGTCACGCTCAAATCTCGGCCATCCGTCGTTCGGACTCTGAAGTGAGCGATACCTGCCATCAAATGCTATGCCTCCCCCTCCATGACAACTAAGTGCTAGTACAGAAAAAGCTAGCTTATAACCACATCCCCAATATCTTATAAGTGAGCGACCCCGGCAGCATTGTGACCAGAACACATACAAAGCTTGAACAGGCAGACTTCCCTTCATTTCGACAGTTTTCCTGCTTAAAATACCTCATCGCCCGCCCTATCATATAGAACCGGAGATCCTCACATACAACGATACAAGATGGCTAGTGAGCTCTCTAGATCCGTCGAAGATATTATCGAATCGGCATACAAGCTACGAAATGATAAGGATGATGAAGAACTATTCCAAGCTATCCAGCAACTTCTAGAACCTTGGAGAGAGCCGTCGAATCCGAGCTCACTTCAGCCTGCTGCCCTGGAATTACTGAACAATAGTCAGTTGATGTTTATTATAATCTTGAGACACTGGGACAACGTGCTCCAGATGCTACTCTCGTTCAACCTCGAAATCCAAGACAGTGTTATGTCGCTCGCCGTCCATACTGCGAAAGAAAGGCGCGACTTTACCCCCCTCAGAGCCTTGTTCGAGTCGATCTGGGACATCAACCGGCCGCTCAACAGCCACTGCCCCCCAGCTATCAGGTAAGTCCTCGCGGCACACCAACACCACGCCCTGACATGCTTCCCGCTAACACCTTCAAGCCTGGTACTGCAACACCCTGACTTCGTCCACGCCTGTCTCGCCATGGGGGCCGACCCAGACTCCAGAGCGGAGTCCGGGCACACCACAATGCAGCACGCAGTAGCCTATGCGCCGTTCGACATGATCAAACTGCTCGTTGATCGTGGCGCCGTGGTCGCGGGCACGAATCTGCTGCCCCACGCAGCGCTCGCGCACATCGACACCCCAGGCGGACCAAAGACACCGGGCCGACTGGAGGTTTCCAGGTATCTGATTGAGCGAGGAGCGTTGCTTGACGCGTGCTATAACCACACGCTGAAGGCTGACACATCAGGTGATTATGTGCATTATGGAAGAATGACCGCGCTGCACTTTGCTATTATCGGGGGCAAGAGCGATTTGGTGGAGTTGTTGCTTGATAATGGGGCGGATGCTGCGATTGGCGCGAATTCTGGGTGGAAGACAGATTGCGAAACAGTCAGTAGCACTAAATTGGCACAGAAATGCGGGTTTGAGGACATTGCTTTGATGCTGAGGGAGAGAGAGATCGCGAAAGGACACAGAGAAAAAAGTCGTCAACAGTGATTGATCTTGTGGTCAGGGGAGAACATTCGTTGCGTTAGCCCGTAGGATAATTTGTGACGTTGATCCAGGTGTCGAACAAGTGAATGCTCGCTTGCCAGACTTTTGTGTGGGTGGAGGCCTCAGACTATATAAATATCTGAGGTAGGTAGAGTGCAGGTGAACCTTAGTATCTAAGCCTTGCTGGTTTCTATGGTGACAGGGTATGACGAAAGGGCCTGTAATGCGTCTTATACTTATCTTAGCCAGTTAATTGCAGAAATATAATACAACTCCGTCTTGGCTAAAGAGAAACACTCCCAATGAGACTATTCACCGCTCCTGCCCACCGTACCGCGCACCCTTGGGTACTTGATAGGTGGTATGTAATATACCACTTCTTAATCTACGAGCAGTGTGATATGACCACAATGAAATATCAGTTTGACATGATATCAGGGGCGGAGGCGGGAGCAGATCTGTTTCTTCCCTTGTGTACGAACATCAATGTCACCACCTACGTTGCAGGCAGGTAGTCAGACAGACAGAAAAAGTGCCTATGTAACTGAAGAGGGTGCTTCAGTGAATACTATCCTTAATCGCAGCCACCACGAGCTCTATATTCGAGGCCACGTTGGGATCAACCAAATACGAATACAACTTCCGCCCCCCACGATTCACCCCCCGAAAGCGCCGCAACAAATACTCACCCGCCAGCCCCCCATCATCACCACCCTGATAGTCCGGAAAGTGGTCCACAAGCGGGCTGCCGCCGAGCTTCGCCCGGAACACCCCAACGTTACTAAGAAACAAGATGAAGATGGTGCTCGCGAACGCCTTGTTATTGACAACGCTATGGAACAGCCCGATCTGCGACGCCAGCGCGTTGGTGCCGGAGGGCGCCTGGTCGTAGCAGGCGAGATCGGCGACGAAGAGAATCGCGGTGATGGCGTCGAAGTGGTGGATCCACTTGCGGCGCTCGGAGCGCTGGGTGCCGACGTCGATCAGGTTGATGGTTGACTCGTGGGCGAAGATGCGGTGCGAGGAGACGCCCTGGATGCCCTTGTGGGACTGTACGATGTCGGCTTCCGTGGGGATGTAGTCTGGGGCGGCGATTCTGTGGATGGCGTGGAAGAAGCTGGGGGTGTGAGTCTAGTGATGCGTTGGGCTGGGTTGGTGACTGACTATGCGGACGAGTCTTTCAGGTCGTACTTGGCGCTGGAGTGGAAGGCGGCGGAGACAGAGGGGTTCTTCCACAAGGCATGGATGGCCTGGCCGGCCTCTTCGTTTAGTGGTTCATCGACATGGGGGAGCGTGATGAAATTGCACAGATAGTCGTAGCGATCGCTGACGTCTTCTTCCAGCTGGATTTCAGAACTCTTTACCACATCCACCAGCGCTTTAGTACAGGCAATGACACATTGGTGAATGTTGTAGCGGTAATCCATTAGCTCTGTCTCTGTCAGGCCAGTGTTATCAATGCTTTTCAGTTGTTTAACAACATCTCTCATGGAGAATGCACCAAGCGGTAGTACGTTGAATTCTCTTTTGCGAACCTTCGCATCTTGCTCAAGGGCTCGATCGATGGCCTTTGAGCGTTTCTCGGCCTGAGGATCGACGGGAAACAGATCACGAAACTGTGGTTCTGTCGAGGCCTCGCTATGGCGCTGCTGGCGTAGATCATGGGGTTTCTCTGGTGTAACACTCATGAAGATCGTGGTCTTCTCTTCGGTCCGAAGAGTCGAATTGGAGGTACTTCGCAATATAGCCGATGAAGAAGGTGATGTAGACTCTCCACAAGCCTGTGAGATGTCAGGATGTAGTGCCCCACCTTTATAAGAACTAGTGGACGCACAGATTCATGAGGAAGGGTTTCCTTATCTAGCGACCACAGGCTAGGTAGAGAGAAGCATTTCCAAAGGATTTAATGAGTACAGTCCACTTTTCATGTACTACAAGAGATGGCGTAGATTGCCCCTAAATCCTATACAGACACTGAACCACGTTTCAAAACCCCAGCCCCTTCTCATACTCCCTCCACGCCGTCCCCACCGGCTGTATCAACGTATAACTCTCCGTTGTAGTCCCCAGCCTCTGCACGCCATTAATCATATACAACGGCGTAACCTCTCCATCATCACTAAAAAACAGCTTCGCCCTTTCCCTGCGATTGAACGTCTCGACAATTCCATCCGTGAAGCTTACGGTCGAGTTAAACGCCTCCTGCAGCTTGAACGTCCACGGGCCGGTGAGGTTGCGCGCGAACATGTGCGCGCCGACGCGCGGGTATTTCTTTTTTGACTCGGATATGTCGATCATCCAGTGGGCGAGGGCGTGCCAGTTGCCGCGCTTGTCGCGCCAGAGGAAGGGATCTTCGGCCCAGGTGGGCGAGTAGTCGGAGGTATTCCACGGGGCGGTGAAGATCTGCTTGTAAGGGCCGTTGTAGGAGGGCGCGGTGAAGATCTTCAGATCTTCGGCCACGAGGGCGGTTTCGCTTGTGGGGGCGTCGGAGGTCCAGAGGGGTGCTGGAGCTGGGTTCGTTCCGTTTACGAGGATCTTGAATGGGCTCCAAGGTCCTTGGATTGTTGGTGCTGCAGAAACGGAGATGTTGTTTGGCCACTGCGCTCTTTGCAACAGGGTTAGTGTCAGGTATCGGCACTTTGATGTTGCACAGGAGAGTCGACATACTTGTTGATTCCACCACATTGCTTGGGATCCGGCACGTCTACGCCAATGCTCCAAAGCAGATACTTCTCATCTGCTGGACTCCAGTAGACATACACATTGTGTCTGAAGCTCCCAGTGACATTCTGCTTCCACACGTACGGTCCTTGTGGCCCGTTTGTGCTCTCAGCCCTTGCGATGAAGCTGGTTGGCCGCCAACCACTGAGGCCGCAACCATGCGCAAATTGGTCGTAGATCAAGTGGAAGAGCCTCGGATCGCCCTGATCCTGCACAATTTGGCCCCCCCATGACGAGTTGCCACGATTGCTGTAGTGATCCGGTGCGCTATATTTGGTGTTGTTAAAGCCTGTGTATCTGGTGGCGGGCGCGAGATCAAGACGCCCACAGTCAATGCCAAACCAGCCAGGGTCGCACTGACAAGCAGACGTTGCATTCGCGACAGTGTTCGGAAGGCAAAGGCCGTTCAGACTGCAGTCATCGTCTGTGGTGCATGCCTGTGTATTGGTAGCTACCAAGACCCATACAGCCGGAGAAAGAAGTTGACGAAGACGCATTGTGACAACACCTAATATCAAGAGTCGCGCAGTTCTACCGGCCTAGCCAGCCAGTGTGCCGGGGTTAGGGAGCCTGTAATATAGAAGGTAGCGCTGATCTTGCCAAGGTACACGAGTGGAGGTAGATGCACCGAGAGTGCCTTGCCGGGATAACTCTGATCATCTTTTTCCTGAACTGGACGAGCTCTAAGCACCCCGCATGAGCCACATGCGTGAACTATATTAAAGACAAAGTAAGTCCGTGTAAAGTACGATAATTTCCTGTTCGGATCAGTTGGGCCGGCGCGCGGAGTGGCGTAGCTATTACGGAGTGTTAGTTGACATAATCACCAATAGCGAACGAATGTGCAAGCAGTGACGCGCAGCTCAACCATGAGCGCGGCAAATTCCAATTCTTTTCCTACGATGCAATCGCTCAATGTTTGAAAGGGGGTTGGTACAAAACGTAGTGTCGCTAAATAACGCTCACATGGGGAGAAGATCAAAAAAAGCAGCTTGACCATCTCTTGAAAAAGTAGAGAATGACCAGTTTCCAACAATTACAAACACCTTCGCTGAAACGCATTGATCCGTGCGCATTGCGGATGCACCCAAAGCGTATACATGCAGCCGACCTTCCAAGAGGTCGACGTGACTAAATGCAGAGCAAAAGCAGAGCACAAGGAAATCGTTGGGCTGTAATGCCGTAAAGTGAGGACGATCATGCGGGCAGGTTCGCGGATGGGGCGGAACGCTGTCCGGATATTGTAAGTCTATGGGTCGTGAACTCATTTGTATGAGGGTATCTGATGTCTTTCGGCCGTGATATCTGGAACCGCGAATGGATGCGGCCCCTCAAGAGTTCTGGTGCTGATGGTGTACAACGTGGGTGTGCAACTTCTACCGATAAAGAGTGACGGGATTGGTTCTGCGGTCGTATCTCCCAGGCGAAATGGATGGAGCAGCGCTTGGAGTCTGCATGAGACTCCTTCTTTTCGCACCAGCCTCCACCAGCCTCCTCTTCTCGGCGTCCGGATCATAATGGTAGTCCGCGCCGACGATAACTTTGAGTTCTCTTGTACTGAGTGGGAGCTGGTACTTGAAGTTACCACGCACAAGCAATTGAAAAGGATATTTCGAGACTTCTTCCCATCGTTCGGTTCCGCCAGCCTCGGTTTTGCTCCCTGGGTGTGTCAGGCGAATTTCGCCGACCGACGTGGCATTATGTCGATGCCAGTATGAGCCATCAAAATTGAGAGGGGAGTCAAAGTGGTCGATGCGGCCAAGCAACATGGTACGAGGCTCGCCAACGTCTGGATCTGCGATAGGATCCGTGCCTTCGTCGACGCCGTCTCGCGTTTTGCCGGATGATTCAGCAACGTCGACATCGATGTTCTGCCAGTCCTCCTCGTTGTTGTGTGTCGGGCCGTTGCCGTGTTGGTGCCACCACTGGTCTGAGCCAACGTGCTTGCTTTTCGCGAAGATGCTGACGTCCATATCGGTGATTGTAACGCCGATGATGTTTGGATTTATAGCATCGACGACCAGATCCAATATCAACTCTTCTTGACTGGCAACCACATTCCGGATCTGGCGGATGTTGACATTGTCGAGAGGCTTCGTAGTCGCAAACACCAGCCCCACGGAGCTGAAGATAACAACCAGTAGCAGAATGGACAGGACTAGACATCCGGCAAATCGACGACACCATCCTCCTTCGTTACGCTGTCTGCGATCTAGTTGGCGTTGAAGGTTGCTGAACGTTACACTGTCTCTGCGGCGTGGTGTCCGAATGCGAGGGCTTCGGGCTGATGGGATGAGCGGCGTGCGTTCGTCGTCGGCCACAATGCCTGCATCGATATCGTATGTTGACAACTCTCCATACTTGTGGTTGCCAGCGACAATACCATTCTGAATAGAGAAATTGTGGAATCGAGGGCTGTTTGGCTGCGATGGGTGTCGGGAAGATGGACCGCGGCCACGCGAGCCTTGTGACATTGAAGCAGCGTCGTCGCTGAGTAAGATGTGTCCGAGAGCGCCACGGCCTTGTGCATGTCTTCCGATGTGGTGGTGGTGGCTGCCTGTGCCGGCGCGACCAGATCCCAATCGTATTGTACCCTCACCACGCTCTAGGCCGTCGAGGTCCAGGTTCGGATTGGTGTATGGGTTCGTGAACTTCATACTGCTCTTCTTGCCGGGGTTCTTATGCTCGTTGCGGATGGCAAGGCGTGGATCAGCGAGACTCGCAATCGACGTCATGCTCGGTGTCCTTGAATGGTGACCACCCCGGCTGCGATGAGGTTGTTGTTGTTCAGGTGGGTTGGACTCGTATATGAAAGTAGCATCCGAGTCGGAGGAGTTTGCTTCGTCGACAGCGCTGGCGACCTTCTGTTCAAAGACATCTGCTTTTGATGATGCTTTGCGGGAAGTCGAGTTAGTATTGGAGTAAAAATAGCTGAACGACGGAGCATAAGCAGACACGGTCATCTCTGGGCTTGCAGGTGGTGACATGGTCGCTATCGATCGCCGGTCGTCGTAGGAGCGCAGTGACATCTGACTCCCGTACGAAGACGCAGTGTTCGAACGCACCATGCCGGGCCTGCTGGGAATTTGGTAGTGATAGGGGAGCTGCGAAGACCTACCGGTGCCCGAGTGAATTGACGGCGCCTTTCGCTTCGGGGGCCGCCTCTCTTTCTTGGGCCGTATTGTCTCGTTGCTGGGTTTCAATCGCAGGCTGCCGTCGACACGCCCTGACACGGAGCGGTCCTGGTTGCTGATGGTGGCCTGTGCTATCGACGGGACAGTTTCGGTCTCCACTGTCATGTTGCGCAGGGGTGGGTCGCGGGCGCGGGACGACAGCGACGTCAACGAGGGTTTGGTGGAGACGTGGCTGCTCACCCGGTGGGTGGACGACGACCGCTGCTCCTGCATCTTGCCCTTGCCGCCGTTCTTGGTGCCGCTGTCGCTGCCGCTGCCGGTGTTGGCGTACATGATTGGTCGGCTGCTGAGGTCTTCGGTAACTTTTGACGAGCTGACGTCATTTCGATATTCGTCAGACTTCCTGGGTGTTGTCGATGCTGTGGATGTGGTTGCTGTGGGCGCGAAGCTGCGATAGCCGTTAGCATGGGTGGCTGGGCATAGTTTTTCGCTCCGTGCGCATCTGCATCGTGCGTCGCCATGACAAAGAGTGGGGCATTGCGGGGAAGGCTTACCTATACGGCTCCACGCCGTCAAAGCCCGGTGTTGCAGGCAGACTGGACTCCTGCACCGTCTCCAGCTTGGGCGCGGCGCCGCTCGCGCCGCGGGACGGTGCCTTCATGCTCATGGCCGGCATGTCCTCCTCGCCCGGGGTCGCGACGTCGTCCTTGACGGGCACGCGGGAGACGGGCGCGGGCGACGGCGACGAGTGCTGCACGACGATCGAGGGCGTCGAGGCGAGCTCGGGCTTCTTGGCCTGGGCGCGGAGCGAGTTGCGGCGCGAGCGGGAGTGCGAGCGGGCGTCGGGCGGCGGCGGCGACTTGATGCGCGGCGAGACGGGCCAATGCGGCGTGCTGTCGCCGGAGACGGCGGCCGAGGGCGACTTGAGCGGGCGCGGGGCTCTGGCGGCGTCGGCAGCAACGGTGGGCGGCAGCTGCGGGATGCTGGCGGACGAGAGGGCGCGCTGGATGGCGGCGGCAGACAGGCCGGGCGAGCTGGTGCCGGGCCCGCGGCTGGGACTCACGTCGGTGCTGCTCTTGCGCGAGCGCAGCTGCGACTGCGAGCGGGCACTCGGGCCTGGCGGCGGGTTGGGCTGGCGCTGGCTGCGGGCGGGCGAGGCATCGCGCGAATTGAGGGCCGAGTTGGCGGGCGACGGCGACCCGGACGCATTCAGCGAGCGGTCGCGCGCGAGGGATTGGCGGCGCATCGAGGGCAGCTGCGTCGCGGGGCTGCTCTGCACGCCAGACGGCGGGGCATGCACGACCGAGGCTTGGCTGGACGTCGAGTTGTCGCGCGTCGAGGCGGCCGTGGTGGGCGTCGGCGTGGTGGACGATGACGACGCTGGCTCAGCAACTTCGTCCGCGCCGGTGATGCTCTGGAACGGCGCGTCCAGCGAAGCAGCAGCGGTCGAGGTCATGTCGGCTGCGGTTCGTTTACTTCAGGTGACAGGCGCGCTCGGAGCAGCGTTGTCATGCTGCGCTGCGCTGGGTGCACTGGGTGTCCGGTTCAAGTCGAGGCACGCAGTCGCACGGTAACCGAGCAATGGCGGTCAGCGCTGAAATGACACTCGCCAGCACGCGGCAGTCGCCCGTTGGACGGCCAAATTTGCTATCGCAGCAGAGGGTCCGTGGCGCGGCGAGGACAAGTGCATTTGGCAGCGAGGGAGGGATTGGGGGTGATGTGTAAGACTGGATGTGCGCGAGTGGCTCGCAGCGCCGCTTACCAGGAACCGAGACGGATGCGTTGGCGCACCGGAAACAGCGCGACAAGGCACCACCCGCCTTGAACCCGAATACATACATAGCACCTGGGGCGCCTGCCGGCTGACGCTGCGTCGCGGCTGACTGCCTCAGCCGTGCGAACGGGCTGTGCCGTCACTGCAGCGCAGTCCTGCCTCGCACTGCCGCTGCGAGCTGCGAGCTGCGACGACAGCTGCAACCGGCTCCGGCACAGGCCTGCCGCATCTGATAGGGCTGCTGGCTAGGCGTGGCAGGCTCCCGTCTGTGCAGAAGCAACGCTCCGCCCGCGCCACCAGCGCAACACGTGTCACCCTCCCACGCGCAGTGCTGCACGCAAAGCAGACCAGGGCCCAGAATTCATTTGGCCGCATCACCCGGTCGTGCTTGCACATCACCGCAGACGGGAAAACAGCGAGCACCTGTGTTTGCACTCATCTTGCACTCATCTACTTGAATCTGCCTCAGCCGCCTAGTGCATCCCGTAGTCGCCCTCTGCTGCAAGCGTCCTCTGGCACTCGGCGAAGATGGCTGCCTGCCTTGCCACGTCTGCCAGCTTGCCAATGACCTGCTTGTTGCCGTCCACAAACCCATACAGCGCATACGGAATATCCACCTCGTCGCAAAACTCCTGCACGAGCTTCTGCGTCTCCCTCAGATTGTGCCGAGGGATCCTGGGGTACAGGTGGTGGATAGCCTGAAACTGGAGTCCGCCATGGAAGAAATCCAGCCACTGCGGGCAGTCGACGTCCATGGTCGTACGCAGCATCTTCTGGGCAAAGGACTCGTGAATGCCGAGGTCTGCAGTGCTCATCGCGAAATGTGACAGTGTGATTTGCACGTGCAAGGGCGATGTGAGAGCATGGCTGATGAGGACGAACCAGAACCGGCTGAAGTTGTCTGGCATGGTCTTGTATACGACACCGTAGCCGTACCAGGTCCAGAACACCGTCATGCCAACCATCTCGAAGTAGCGGTGCCACCACGCGGGTCCCCTCGTCGGGCCCTTTCCACACACAAGGTACTCCAACGACAGCCTGTAGAGGTTGAAACGCGCGAACATCATAATGGGATAGTACGTGTAGTGCTGAATGCGCACCAAAACTTTGGCCACAGCATCGTACTCCATCACCCTCTCGTAGTACGTTGTGGTGAGGCTTTGCAGAAAGCGGTGGGTGACTGCGAAAATGGGGATATACTGGATATCGGGGTCATGCTCAGGATCGTTCGTGACCAGATGGTGGACGTTGTGGTTGAACTTCCACCAGCACGCACTTAAGCCGCCCATGTACGAGGCAATAAACATGGCAATGGTCGTGTCGGTCGTGAAGTCGTGTGTGATTCCCATGTGACCAGCATCATGAACCGTAAAAGTGAGCTGGTGCCAGACGCAAGCGAGCGGAATTGCACTCGTGATGTACCAGCCCGAGTAAAGAGCATAGAGGAACAGCGCGATGAACGTCCCGTATCGCAGACACTCGATGCCGTACGACGTGTAGTTGCAGTTGTACAATCCGCGTGCCTGGATCTCCTCCTGCAGATCGCGGTACCTCTGGGTGATCTTGTCCTGTGTTTCTGCGTCTGTCGAGGGATATTTCGCCTTGTCAAAATCCAACTCCTGTTGCGTGCGTCTGTCAAGGACGGACATCTTCGGGGCTCTTGCCATATCTTCCTCCCCGATCGAGGAAATAGACGAGGACGAGGAGGCGCGTGCGATGTTGGCAGCATTCCGTTGGCGTACAGAGGATGCTTTGTCCGCCGGCTCAAAAATTGGGCTTTGATTGGCGGATGATGAAGAACTGGCAGTCTCATGGTCCGATGAAGAACACGAACCCAAGTACTCTTCTTCTGATAGCTTTTCGAGCTCCGCTTGTGTCCTGAACTTTCCACCCTGGATCGGCGGTAAGAAGTTCGTCCAGCGCCCTTCGATGCGGCCGATTTGGTAGCGCTTCATAAGCTCGAGTGTCTGAGAGGAATGGAATCTGTGTTGATTGTTAGCAGTGGTGATGGGACGCAGAGCTCCTACTCACCTAGTAACCTCGTCGGTGGCATCCCGTCCTACCATATGGCGCATAGCTTTATCACCACCTGGGTGGTATGGCATCCAAGCTCCCACATTCAAGACTTTGTTGTCTACAATGACGATAGCTTTACCATTGGCAATCTGTCCTTCAATCTCCCTGCGACTGAAGACCCTGGCCTTCCTCTGTGCTTGCGCTTCCATTGTTGCGACGCGGGAAGCGGCGGACCTACACAAAATCTGAAAGTGCGTGTCAAAATGTACAGGAAGGCAAAGATCAATTGGGATTTCACACCATGCTCCAAGCGAATGTGAAGAGAAGCTTCAATTTGAGAACACCTTGAAACCACACAAGAAAGGGCGAGGATAGGGTGATCAAGTGGAACCACCGTTGAGAGTTGCAGGGCACAGCTTCGTGGCGGAGTGCCCCACGTGGAGACGGCCATTTCGGCCACTCAGCGCTCACCTCTTATAACACAGAGGACAAGAGTACCGCGTTGCTTCAAGTGATTAGTATTGCATCGTACGTTTTCAGGGAACACGATCGACCTACATACTAGTGAGGTGAAAGCTGAGTTTGCTGCAGAATTGGGCAGGTGCTGACCTCAGTGTCCCTTCCGTTCTGAGCCCGGCCATCTCCGCCATCACCAGATTTGCAAGAACTGCAACCATTTGGTCATAGTCACCAGCCAAGGGGCGCTAATAAGCACTCGATACCTTCCTTTCCCTCTGTTCCCAAACATCTACGCAATCAACAATTTCTATCACCATGGCGAAGGATATCAAAGAGCTGGCCAAGGAATGGTTGGAGCTTGATGAGGATAAAACTACAAGAGACGAGATCTACGAGCTACTGCATCATGGGAACACGGTCGAACTGGAGTTGCGACTACGGAATCGAATTGCTTTTGGTACTGCTGGTCTGCGAGGTCCCATGCAAGCCGGCTTTGCCTGCATGAACTCTCTCACGGTCATCCAAGCATCCCAAGGACTAGCAGCATATCTCCTGAAGACTGAAGAGAACGTCAAGAAGCGAGGTGTAGTGATAGGTCGCGATGCCAGACATAACTCGGAGAAATTTGCGAAACTCACAGCGGCCGCTTTTGTGGCCAAAGGCATCAAAGTTTGGTGGTACGAGACCTCGTCGCACACTCCGTTGGTACCTTTTGGAGTACGAGAGTTGGGAGCCGCCGCTGGAGTGATGGTCACCGCAAGCCACAATCCCGCCAAAGACAATGGATACAAGGTATACTGGTCCAACGGCTGCCAGATCATCCCACCTCACGACACTGGAATTGCGCAAGCCATTCTGGAGAATCTCAAGCCAGTCACCTGGGACACGTCTATCATAGATGAGCCAAGCCTCATGGTAGAAGGCTCCCTCCATTTGGTCAGGGACCAATATCGCAGAGCCGTTCTATGTGCCGCACAGCCAGAGCATGCCATCACGTTAAGCCCGGACCTCAAGTTCGTCTATACACCAATGCACGGTGTTGGACTGTCAGCCATGCAGCACTGCGCTGAAACCCTGGGAGTTGCATCGCAAATGACTGTTGTAGAAGCACAAGCACAACCAGACCCAGACTTTCCTACCGTTAAATTTCCCAACCCAGAAGAGAAGGGAGCATTAGACCTGGCTATCCAAACAGCCGATGCCGCATCAGCGAACCTGATCCTCGCCAGTGATCCAGATGCCGACCGACTTGCTGCGGCTGAGAAGGTCGGTGACCGGTGGCACATATTCACTGGCAACCAGCTTGGATTATTGCTTGGCCACTATATCTTCGAGCGGTATCCAGCATCGAAACCTCGTGAGAAGCTCGCTATGTTGGCTTCTACAGTCAGCTCCAGGTCGTTGGCTGCATTGGCAAAGAAGGAGGGTTTCCACTTCACAGAGACTCTGACAGGCTTCAAATGGCTTGGAAACGTAGCACGAGACCTTGAAAAGCAAGGCTACAACGTCGCATACGCGTTTGAGGAAGCACTCGGTTACATGATCCCCCAGACGGTCCACGACAAGGACTCCATCAGTGCTGCAGCCGTCTTCCTGACCGCCGCCTCGCAGTGGTCTGAGAAGGGCCTTACGCCTTACACCAAGCTTCAAGAACTCTACGAGTATCTCGGCTACTTCGAGGACGCCAACACGTATCTTGTGTCTCCTTCGCCGACAGTCACAACAGCAGTGTTCACGGCCATTCGCGCACTGGGCAACCCGCACCCCACCACCATCGGACCCCGCAGGATCGTGCGCTGGAGGGATCTGACGCTAGGCTATGACTCAAAGAGCAGTGACCACACGCCTGATCTACCCGTAGATCCGACTGCCCAGATGATCACCTGCGAGCTGGATGACGGTGCGGTGTTTACGGTTAGGGGTAGTGGTACCGAGCCGAAGATCAAGCTCTATATTGAGTGCCAAGGAAAGACCAGCGATGAGGCGAAGCAGGGTGCGAACGGTATTCTCCAGGATCTGTTGAGGGAATGGTTTAAGCCCGAAGAGAATGGTCTGAGACTTGCATAGAATAGATTACGGCCGAGATGCTTGCTGAGGCTGATGGCGAAGATAAGTCCGACCCAGCACGACATCATTACCAACAACAGTGAATACACTTCATCACATATCTTCCTGCACACATATGTGGTCTTCTACTTCTGCAACGATACTGACACCCTCTAAGGACTCCGCCTTTACGACCGTAGTTGGGGATATCGAGCATATGGGAACGGGCTAGCTTGTTTGAGCAATACCACTCTTTTTACATATCAAGATCAAGGTCGACTCTCTGTAGCGAAATCGCAACGTCCTCGGACACGAGACGCTCTTACAAGTAGCTCCCGTTTCGAATTCGATATTCACTACATTTGTGAGGAGGATACAACCTAAATCACCCAGGGGAGAGGCTCAGTCGAGGAGACGAAGAGGGCGCGATGGGCAGGAACAGTTTAGCTAGCTCTTCATGGTCAAGCACCGGTTATAGAGATTTGAGGGTGCATTGGCACTTCCCTTTCTTAGTGCCAGCGTGTACAGCACATGACCACATGTTGACGCTTTCGTGACCGCGACACATGTTGTGTCGAAGGGGGAGGACGACAAGGCCTCGCATCGCAACCTATCGAGGGCAGTGCTAATTATGTGGGTTGGTCCTGATGGCTGCAGTACGCGGTCATACTAGCCTCTCTGATCGTAAATTGAAGGAGCAATGCTGCATGTGGTGAGGAGCTAATGTTGGTAAGGATTAGACATAGGTAGCCTATGTAGCTACTCAGAGCAGCAAAGCTATCCCAAAGTGGCCTGGGAGTAGGGAAAAACCAATATGAACGTGAAACAAGAGGCCGGCAGTGTGATGAGCTTTGCAATGGATACAGCTGCGCAATATTAGCGGTCAGCACAATCGGCTCAGCTATGACGTTCGCTCTTGCCTTCCTGCCGCTGTGTGCGACTCCATGGATGTCGCACGGCTTCTGTATCCACAATAATGTTACACTGGAACAGCTCAGGCACGTCGCGCAACGGTCGCTATCCCTCACGTCTTGCACCCTCTTCATCTGTGCTCATCACGCATGCTCTACGCGCACGCAAGGCTTACGTCTGCACACCATCTTATAGACGATTGCGACAGCAGGTCACGTAGTCTCGCTGCCTGGCATGTACTCGCCAAATGTCAGGCCAAGATCTGTCTGGGACGCGCATCCCGGTCCCGCCTGCGCAAGCAGCATGGTCCTTCGAATAGTGCCCAATGAGCGGCCTCGCGCAGAGCAAGGTAAAAGTTACTTGTCGCGCGAATGCACCGCTGGCCGCGTCTGGACTGCTGCCTCCACGGAGGAACATAGCGATTGCTTCCGTGCAATTGCCTTCTGCTGCGTGTCGCAGGCTGTACGTGCGCATTTATCGAAAGAGCAGGCAAACGTGCGAACGCCTCCGCAATCTGGCAGACAATTGAGTTCGTAATCCTAGGCCGGCTCAGTGCAGCCTAGCGCAGCCGCGTCTTCCCCATGTTCTAGCGCCGGATAGCCTATCAGACGGCGACGATAGTTTGCACAGGGGACCGCCCGTTTCCGCTGTCTTGGGCTGAGCGCTCGCCGTTATGGCTGGCATGCATGCGAGCAGAGACTCACTCTGCGCCGCTCCTTCCCCACCCAACCCTTTCGGCCCACTCAAAACCGCGCACCCGTGTCCGCGATAAGGCTCGATCGTCAGGCATCGAACCTATAAAGCCTGGCGCCTCCCCCGAAGGAACTTCTTTCCTTCGTCTCCTGCCCGCAACTTTCTCGGTACGCGCTCGGCCCCGCCAGAAAATGTCCAGCGCGCTGCTAATGCCATGGCAGCTCTTTACATAGGTCCTGCGCAATCATGTCCCAATACTAGACGCGCGCGCTCCCTTCGCGGGATGCCCAATTGCTGGCATTCATGGCGGGGTTCGTAGAGCCAGACACGGTTCGCACGCAACGCATCTTCTACCGCCCAGCTACCGAACGGGACCCCCCTCCTCGACGCGCTCTCCCCAACGGCCCTTGCAATTACCGCGATGCCTCCGTTGGCCCCTGTGGATGTGATCAGTTTTGGGATAAGAGCAGTGCCGAAATCCATGACGGTAGCACCTTACACCGCCCCACGAGCGAGCGCGTGCCGTGGTGTGTCTGTGGACATCATGCCTGCTTCCACTTGAGAACGCCGCGCGCGCCGGAGCAGCCGACTCCTGCTATGCAAATGGGCACCAAGCACTTGGGGCAGCAAGTGAATGTAGACGAAGCTCAGAGTAATAACGATGAGCGGATACAAAAGTCGTTTCATGGCAGCAGCCAGCGACCCCAGCAATCAGCCGCTTCTGAGGCCAATGGACCCGGTCGCTTGTTGCATAGTCGGGACACTCCTTCGCAGCTCAGCTCGTCTGGCCTGCCTGGACTCCCCTCTATGTGCTTGCTCTCCAATGACCGGCGCCCAGCGGCTAACGACGAAGCTCGGCCTGCTGCGAACCAGCCTCGCGGAAGTCTAGCAGGGCTCGGTCTTTCAATGTTGAACATGGAAAGTATGCCAAGTATTAACCGTCAGCAGTCTGCCTCACCCACCATCGCCGATGACAATGTGCCACCACCACTCCAAAAAGCGTTCAGCGAACCAGAGCGGTCTTCTACTAGGGATAACTCTGTGCCGGCCGACTCGATTCGGCTTCTCAGCGACCTCCGCGGTCCCTTTGAGCAGATCAAGGACTTCAACCGCAACGTGCTTGATGTCGCTGGTGATACGATCCCCAACACACTCGATCCACACGAATTTCTACAGAGCGTGACTGAGGTCGCGACGCCCAGTGTTCGTGGCACGCCCGATCTTGGCGCTGTTGACAACGCCGTGCAGCAAGGGAAGAAGCTGATTGATACGCTGTCTCGACTGACTTCGAGTAAGCCAGGACCGCTTAGCCCGCCTAACAAGCTCGCCGACGCTGCCTCTGTACACAGTCATCACGCCAGGTCACCTTCGGTACAACAAGAAGAGCAGCTTCAGAATGTCCTACGGGCTGCGTCACCTCAAGACCTCAAGAAGCTGGTGTCCTACCTTGCTCCATTGCACAGCCTGCTCATTTCCATCCCGAATGTGGCCAAAACTATGAGAGAACTGGGTCACCGTTTGGAAGTACTCGAAAGTGGATCGTTCAACTATGTGCAGCCAGAAGATCTCCACCAAACCCTTGAGATGTATGATGACAGGCTCGTCACTATTGAATATCGCATGGACGAGCATGAGAAGATGCATCAAGCTCTTGATGCTGACAGCAGCAGCATCTCATATAGCAGACGTCGTATTGACAACGGCACAGGCTCATTCAACTCCAGCTATTCTATGCAGTCCACAACCTCATCAGCACTGGTTCTCGCTGCTATGGATCGCAAGAACAAGGAAGCTGAGCTCGGCGACATCAAGGACCGACTAGAGGTTCTTGAATCTGCCGCTGTCCCTACTGCGCTCAATCCCTGGGAGGTAGAGGTTGTGCTGCTGCCCTGGGGCCGTGACCTGCGCGGCATCTGGTTCTCACCTGACCAGCCAATGCATGATTCTTCCAAGACTACCCAGGACTCCGAGGAGTGGACACAAGCCAGGAACCAGAAACCAGCTCAGGTACTGCAGAGCCTGCGCGACAGCGACTCGAGCCCCCATCCTGGTGCCAGAGGCATATTTAGTGACACCGAAAGCGGATGGAGTAGCCAAGCCATCAGCGATTGGGCCTCCGGGTCGACGGACGACTGGTTGTATCCTAAAGCCAGCGGAGCTAATAATCTCGTCTACAAGCGCCTCTTCAGCCGCGGGTTTGTTCGCAACGTCACCTTGCACAGCGCCAATGCTCGGGATATCCAGGCTACCTTATCTCACGCATTCAGCGACGTCATGGAGTGGTTGCAGTTCACCGACCGGGATGAAGATCAGATGGTTGCTACACATCCCGCTCTGAGGGCCGCCTTCATCCCACTGCGCAAGGTTATGAAAGAATCCAAGCTTCGATTTCTTACTCCAAGTGAGATGTCAAGCTCGGCATTGTGGTCAGCACAGTTTCTCGCTGCTGGTGTAGTCATGCGAGTGTCGGGTGGGAAGAGGAGGCTCTATGTCACACAGCGTGAGGCATATGTGCAACGCAGCGACGAGATGGGCAGCTCATGGACTTGGCAAGAGCTGCGACAGCTACCTCGTTACCAGCCGGGCAAGAATGAACCCATGGAAGGTGCCGATGAGCAGTGCCCGCCTGTTCCAGAGGCAGACGCAAAGGAGGCCTGCTGGCAGTTCAATGCCTCATACGATGCGCCCCCGGTCAGCGTGCAATCCTCGTTCGGCAGCCATCAATCAGTCGAGCTCTCAATGCGCCCGGCTGATCGACAATGGCGTCGTTCTCTTACTCCCAGCTCGATCCTGAAAAACAGGCAACAGCGGCCACTCTCGCCTTTGAGTTTGTTCCAACCACAGCGACCTAGGTCTCTCAGTCGCACTGCGTCCACCTCGGTTCTCGAAGTTCCTGGCTCTTCGAAACGCCGTTTTGCATCTCCTTCCAAGCACCCGGCTTCACAACCACTGCACTTGGAGGATCTGGGCGTGCCCCTAGCTCGACTGAAGCGCCGACGCGTTACAGGTTCCTCGTCACCACGTGAAGAGGTACCTGCCCCGGAGATGGGACCCGTCACGATCTGGAACCCTACTCCTCGACGCTCACGAGAGCCACCATCTCCTCACTTCACACACCCTGCTCTGCCGAGGTCAAGCTCGGATGTCACCAGCCGCCCCAGTCAACGGTCTGTGACCCGCACGAGCAACCCTGCCGCCTTTGCATATGCCACACCAGCATCGGGACCGTTTCTTGGCGGCCCAGCATTTGGCGGCTACAATCAGGGAGGAGACACCGAGCCTGACGACGACAGTGGCGACGAGAACGACGATGGCGAGGACGCTGACGATGACGACGATGGCGAGCAGAGCTGGCACGGCGTCACAGACGGCGATGAAGTGAGTGTCTCGTCGTCGTCCGAGTCGGATGCCGACGCCGGCGCTGCAGAGATGGTCAGCTTCTCTGGCGACGACAGCGGCTTCGACTCGGAGAACGACGCGTCGCAGTCGGACGGCGACAGAACGCCGACTGCGCGCCGACGGCGGCTCGACGAAGACGAAGACGAGGACGACGAGGACGACGGCGCAATCTTCGACACGCTGCTCGAGGTGTTGGAGCCCAGTCACCACCACTGCACACTGTACGAGTGCGACGACTCGTGCTAGAAGACAGTATCAAACCGGCGCAAGGACAGGAAAAAGGCGCCTACGGAACGCAGCCGGCGTTCACCCCCCATTGTTTATGATTCACAAGGATAGATATGCACACAGACACTGGTCAGGACTGGGTACGGCAAAACGGCCCGAGTGTTTGGACATGCGAGGCGTTTTCTTTGAGCGGATTTGTACCATATCATCTCACACATCTCTGGCTGGAGCTTTTTGTTTTTGCGACCATCTCATCTTCGGCCCTGGGATGCGGGTCAGGGTTGTATAAAAATGGCATAGCGAGCGTAGCATGGCGATGATTGCCAACTCTCTCCCCTTTGAATGGCGGAGTAGCTGAATGCAAGATATTGAATTGACAGATGCGTGTTGGATGCTTGATTGTGCTCGCTTTGAATGCGGAGTAGCTGAATACAAAGACTGAATTACAGATGAGTGTTGGATACTTGATCGTGCTCGCTTTGAATGCGGAGTATCTGAGTCCAAAAGACTGAGTCAACACATGACTGTCTCTTGCTTGATCGTGGGCCCACTATTGATAGACGGAGCGTCATTGTACAATGCAAGCTACGCAGTACCTACTTCGTATGGCCTGTAGCTCTGCCTCGGAGCCTCGGTGTTATCGTGGGGCGTGTCGTGCCTGAGCGGAGTTGTCGGAAGACGTTCCCCAGAAGCGTAGGTCAGCTGACGATCTTCCATGGAACAACCCTGGCTCACGGCTGTGCTGTAAGTCTGTAAACCTGTCATGCGGTGGGGGAGCACAGCACAGCACAGCACAGCACAGCACAGCACACACAGCACATTCATCCTCTGACACGTCCAAAGAGAACTGCATGGTATTCGAGAATCGATCGCTCAAAGCCTGTCGGCTATCTGATATATGTGTGGATGCAGCCTCGAATGGGGCAGACTGAAATGCGTGAAAAAGCCATCCCAGCTGCTAATAGACGCGAAACCATAGTTCACCCATGCATGTGTCGTTCGTAAACGTGTCATGACCTCCTAAACGCCAACCCTAATAACTGATTTCCAGAGTCCCTTGATGGACAGCTTAACGCCGTACCAGTCGCGATCGCGGCCGGCCGGTGTCGAAGCGTCCTTCGAAATGGATGTGGAGCGCTTCGTACGTGCCGAACTTGTCGTAGACGACCGTGGGTCGCCGCCGCCATCGGATGAATGCTTCGAGTGTACGCTATCAGTCTTGAGGCCCGCAGGATATTTATTACTAATTCGCTCTCGCGAGTTCACCATTTCCTGGGGCCTCTCCTCATGCTAATCGATACCGTGTTGCTGCTTGAGCTTTTCTAAGTTCTCCTGGCGCTCGGCGAGATCATTTGCGGCCTTGATCATCTTGTCTGGCTGGTGGTATAATACTGCGCGTGTTAGTTTCCGCACAAGTGAGAGCGGGCGAGGAGTCGTACCGACGAGGTAACGGTTCTGGAAGTTGAAGCCGTTTAGCTTGTCGCAAGCCGACTTTGCGTCCATTACGTCCTCATAGACAACGAATGCAGTGCCCTTGGTGTTGTTGGCGATGCCCTGGCGGATTTGGCTGGCGACTGATCAGTATGGTGCGCGCAGTGGGAGAGGGCTAGCAGGCGGAGCAAGCGACATACCGCACCGGGCCGAACTTGCCAAAGAGGTCGAAAAGCTCCTCTGGAGTGACGTTGAAGCTGCGACAGTTAGCAGAGGCTCCTCGACGGCGCACCGTGACGGTGCACGGGCGACTGACCTCAGGTTCTTTACGAAGAGAGCTCTACATGGAAACGGAAGTTAGCGGAGGTCGTGTGGACAGGCGGCATGCAGGCCATGGCAGGCGGCAGACTCACCGATTGACTTCGGGGGCAAGTTTTCCACCGCGACTCATACTTTGGCGACTGTGGTGGAGTGTTCGAGAGGGCGTATGGGTGCACGGTCGGAGGAGCGGCGTGGGGTGGACGAGCAGTAAGACCAGCGCGGGTAGCAGATGAGGCGCTCGGCCAAGAAATCACGTGACCGGTGGAATGAGATGAGCAGCCGAGCGGACGGGGAGGTTACGGATATGAAGGCGCAGAGCAGTGGCAGGCGCAGAGCAGTGGCAGGCGCAGTGCAGCAGGGCACAGAGCAGCGGGCACAGAGCAGCGGGCACAGGACAGCGGGCAGCGAGGCGGTGGCCAGAAAGCTGCAGTGCTGCGAGGTCGCGCTGCGCAGCGCGGCCGGCGGTGGCCGTGAGGAGCACCCAGTCGGAGACGTCTGTGGCAGCGAATGAGGGCCTGACGCCCGGCAGCTCAACCCCCAGCGCAACAGCGCAACCACGCCCACGCCCGCTGCACTCTGCTGCCGCGCACTGCCTGCCTGCCTGCCTGCCTGCCTGCCTGCCTGCCTGCCTGCCTGCCTGCCTGCCTGCCTGCCTGCCTGCCTGCTTGTCTCTGCCTGGAGCTGTGCACTGCGACTGCCGCGCCCTCCCGCCGCCTCTCCGCCGGGACCGTTGGCTGCGCTCCCCCACAAAGCCTCCGTTCTGCCACTGCAGCACCACCACCGCCCACCACCCACCGCCCCGCGCCCACGCCGTGCCGCGCTCGCCCTGCGCCCGAGCTGCCTCGCCGCAGGACATGCCCGCGCCCGCCCGCGCAGCTCTCCCGCACCGCGCCGCCGCCCCGTAGCGACGCCCCGAGACGCTGGCCCGAGCCCTCAGCTCCGCGACGACGCCCACGCCCGCCGCGCCGCCATCCGCCATGCGCCGTATAACCTGCTTCAAGGCGCAGCACCCGCTGCCGGCGGCGCGCCCCGCGACCCCGCCGCCGCCGCCGTTCGAGCCGCTGTCGCCCGTGCTGCCGCCAGCCGCGCCCGTCGCCGCAGCAAGCCCCGCGGGCGTCCACCGCGACGACGCCGCAGCGCAGCGCCGACACCCCAATGGCCCCGCCGCGCCCGCCGCCGGCCCTGCGAGCGCCCACGGTGCTGCCCAGCAGAGCCTGCCGCCGGCGACGCGCGCGCACCCACCGCAGCCGCTGCCTCCGCTGCCTCGGCCGCAGCCACACCCGCCAATGGCCCCGGGCTCGCCCATCGCGGCCCTCGCCGACGCCGCCGACGCCGCCGTCGCCTCGAAGCCCGCCAGCCCGCCGCACGGCGGCCACATGCGCCGCGCCTCGTACGCCGCGCCCTCGCCCTCGTCCCGCGCCCCCGCCCAGCCACTGGCCGACCGCGCCCCGGCCCACCCCTTCCCCGCCTACCCGTACGACGAGCGGCCGTCCAAGCGCGCGCGCTCCGAGTTCTACAGCGCCTCGTCGCCCACGTACGGGCTGCAGCACTCGCGCCCCGCCACGAGCCACAACCCGGGCTGGGCCTACAACGTCGAGCACATGGTGGACACGGGCATGCGCATGTACCAGGACGCCGCGCCCCCGCCCAAGCAGGAGCACAACCCCGACAAGCGCCTGTCCGACGCGCAGCTGCTGCTCGACTTCTTCCAGGTCTCGGCCCACACCGCCCAGACGCCGCCCTCGACGGCCAAGCGGTTGAGCGTCTCGCAGGTCGCCCCGGCCTATCCTGCACAATACCCCCCGCTGCCCTCTCCACACCTCGCACACCACCTGCCTGTCCCACTGAGTCCGCACGCCGTGGCTGCGCAGCACGCGGTCCACCATGCCCCGCGCCCCCGTCCCTCTGACGTCGCGCACGTCCCAGACCCGCCCTCGCTTCCCGCTCACGTTACATTGCCTGCGCCTGCCGTCCAGACGCGCACACCGCCGGAAGACAGCGCCGCCGCGCACCCTCCACCCCCAATGTCCAACACCGCCACCACAGAAGACGCGAAGCCCAAAAAGCACCAGGGCTGGCCCAAGGGCAAGCCGCGCGGCCCCCGCAACACCCCTTCCAGCAGCAGGAGGAAGAAGGCCGCTCCTAAATCCAAGAGCGCGTCTTCAACAAGCTCCAGGGGCGCCGCTGATCGCGCTCCATCGCCGCTAAGCAATGGCGTCTCTGTCGCCTCGTCTTTCACCATCACGCCGCCCTATGACCAGCCATTTGGGGCGCGTCACCGCTCCCTCTCGAATTCTTTTTTAGCATTGCCGACCACTGATATACCTTCTGCAGCTGTGCGCGCCCGGTCTGTTCCACTCCAGACTCTGCTCACCACAGCACCACCGCCCGCCGAGCCGATTCGGCGGCCCAAAGCCCAGCAGCTGGCCGAGCCAGACCTCATATGCGCCTCGTGCAAGTCGTCCGACTCGGAGGTCAAAGTCGGTGATGGCGAGCAGTGGATCGGATGCGATGGCTGCAAGGAGTGGTACCACTACGCGTGCGCTGGGTTCAACAGCGAGCGCGAGGTACGGGACGTGAATCAGTTCTACTGCGAGCCGTGTAGACCCAAATTCGGTCAAACAACGAGTAGGTCTACCGACGCATTTTGGAGTACCAAGTCTGACCTGACCCAGAGGTTCGCAAATCTGTCAGAGCTCACACGACCGTTGATTACGCCGGCTTGAACCAGGGTCTCCTGAGAACATCAGATGACAATCCCGAGCACCACTACATCGCCGCTTTCAAGAACGGAGACCTCACGTTCACGCCCGAAACCTTCGCACGCATGCCGCCTGAGCTGGTCTCGGCCGACTACATGGAGAAGAGTAACGGCTTCCGCGAGCCCATCCTCATACCCAGCGCCTTCAATCCTCGCCCTTGGTCGTCCGACCCGGCTCCTGATTCCGCCAATTCCAGTGAACAGCCCCAGTCGGTGCACGACGAAGCAGATGACCTCTTCGAATACGAAACGATCGCCGACGACGGACAAGACAAGCTGGGCATGGTCATACCGCAAGGTCTGACTGTTCGTCGCGTTGCTGAGCTATATGGACCGAATGAGACGGTGCCAGTTATCGACGTCAAGGCGCAAGAAGGCGAGGCCAAAAAGTGGACCATGTCAAAGTGGGCAGACTACTACGAGCAACAAGGCGAGAAGCCTGTAAGAAACGTCATCAGCTTGGAAGTCTCGCGAAGTCGGCTTGGCAAGCTGATTCAGCGACCACAGGTTGTGCGAGACATGGACTTGCAAGATTCTGTGTGGCGCGAAGACGACAAGTTTGCGCCTCCGCCTGTGCAGTTCTACTGTCTGATGTCCGTCGCGGACTGCTTCACAGACTTTCACATCGACTTTGGTGGTTCGTCAGTCTACTATCACATCGTAAAGGGGAAGAAAGTCTTCTTCTTCATTCCACCAACGAAGCAGAACATGAAGAAGTACGAAGACTGGTGCCTCTCGCCCAATCAAGGCCACGACTGGCTTGGCAAGCAGGTTAAGGAGTGCTATCGCGTCGATCTTTACCCTGGTGATACCATGTTGATTCCCTCCGGCTGGATCCATGCCGTTTGGACCCCGGAGGACAGCCTGGTCATCGGTGGCAACTTCCTGACTCGCATACACTACGGCATGCAGTTCCAGGTTCTGGAAGTCGAGAAGAGCACCAAAGTGGCTCAGATGTTCCGTTACCCGTTCTTCCAGAAGATCATGTGGTTGACAATCATCAAATACCTCGAGGAGGATCCAGTGCCCTATGCAGTGCAGGAGCTTCTGCAGAGAGGCGAGCAGTTTCAGCGCGACATACCCATCTATTGCGAGCCCAATAGGTTTGGCCACAACTCACATCTCGGCCCGGCAAACTACAACCGGCGGTACTACTCTAAACACGAACTCGAAGGACTCACGGATGTGTTGAATTACATCCACAGGACTGTCATGATATCGCTGGACAAGATTGAGATGCCGCAGAGGACACGCAACGCAGTCACAAAGTCTATACCGAAGGGCCATGGCGATCCAGTTGTCCTAGAGCGCCACTTCGCCATGTTCATCGCGTGGAAACGTGGCAACGAAGCTATTCCAGCTTGGGCTATCTCTGAAATCCCACTGCCCGCACTAGCTGAGGTAGATGAGAAACGATTGACCGTTTCTCCGACGAAGCAGGTTGAACAGGAGCCCCGGCCTGAATTTCCGGAGATGCACTTGGACAGACTACCAGAATCTGTCCAGGCGTACGACGCATCGCCACCAGTCCAATTCGACCCGAATTACATGGTCGATACCAATGCTATGGCCGAGCCTGTTACACCCTCTTCTGCTGCGCCCATGACCGGGTTTCTCCGCCCCAGCGCGAACAATCCTCACATCACCACCCCAAAGACATCTCAGCTGGGCCCGAAGCGTGTTGCTTGCGATGCCTGCCGGAAGAGACGGATCAGGTGCAAACACAAGGACGAGCTTGTAGACTCCTCAAAGCCTGGCATGCACACCATCGATCTCTCTGGCTCGTACGGTATCTCTGTCAAGCGTCGTCTGAGCGACCACTCCATCGTTGATGGTCACACTGCCACTGCGGCTGGTCCCGTGAATGGTGGTCCCATCATGGCTGACGTGAATGGTGACCCTTATGCTTTGAAGTCTGGTCGAGTCAAAGCATGTGCCGATTGTCGCAAGAGCAAGCGCCGTTGCATTCACGACGAATACGGCAACGTCGATCCCATCAAGGCAAACGAGGTGCCTGTGCCTCGTGGCTCTGCAGCAAAACGACGACGTGTCAGCGAAGACGATTCGACTACGATGTCTAAGAGGGTGAAGCAGGAGTCTTCCGTAGACGAAGGTGGGTTCAGCAACGGGCATCATCCACGTCATTCCCAATTCAACATGGGTGGCTCTTTGCTTCAAGACATTGCGTACTCTGCTCAGCAGGCACTCGGGCCAGATGACGAGCCTATGCCTATCGACCCAGCACTCCAGGGATACTCTCACGATGAGTACCCTTCAACTAGCATGGCGCCGTCTTACTTACAAACAGGCGACATGATCATGTCCTCCATCGAGCAGCAGCGTGGTAGTCACGAACCAATGGATGGTGTTCAGTACCCGACAACGAACGGTCAAGGGCCTAGTGTTGAGCCGCTTACTCCAGGGCCACTACCGTATCTCGAGCCAAGGCAGCAGGGGAACAGTCGCCGCCGGATGAACGGCTACATGCCTTACCCTCCAGCACAGCACGATGCAGTTCGCCCGATATCCTCGCCAGTATCGCCTCGACACATGCGAGCTCCATCACCAACCTCACCTACCACCCACAACCACAACATGTTCACAACCGGCTCTGACTTCATCCCCCCTGTCACACCCACCGCACCTCAGCGCACCGCACCCTCCTCGACGCACAAGTCTGTCCAGCGGAGCAGCCGCACGCCCAAGACCACTCCCGGCGGCCGGCGCCGCGACAGCAAAGACAGCGTCAAGCTCGAGCAGGGCCTGACCATGGCCATGACGCTCGGCATGGGCATCAACCTCGACTTCATCGACCCCAACCTCGACCAGGCCAGCCGCGATCTCATCAAGCAGCTGCAGGCCGAAGAGCACGGTCTCCGCCGGCGCAGTCGAGGCGAGACGTCGGCCGCGTCGCCGTCGCACCCGCCGCCGCAACTCACGCCCACGCGCGCCCAGGCCGGCGTGTGAGTGACGGCCCACGGCTTCTGTTTTCATCGCTTTCTCTTTGCTTTCATAGGCGTTCTGGGGGTAGCATCAGGCGCACTTTCCGGGCTTGTAGTTAGGTTGCTTATACCCATGCACTGGGATAGTGTATATTGCACCGGCGTCTTACTTTCCTTTGCACATGGTTTACAGTCTTTTGGGTTGGGGAGGAGGGAGGGGGGGGGGGCGTTTTTCCATCTTGGTCACATTTTGTGGGTTCTGCTTCTGTTTCTGCTTCTGCTTCTGCTTCTGCGAGGGCTTGGGCTTGAGAGGTGCACTTGCCGGCTCTGAAGAGCCGTGGTACTTTGTTCTTGTCGTTTTGCGCGGGAAATGTAGAAAGTAAGCTATGAGCACATGACTGCCATCAAGGAGATATACTACCACCCACTGTCCCGCTTGCCCTGCCCTGTGCTGTGTCATTGCATCGCATCGCCTTACATCGCATCGCATCGCCTTACATCGCATCGCATCGCCTTACATCGCATCGCACCGCATCGCCCTGCTAAAGCCACCGCTCCATGCCCCCAAACGGCGGATACTTCAACGCCCCCTTCTTGCGCCGCCCCTTCCTCCCCCCGCCAGCGCCCCGCACACTGCTCCCCACCGTGCTGCTCACGCAGTCCCAGTCCCACGGCACACTGCGCCCCGCGACGTCGAACCCGCCCACCCGCCGCAGGCCCCCGCGTACCCGCACCTCGCGCAGCGCGGTCCGCGTGTTCGCGCGCACGGCCGCCGGCTCCACGATCTGCGTGCGGTACACGGGCTCTCTGGGCGCACAGGGGGCCGAGGCGTCTGAGGAGGAAGACGAAGAGGACGACGGTGGCGGTGGAGGTGCCGGGCGTCGTGGCGGCGGCGGGAACGGCGCCTCGATCCGGATCTTCTTGCCGGCGCCGTGCAGTGGGCCCAGCGGGTGCAGGTGCAGCGGGTGAATGGGGTGCAGGTGCGGATGCCGGTGGTGGTGCTGCAGCAGGCCGTGGGGCAGGGGCGCGTGCGGGCGCAGGTGCGCCGGAAGGTGCGGGTGTAGGTGCAGACTATCTGTGTGGTGGTGGTGGGGGTGGTCTGTGGTGGAGGCGATGGTGCTGGGCAGCGAGATGCTGACGTCGCTGAAGCGGGGTTTGCGGCTATGGTGGACGCGCACGATGTCCGCAGAGGAGCAGTCGGAGGATGTCGACTTTCGCTTGTTTTTGGTGGGGGTGAGGGTTATCCAGCACATGGCTGCGGGGGGTGTGACTGGGGCAGTCGAAGCGCGAGGGAAGCGATTTGAGTCTTGCTGGTGGTGCTGCGCGGTGGTAGCTTGAGAGGGAGAAGGCGGGACTGTATGAGTAGGACGGTGGAAGCACCCGGTACGGACGAGAAGAGTGGTTATGCTGGCGAGACATTTGAAAGCGTGCAGGTGCGAGGGGCGCTCGATACTTAATGACAAAGGAAGTCAGAAGACAAGTCCTCCAAAGCCTGCTCTTGCCTGCAGCCATGATGGCGTTCGACGGATGGTATATACAGGCACCTTCTGCATCACTCGCCGGCATCATACGTGGGAGTGTGAGGCACACGCACAAGCATAGCGCTCCCGCAGTCAAGCTGGATGAGACAGGGTGGCAAGCATTTGTGCCTGCATGATTGTTGCCGGTGCCTGCAGCTCGGGAAGACGAACATAAGTTCGAGGATTTGGGCGGATGACGGAGGCTGGTGAGGGTATGGGAGTGGCGCGTGGGTTGTGGTTGTGTCTTGGATGACCAGCGGTCTCATGGGCCATGTGATGATGTTGACGTCGCCATGGAGTGCTTCTGGTTTGCTCAACGCACCCTGAATCAGCAACATGGCAGATTCAGACCTGTTTGATTTGCGTGAATGATTAGCAAGAAGTCAGCCTGGCGTGCAGAAGTTGCTATCGGCTTGACGCATGCTAAGGCTTTGCTACAGCCTGGACATGTCATAGCTGGACATGTATTAGCCTGAGCGTATAATAGCCTGGACATGTAATAGACATGTAATACACCGGTGCAGAACGCGTCACAGTCACAGTGGTCGACGGAGATATAGAGTGCAGCGCTTGATTGATGTCGAGTCGATGTAGTGTCCGTGTGGAAGGCAGCAACCGCCGCGTCGTTGCGGCGGTTTGGCTTGGCAGTTGCATCAACGAGCTAGGTCGCCGGAGCTCCAGCACCGCGACATCAACCTCACGCCCGCTTTCCCCGCCACAATCGACTCTGCTGACCATCACCGCCGCGTCACCCACCCTCAACTCTCCACACCACCAGCGCCGCAACCATGGACTCGTTAGTGGCGCAGTACAGCCGCCCCATCGATGCGGACGAGGGCCAGACAGAGGAGCAGCAGCTCGAGCTGTACAGCGGCGCGCCAGAGCTGTCTCTCAAGTTTGCCCTGCCGCCAGTCGCCCAGGTACGGCACCCCCGCCCTCTGCGTGACTACAAGCATGCTGACGGGCCAGGCACAATCATGGCTGCGCGCGATGACAGACGACTACTCCAATCCCAACTGCCCTATCAAGATTGCCCACGGTACCACAACTCTCGCCTTCCGCTTCAAGGGCGGCATCATCGTAGCGACCGACTCGCGAGCAACGGCCGGTAACTGGATAGCAAGTCAGACAGTGAAGAAGGTCATCGAGATCAACAGCTGTTTACTGGGGACCATGGCCGGTGGCGCTGCCGTAAGCAAGCTGCTTGCACATGTAGAAGCGCTTTTCTGATACAGAGCAGGACTGCCAATACTGGCTAGCATACCTGGGCATGCAATGCCGCCTCCACGAGCTCCGACACAAGCGCCGCATCTCCGTCGCTGCAGCGTCCAAGATCCTGTCTAACCTGGTCTACTCCTACAAGGGCATGGGATTGAGCATGGTGCGTCGTCTTCCTCCAGCATTTCTGTTTCACTGCTGACATCTTGTTTCAGGGTACCATGTGTGCTGGTGTGACCCCGCAAGAAGGCCCCGCGCTCTACTACATCGACAGCGACGGCACCCGCCTCGCCGGCAACCTATTCTGTGTCGGTTCCGGTCAGACATTCGCCTACGGTGTGCTCGATGCAGAGTACAAATACGATCTCGAGGACGCCGAGGCGCTGGAGCTCGGAAAGAGGAGTATTCTGGCCGCCACTCACCGCGACGCATACTCTGGTGGTTTCATCAACCTGTACCATGTCAAGGAGGATGGATGGGTCAAGCACGGCTTCAACGACACGAACCCCATCTTCTGGGACACAAAGCTGAACAAGGGCGAGTTCTCAAACGTCACCAGTGAGTTGGTTTAGACGAGGCTGGAGACGGGTGCAGAGAGATAGACATGTGCAGAACCTACATTGGCTGCCCGAATGGCGAGCTATCAGAAAGCACTAAATGACATGAATGAATGAAAGCATGCACGATACAGAGTGGGATTTGACGTAGGAACTGTGATCCCCACAGCAGCTAACATCACTTGAAGCATCAGAGGAAAATAATGGTCCATCACGCAGTTTCGATTCTTCATCATCGCTCATTCCAGCCAAACGAGAGGTGGCCCTATCTTACAGCAGTGCACGTAGTGTGCTCATTCTCTACTAGGTACTCATGGGGATATAGACGTTAAACAACAACAGATGCAATGCGATGCCAATAATGCGACGTAATACTGCCGAGACACGTATAAAAAGAAAGTAAATCAATTACCGCGACGATGGGACCAACGGAACGCTTCCTGCCATCGTGACAACCACGCGTGGTGGGCACATCAAGTGCTTTTTTCTCCCCTCCTTTCTTCTCTCTTGTTCAATACCATGCGTTACGCGTCGTCAGCGTCACCGCTGTACACTCGCGCCGTTCAGCGCGCCCGGAGCAGCGTCCTTGCCGAACCAGCCCCCGATGCTGCTGGTGCGGCGGCTCTTAACCGTCGCCGTGCGCGCAATGCTGTCGCGCATCTGGTTCATGATGCCCTTGAAGCTGAGCACCTCGGGCCTGTCGAGGTCAAACGGATCAGACTGCCGGTCCATGCGGCTCGTGCTGGTGGCGAGGGGCGTGACGGTGGGCGCGTAGAAGATGGCGGTGCCAGGGCGGCTGGCGCCGGGGTTGCTGGGCAGGCCGGGGGTGAAGACATTAGTGCCGGGGCGACTGGGGCCGGGCTCCCCGAAAAAGACGAAGTTGGACTCGCGGGCGGACGGGAACGCTGAGTAGGTGCTCGTTGGTGGTTGCGGTTGCGGTGTGCCGAAGGGGAGTGGTGGGATGGGTGACGGGTCGGCGAAGGGGTCCCTGCTGTATACCGAGGAGGGAGGGTGGGAGTTTAATGCTGACGCTGTGCTCTGCGTGCGTCGGTGATTCGAGGCAGAGCCGGCTGTCATCTGGGAATCTCGCAGCCAATCAGGTGCACCGTCAATCTCGTCAATGAGCGACGCAAATGGGTCCCGAGCTACACGAGGCGTTACCGCGGGCTGTGGTGCGGTGAGTCCACCAGCCAGCCCGTCGATTGTGTCGGGATTCGAGATGCGGAGATTCCTAGGCGTGTCGGGTGCCTGGTCTGCGAAAGGATCTTGGCCGATGTTGTTGGCCCGAACTGGCTCCTCGCTGATTCCCATGAACGGATTTTGCGAAGACACACTGCTTGTTTTTTTGCGCAATAGGTTGCGATCGCTCTTCCTGCTTGACATGCGGCGAACAAAGGCACCGCCTGCAGCAGGCTGCCCCTGCAACTCACTAAGGGATCTGCCATGCCCATTGGATGCAGTCGAATACACAGACCCAACGCTGGAACGTGGCTGGTGTCGTTGGTAAGGGTTGTCCAGGGGTCCTGTCTTCTCGTTCCGGAGTCTCGCGAGGAACACCCCAAAGCCTGCTGGTACAGCTTTCAGTGTCGATACGAAGCCGGATGACTCCTCGCTCTTCTCATTCCAGCTGTTTTCTCTCGACTTGCGCCGTCTCAGGCAAAAGAAGAGAAGAGCGCTCAATAGAGCCAAGGCGACGAATCCACCGACAACGCCGCCAACAATACCACCAATATTGGGGTCACTACCACTATGCGAGGAATGGCCCTCCCCACTATGTCCATCTCCACCACTGTGAGAGCCCTGCTCTGGTCCGATAATGCCCACTGGGTCACGTGTAGGGTTGCCTGAGCTGGCGGACCTTGTCTGTGATAGCAATCCTGGAATTGAAGTAACCAACGACAGTGTTTGCAGAGATGAGACGGTCTGATCGACCTCCGGGACTGCAGGAACAGACGTTGGATTTCTGACTCCAGTCGACTCTGTTACCACTGGTTGCGCAACGGGGGGTGTAATGGTCGATGGCGATGGCGACGCCGATGGCAATGGTGACGGCGATGAAGGTAATGCTGTTTCGACAGTGTCAGAGCTTGTCGGTGCTATGCTTGCAGGAGGAGGTGCAGGGGCGGCAGCAACTTGTGAAGGGAGAACGGGAGATTCGCTAGGCTGTGAAGGAGCTACAGGAGTCGATGTCTCTGGTGCTGGTGCTGGTGCTGGTGTTGGTGTTGGTGTTGGTGCTGGTGCTGCGGGCTCGGGGGCTGCAGGCAAAGAAGTCGTCGCAAGTGATATGAGAACTGCGTTACCCGTACCTGCTGCCGAAGATACTGCTACTTGCGATGTAGGCACCGGCACCGGCACAACAGCCGATGCTTCCACAGGAGGAGTCGATACTGGGGGTGCAGGCGACGATGGGGGCGGCGGCGATGGAGGTGGCGGCGATGGGGGCAATGATGGAGACGGCGGCGACGATGCAGGCGGCTCCGACGACGGAGGCGGCGGCTGAAGTGGCGGTTCTTGAGGCCCTGGAGGACCAACAGCCGTCTGCTGTGTTGGGGCTGCTGCGGTCGTGGAAGTAGTGCTCGGTTCGGTTGGAGCGGCCTGTGTTGGCGCAGCTGCTGGCGTAGATATTGAGGTTGAGGTGGCCGCTGTACGGGCACGGGAGCGAGTACATCGTCTCCCGCTCACCGTCGTGATCGACTCTTGGGGAGAGGCCATGCAGGCGGCGCAGGCATGAAAGAAACGCCTGCCAGGGCTCAGAGAAACAGACGGAGATGAAGAGCTGTAAGCGCCGCCGACGCTTTCAGCATATTAACAAGGAGAAGAGAATTTGCCGCTGGCAATATTGGAAATTGGGTTCACAGAGAAGTTGACAGTAGTCGTTCGAACGCATGTCGGAGCGCTTTCGCCCGTTGGCACATGGTGGTGCGCCTGGGTTTTCCTGAAACGCGGGCAGCTTCAGATACCGCTCAAGCAGCCACTATAACAAAGCTGAAGCGCAACAGGCCTCGTCGTCACCCACATTGGCGCCAGGGTCGTCTCAGCTAGCCACCCAGGCCGTGAAGATGTCGCACCGACATTATCGTGAAATAGTGTCGCGGTTCGGAGGTCAACATCCGGAGGCAGTTGGTGGTGTTGAAAGGAAGAGGGGCTGCCTCGCGACGTGCGGATCACATGCACACGTGACAGACAGTTCCATCTAGCAGCTCCGCCGAAGCTGCTTGAGGTAGGCAGGGCGTCTCGGTCTCCGGGTACTCCGAATGGTATCTCTTGAAGATCAACGGGCAAACTCGTTGTGCCAACTCCCCGCGAAGCCCGTTACATTAGAGGCTATAGAGAGCCTCGGCGAACAAGACGTGCGCATGCTAGCGATGACATGACATCTGTCAATGGGTACCAGGACCAGTTTTCTTGATACATTGTGGTTTGAGTGCTGATCAGCTTCGTTGTGCGAATCTCCTGGGGTGTTGTGGAGACACTGCTGCATGCACGCAGAAATGGCAACCGAACGCACCTGCCATCTGGGGTCGACAAGCACCGAGGAGACACAATCAACCATTGCAACAGCCTCACTTTAGCAGCCCGATTTTATCCTCGCTGGCATCTAGGGCTCACGGTGCTCTTGCACGACTATGTTCAACTTCAGTGGTACGTACCTCTCGCGATTCCTTTGGCGTCATCATCGCGCGTACCTTACCATACGTCATTATCGCGAGCTTTGTCGGCTTCACACTATATGCCACGAGGGCAATCTCGAATCCAAGATACACATCTCCGGATAGTTTTGGGAGCGGCTTGAGGCTTCTCTCAACAAACCGTCAGACGGAGGTTGCAATCTACGCGTTGTGGTCACGTTTCGTTTCTTCCCCTCAACATCACACGCGTTTCGTTTGAGAGACTGGTGCATAGGTCACAGTATCGCTGATGTAAGGCTGTCCAGGGCATCTTCTTGCGGGGCAGCATGACACGCAAAAGGACCGGCCTCCTCCAGCAAGGCCGATACCTGCGACCTTCCCGGTGCTCGATCCACCCATACCCTCGACAGAGTCCCCGCCAAAATCCTGGAGTAGGGCCAATGTGACAGGGATCACCAAACAGCTTCTCGGCTTGAGGAAACCATCCGACGTCACTAAGGAGACTCTGGCGCAGCTCAATGTCACATTTCAATCCGAGTGTGATTTCGAAACGCTTCTATCGTCGCTGCCCAACGATGCGACAGCACACATGCCACCTGCCCTGTGGCTGGATGCACCAGATCAGCAAGAACCTTCAACTGTGGAGCCTGTTGTCACCCTCCTCAGTAACGGTAGAAGGGTTCCGGATCGCAAAGAATTCTACGTCCGCGCGCGGGAGTTGCTCTTCAACAATGAAGACGCATTCTCGACGCTGACACGGAAAGCCACTGGAGGTCAAGCACCACTGCGATTAGCGCATTTCCGCAAGTTCTGGGAGGGCCTCGATAATATGGCGTATTATTGGGATAACTCTCTAGACGAGTATCGTACCCCGGATCCGGAGACAGACAGTACAGCTACAGAGAAGGATCCTCTCTCCAATGAGAACATAAGGAGCAATGACCAAGAAACACATACTGAAACTAAACCCGATTGGATCGCAAAGATGGGAAGTGGGTTTGGTTCCCCAATGGAGGGCGAGCCTCGTAAGAAAGCAAAGACAGAAGCGGTGTGTGACCAAGAACTGGATCAACCTGTCAACGCGAACGGGTTCGGGGGATCTGCCGGCATTGCTGCTCAAACAGTATCAATTGCCCCAAGCAGGGTACTGCCTGCTAGAATCGCACCGTCTAGGTTTCGAAACACAATCAACACGGAACCTCAAGGCAAGCCGGCTGACATGTCTCAAGGCTCGTACCGTGGCTATCGTATCGGCAATGGTGCAGAGATGCCTGATCAGTATCGAATTGAATGTGTCCGGGCTTTTGTCGAGCCCATTGCATGGGCCTTTGGAGTTACACTTTCCCAGCACAGGCGGCCCCCTGTTCTGGTTCTACAGCACGTGCGTTTTCCGATACGCATGAGCTCTGTGGCATGGCGCGGGCCCCAAGATCGGATGAAAGCACGGCAGGGCTGGATGGAAGGGCCTGTGCTAGGTATTCAGTGTCGTCCAGATGTGAGTTTCGGAGCTTCTGGCAATCTAGACGCAGAGTCTAACTTGGATGCCATCCGTGAACTTGGAGGCTTGTTGCTGCTAGCTCAAGAGCGTGTCAGGGAAGGTACAGTCGAACGAGTTGCTGGAGATGGAAAGTGGTGGGCTACAAAAGAGCGTTGGGGAGGCGGCCCGGGAGGCAAAGTCGAAGATGGCGTAACGTCCAGCGAGACAAACGGCAATGAAACCACGCTCATTGCCCAGGGGAAATCTCTGCAGAGAAATGCTGATGGATCACGTCCACGGCGACGGCCGACACCAGCGCAAGTCTGGAAAACTGTCAAACCCGGGAATCCTCTCTGGGATCCTAAAGTAATCTATGAAGCGATTGGCAAAGAGCTGGATGCAGAGTGGGACGATGTACGCCGTTTGCCCATGTCGCGCAAGAACCTACACCCTGCTTACATGTGCACAGGTCTTTATGGTCTCGTCATTGAACCACCACATCCGCTTGTTGAAGCTACACGTGCATTCAGCATACGTTGAATACCTCACGAATGGCAGGCTGCCAGAGACTCTACCATCGGACCCTAATTGGTGCTCACCCAAGCTTGACAGGACGCGTTGGTTTGATTTATTCAACGTGGATGACCGCTCCGAAGCCATGAGGGGCCTCTGGGGCGTCATGTCTTATCTGCTCCGAAAAAGAGATGGGGGCCGGCAAGACGTAGTCATGGAAAATTCTTGATGGCCCGCCACACCGCTCACGATGGCCACCAGCAAGCTTCTGTAAGGCTCACGCAGTTGGACACCTGTTTAATGGGCTTTGGAGTGATTTGAGGAGAACATCCCACTGTGATCTCTATGGAAACCTTGAGGTGCGCTTATGATGGGAATAAATTGACAATGGCAACAACTCCGAATAGCACCACACAATGTACCACCCATCAATAAGTGGTCATTATCTAGATCTACTTGAAGCAGATGCTGATACGTATCGATCCAGGAGCGCTCTGGGCAACGTTCAGGATCTCAAGCACAATCACACGTTTGCTTTCAGACGCATTCGCATGATGTGACAGAAACGAGGTAAAACAGGTACACAAGATTCTGCCATACAACTACTTACGTTCTGTGAACGTCAAGGGATGGACTAATGGGTCAAGACAAATGACTTCCAATGAAGTGGCGTACGAGGCGACCGAGCAGGAACGGTCGATGCAACAACGCCACAACGCGATTGGCAAGCGCCATAACTGCCCATCGTGTCACCTACCGCTGTGTTTCCTAGAGTCGACGTTTCACTTTCAAGGTCTTCACGTGAACAAGTATTCGTTGGCCAAGCTGTAACGGCGCCCGTGACAGCACGTATGCGTCCACAGGAACCGCCGCTCGGTGTCACGCATTGCGACAACCACATCCAGGCAGCTGTACAATGCAACGTACCAACGTGCTCATAACAGGGGTGCAGGATTCGATGTTGTAGATCCGACCTTGGCACCAGCTAAGTACAGTGCTTCTAATCTTCAATCTGTTTCTTACCCCCTTCATGAACGCCCCTGTTGACTCTAACCTTAACAGTTACCGAATTCTTTCATGTACAACACCACCCTTTAAATTGACCAACCGATTGCTTCACATTTCTAGACTCGTGATTGCTCAACATCAATCACGCGCTTGTAACCAAAACTAGGGATACGCGGGTTCGTGCATGCCTCAGATCGCCAATTTTGCCTCGGATGAGATCCTCAGCCCATCAATCAGAATGGACTCGGCACATATTCCATGAAACCAGTTCTTCAGTGCGCACAGTCAGTGCTGCAGCTACCACAACCGACCCGCTGACCGGGTTCGGAGGATGTGAGACGAGTCAAGGTACTTAGGTACCTAACAAGCATCGGCAGTGTGTTAGACCATAATATTACTTCTGATCTCGATTCGAATCCTCCTGTATTATTTGTAAGTCTATATCGACGTCTAACCACGGGGAGTCTTGAAAAGCAGAAGAAAGCCGGTTGCTGCAGCTTGCGTACGGAGTATCTTGTCTGTCCAAAAGCGCGCAATAAGTGGCCATTGTTCCAGGGGCGCCCCTCCATGGCAGAGTAACAGTGGCTGAAAAGATTACGACAGACTGGAGGGGGCGGTCAGCAGCCATCTTGATGCTTTGCGTAGAGCATGTTAACAGCCTTGCGCTTGAAATCGATTATATATACCGCTCTCTCGCAACGGATACACAGCGCAATCCGTCTTCCCATTGTCAAACGATCACTTGCATGTCAAGATTCTTGCTCGTCTGAATACAAGAGTACCTCTCGCTACACACTTCGTGCTTGTAGTACAAAGATACCGAGTTCTACCAGAGCAGCACAAGCTCCCACAGCGGGTTCAAGACCAGTCTTAATCTTCTCTGATTTCAACTCTGTCTAGAGGCTACAACACGATGTACACACCCACTATTCTTCTCACTTCTCTCCTCTCTCTCATAACCTCGACAGGCGCTGCCAAATCGCTCAACCCAAATCTAAACGCTATGCTCAAGATGGCAGCAACCAACTTCGACCGACATGTGATCCTTGCCAAGGACTCTGATTGGTACTATGACTTCTTCAACCACCAGGACTACAACGATCAAGTTGGATCCGTTATCACCGCCGACGCTGCCACCTTCCCAGCACTCACAGGCCTCGGCATCAGCTATGCTCTACTGAAGCTTGGACCTTGCAGCATGCTGCCACCGCACTTCCACCAGCGCGCACACAATCTTGTGATTGCGATCTCAGGAAACACGACGAGTTGGATGGTCAACGAGAATGGCGTACGCCCGGTGAAGGTGGACATTATACCTTACCGCGCAACAATCTTTCCTCAAGGCAGCTTGCATACGATGCAAAACAATGGTGGGTCCTCCATAGCTAGTAATTGGACGTGTGCTAACAGGTCGCAGGCTGCGAGCCGGCACTTCTTCTGAGCGCGCTGAACAGCGATGACAGTGGAACTCTCAATGCTCTCAACGGTGTCTGGGCTTTTCCTGATATGATGAAGCAGGCTGCATTTGGCGACCAGAACTTTGACTCTGCAAAGATGGGCAAAGGTATTCCAGGCGTCGGTACCGGAGCAGTGAGGGGCAGTTATGAATGCCGGAAAAGATGTGGGATCGAGCATGGAAAATAGTAGGTTCAGAGTTGGATGAAATCGGTCCTCGTCCCAGCGAGTTCTAAGTTGGAAGCTGGAGATGAACGTGCTTTTACGAAGTAACGATGTATAAGTAGCGAATAATCTTTACAGTCTATATTGGGTATCTGTCATAAAACGATCGGTTGTCGGTGACTGCTAGACACTGATATAAGCACAAATGACTCCAGACGCCTCTTTTCCATTCGTGTCCAGCTACCAAAATCGTCAACACCCAACAAGGGTCTAGAGTGTCGTGAGCGTGGCTACTGCGCTTCTTTCATGACACTCACATTAGAGAAGAGGGTGTTCTGGCCGTCACCAGTAAGCTTCCGACTCATCATTCGAATCACCTCATCGGTCCATATGAAGGCTGCGGCGTCTACACGTTGGTAATCCAGTAGCGCATTTAGCCCTTTCAAGATCCACTCCTGTATCTTGGGAGCGACGTATTCGTATGCCATGACGAAGCTGAACGACGTGTGTAGCGCGCCAATCGGTTTCGTTGCCCATGCTTCTTCCCATGTCTTGCAGATCTCAAGTGCTAAAGACTGGCTTTCTGCCTCAAGGATGCCAACGATAGGATCAGACGGCGGAAGCAGCTTTATCAGATACTCGTTCACCATGATACAGAGCGCCCAGAAGCTGTTGTAGCCGACATTGTCGCGCCAGCTGCTGAAGTGATAGGCAGTCGCTATGGGATTGCCGTCTCCAACACTGGGTAGTTCGGTGACTGTTGTGCCATTGTTGAACTTGGCGTTCATATTGACACCCAACGCACAGAATGTGCTTCTGAGGTTCTGAACCTTGCAGAGCACATCTTCGCGCGCGGATATGTAAGCCAGAGGTACGCCGCCATTGGGAAGCCCCTCGTTACGTAGTTCTGACGGGAACTCGATATTATCGAAACAGTCAACTGAGTAATCGAGCGAAGGGCAGGTGGTAGGTGGGCTACGACTGAGCTCGAGGTTGAATTGAAGATCAAGGTTGTGATCGACGCACGAATCGTTGCGCGTGATTTTAGCTGTGTTTTCGAACGAGATCCGATTGGTATCCAGCTGTTTCAAGTCTTTGAGTATAGCTGGTAGTTGCGCAAAAGCCCGGAGGAGATCAGTGTGCAGTCGTTCGTCGAAGCCGAGTCCACTATGATCGAAGGCAATATCGCGCCACTCCGGCGCAGCAAGAAAGCATGGCTCTCCTTCGTAACAAGCAGAAACAATCTGTAGAGTATGAGCAACATGCTGGTGTGTGGAACAATCCATGGACTTACGATGCCACCTCTATTGAATCGTAGTATCTCTTTTGCAAAAGGATCGTCGAATTGCCTGGGACCTTGGAGCTCCATAAGCCGTCCCGCCCCGCCGACATGAGCCAAGTACCGATTCCCCTTTCGAGGTCCCGCTAATGCCTAACAAACAGGTCAGTTTCAAGAAGGCTGGCAACGGTAGGGTATAACGTACTTCAACGAGCCCGAGAAGAACAGAAGCGCAAAGCGTGTTCGTGGACATTCCTTCTTGGGAGTCGTCCAGAGAATTTTGCAGCATCTTAATCGCTCGTAGATACAAATTGATGCTGGCGATATCATTTAAGGTCTTCTTGTACATGAGAGAGGCGTGAGTATTGATCAGTACAGCCACTGCAGCATCGAGAGCCGGATTATGACCAATCCTGGCTGGTACCTCTTGAATGAAAGGACCAAAGAGGGACATCTGGAGCCCTATGCAGCCCGCACTTGTTGCGGCTATCAGGGCACGAGAGAGCTCATGTTGTTGAGATGGTGATGGCTGTCGAAGTAAAGGCAATCGGGGAGAACGAGATCGGCTGAGACTTGCTGAGCGCGTTGAAGCTGATCGCCCTGCAGGCTTTCTTTGATGGGGTGTGTCTCTTTGTGGCGATATCCTAAACTTGTGTGATGTTGAGCCATCTGCGAAAGCAGTTTGGTGAACCTGAGTCAAATTTCGCCGATTGTGATCTGTCGCACTATCAATGTCCGGTTTCTACAAGAAACAATGGGTGTGTACCTGGTACGACCGGTTGGCCTTTGGCAGCTTGTACACTATTCACACCTGAGATAAGGCTAGGTCCGAGATCCTTGAATGTATGTCGCGCCGGAGGACCCGGACAGCATTTACTGTTTTTCTGACAGTTGAGGCATGTTGGCCAAGTTTCGTCTTGAGTGCTATTAGAAAATGGCCATGAGCATCTGCCGATCCGTTGTAGTACATGTCATACCGCACTCTACTCAAAGTTAGTCTCGTTGTTTCACAGAAAGAATAACACACTTACTGATCTTTCGCTTCCTACATATCAGACACCCGGTGGACTGTTTCGCTGGGGTCAGCGGGGGCGGGGGGCTGACTTTATTGCTTGTAGCATACGTACCTTCGGCACTCCGACCATCTTGCCAATCAAAGCTACAACACGGACGAAACCTTCGGTCGGAATTACAGTTCGGCGACAAGCAAGACGGCAAAGGTGTCGATGAGTATGCGACTTGTAGGTATGATGCACTACCCAGGAACGATGGCCCCTCCCGTTGTGGCTAATGGGCAGGGTCCTGACGACGGGTAAAGCTTAGCTCGGAGCCCAAGCGTGTAGGCCTGGACACCGATGTTGGAATCCGGAGTGCAGAGTCCCTCCTGAAGATGTTCAGAGATCACATGTTCGCAGCATGACTCCTGAACGGGAAAGCGGCAATGCCAAGACAAGACAAGAATTGACGCCGAAATGTCCACCGCAGAATTGCAAGACTTTGAGTACGTCTACAGGTGATCTCACATGATAACGAAAAGCGTCGGCATGAGACGGCAGGGAAGCGGCTGCCGTGCCGACGCGTTGAATGACACGTGACCGTTCACGCTTTCCCGTTCTCAATGCTAGCTCCTAGCCAACTCAATCGCCTACTGAGCGTCAACACCCTTCCGGATAGATGCAATGTTCTCGACCTCCTACCCCTGGCAGTTATTGCATCGGACCCTTCCGCTGACTAGCTTGCTACAACGGTCCACTGCCCGCCTTGTCCGCCTTGTCCGTCCCAAACTTCAACTATCACCCGGCGGTTCATTGGCTGGCCTGCTCTTCAAAATGTCGCTCGGAGTGCTCTAGACACCTCAAGCTCAGAAGCTTGCAAGCTGGTGTACTCAACGGCTATCGCGGCCTGTCATATCTCGGAGCACTTCTCCAATCGCGATACCCCTGCATGGTCACTTCCGCGGCCATCTTCTACTCCAGGTCTAGCAAATGCACACTCACCTATTCTCGCTACCTTCATTACATATGCCAGCAGCTACAGCGGCGGCCGAAGAGTACGTTGACTTATCACAGCGTTGGAGTGGCCCTGCTCCCGTTCTATAGGATCAGCTAGCGCCTGCTTGATGACCAGCACATCCACAGCATATAATAGCGTATTCTAAGTTGATATCAATCAGGTCGCCTTCAAACTTACGGCGATCCAATCACGGCTCCGTCGCGGCAAGCGCGCGAGCTATTGATAGACTTAGGTTCGATGCCCAGAGTTGTGTAAGGCTTTATATCACCGAATACAGAGTTTAGCTTTGCCGTACAGCCCTATTTGGGACTCACTCGAGGCATTAGCACTCGCCAATATCGTAACGCATGAGTGACTTGCCTACAGTGGTGCTTTGGAACACCAAGTAAGTCTCCTTGTGTATACATCACGCTGCCCTCCAGTTGTGTAGAATCACTGCTTGGCCCTCCGGTCTAGATCCTACCGTCTTTTACCTCTCCGTCTTTAGCCCTGCGCGGCCTGGTCTGTCAGTCGTCAATCTGCATAATGCACGATCCTATCTGTCGGCTCGCAACTGTTCCGACCATAACGGCCTGTGGACAACATGCATGGTTCCTGCAGAAGCTTGACAACTCAAGCTTTGTGATAGCCACTGCATGAGCCGCGTACAATAATAGGTACAACTCTACAATCGTCCTTCTAAGTGGCCCGCATTGCCCCGCGTCCTCGCTTGTGAAAACTACACAACCCGTCACTATGTGGTCACAGCGATTTTCACCGGTCTTTGTTCAGATCCGCTTCGTTTGTGATCCGGGTGCGTGAGTGTTCGACTTGCATATGCAACTCGTGAAGCGCTCCGAATCGCGTACCGATTTTCCACCATTGACCTAGTTTGGATATCAAACGAAGGATTCCGTCCAAGCACTGTACAAAGCCGGATGCCAGTCTATAGGTCGTCGGATTTAGTTCACGCTGTACGCGTACACCCACATCCTGGCATTCGGATGGCTGCTTGGTTCATCCCTGACTGACGGTTGAGGCATATTGTTGCTTGGTTTCTTCTCTAGATAGTATCTTTGCTTTTGCGGTTCATGAAGCATTCGGTCTCACCGAGCCGCCCTCGTATGACTTCGAGTACCAGCGGGCTGGCAAGAATGTCGACTTGACCTCATCGTTCCTTGCACTACACTATGGACGTGCGTGCCGCGTCTAAAGCGCGCTTCGCGCCCTGACTCATGTAGTGGCCCCTTCGGTTGCATTCTAGAGTATGAACTATCACATATCGATCCGCCACTTGCATGGATCCACATGTCCACAGTGGAACTATCTGATCGAGGTGCCGTGGAAGCGGGATTCCGAAATCGCAGCTAATTCTGCCATGAAAGACTACGGGATACTCTTAGGGCCAGACCGAGACAATCTATGAGGCTGGACGGTACAGTACTGTAATTTCACATTTCAAGTGGCTCAGATCATAAACACTGCAATAATTTCTGAGCACTACATACACATCTGTGGTTTTCTACTGTAGCCGTTCCCACAATGTCTGCAACAAATCAAGGAACCAAGCTTGCCCAACTTCAACCCGACGTTGCTCAGCAGACCAAGACCAATGTGAACGGGCCTTCTGAAGCCGTCGTATCCAAGGTACTGACACCGCAGCAGGACTTCACGCTTCAGCCGTCCAATCACGCACTATACGAGCCCGGAGCTGCGAATCAGAACGGAAAGCGCGAAGGGTGTCGGCCAATCACGAAACCGGAGCGAGCTGTACGGGCTACAGATGGAGATATATGGACAGGGACGTTCTTGATCATGTGATTGCGAGAAGCTGTGACAAGTATAAACACAACCCGTGTGGACTAGAAGCTATAATTCGAGGTTGAAGAATGGTCAGCACGGGGTAGAAGAGAAGATCAACCAACGTTTTCTGTCATCGCATTGATCACGCAGAGTTTGACTACATAGTGTGACAACAGTATTATGCAGCTCTGGGACAGCGTGCAAGTCGGATCTATCCTCGTAATTGAAGATTGTACATACAACGCCATGCTTTTTGGTATACCCCGACGCCAACACTTATACCCACCCCAAGAACGCCATGCAAATGCTCTTATCATCTGATACCGCCATCTAGCTGAAGTGGATGCCCTCCTGGTTGAACGAATACAACAGCTTCAAAAAGTCACCCTCGTCGCACAACCTCGGTCGCTTGTCGGCGAGCTTGGTATCGTCCTCGAGGACCTTGCGCACCTTTTCGCGCACCAGCTCGCTGAGACGCCCCTTCTTCTTGCGGTGCATGCCCTTCTCGTGCTTCTTCCGCGACTCTGACTGCAGCTGCCTGAAGAAGTCGGGCAGCTCATCGTCTGGCTCGTCGGGGTCGGAGAAGCCCTTGAAGTCGTCGTCGTCGATGTCCATGGTATCGGGTTCCGCGGCCATCTCGTCGGCGTCGAGCGGCGTGTCGTCGATCTCGATGTCGTTCTGGGCGCAGAAAAGACGGTAGTTCTGCGTGAGGAGCTCCAGGACGGCGGTTGTACCGAGGAAGGCGGCGCGCAGCGTGCGGTTCTTGCGTACGAATGCGATGCGGAGGAGGCCGTCCCACTCCTCGTACGCGATCTGGGGGCGCGGGTTCTTCGGCTCGATGCGCACGACGTTGGACTCGACCAGCGGCGGCGGGTTGAAGTTGTTGCGTCCGACTTTCATGATGTGCGAGACCTTGGACCACATCTGCACGTTGACCGAGAGACGGGAGTACAGCTTCTCGCCCGGCTTGGCAAATAGACGCATGGCAAATTCGCGCTGAAACATGAGAATGCAGCTTCTGGGTGGGTGTGGCAAGCTCAACAGCTTGAAGACGAGGGGCGACGAAATCTGGTAGGGCGTGTTGGATATGCAGACGTCGAAGCGAGGGAGCTCCGTCTTGATCACATCGCCGAGCATGACCTTCAGTCGCTTTCCCTCCGGTGTACCTTGTACACGCTTTGTCAACTCAGCAGCCATTCGGGGATCCATTTCCACGGCTGTAACGGCCTTTGCAGCCTTGAGGATCAGGACCGTCAAGTTTCCTGTTCCGGGACCGACTTCGAGGACGTGGTCGGATTGTTTAAGATGCGCTTTCTGCACGATTGCAGCTGCAACACCGGGGTTTTTGAGCAAATGCTGACCGAGGTCTTTGTCCATCTTGAAGATCGAGTGCGCGGCGGATTGTTTGGCGGAGGGCTTGGAGTACGGCGTGGCGTCGCCAGCGCCGGAGGCGTGCTTTCGCTTGTCCTTTGGCATCGTGGAGGTTGCGGTCGAGTAAGACGTCGAATAGTGTGAACGTCAGGCGTCGTGTTGGTGGGATGGTGCAATAATTTTTGGTGTTGTCTTATCGATAAGGATGGACCGAAAGGGTCCAATCCGCGGGGAGCTCCACACGTGCTTTCGCGAGTGCGACGCGGGTGACGTTTGACCGAGTCGCGGTCCGTTCCTGCATCAAAATCTGGACAACGAGAGTCTGCTCATCTGCATGAAGCTTTACTATCTGCGGAGTAATGTTTTGTTGAAGTCATCATCGACACCTCGCTCTTTGCTGACTTTCGCACATAACAATTTGCCATCGCTGCCTCGAGGACGCGCCGAGCACCTTCCGTTCATTTCCTGCACCGACTTCGACACTCATTCCCCATTCGTGCAAGGTTCTCAAAGCAAGAGACTTCCTTCAGTGACTAAAGCTTTGTCCAATCTGCGACTGTGGCAAGCCTCGCTTTGGCCAACGGCTTCCTTCACTTTACACAGCTCTCACCCTCACCAGTCCGCTTGTCGCCTAGCTGCCTCTCACTTCATCTTATCACCTCTCCTCACCAGAACTGCTTCCATACATACTTCTGCCACGCCCACGACACGAGTTTACACACCAAACACAAACACAATGGCAAAGAAGATCGCCGAAGATTCAGACTCTTCCCTGTCTCCGGCCCCGGAGGAAGTGGCAGCTCCCGAGTCTGTCAAGGCTGCGGCCAACGGCAAGAAGCGCAAGGCCGAACCCCCTGCCATGACTACTGCAAAATCCACAAAGCGCACCAAGAAAGCACCGGCAGAGGAGATGAAGGACGACGAAGAGGTAGCAGCTGAGACACCTCGCAAGAAGCGTGCTGCCGCCGGCAAAGTGAAGTACGAAGAGAGTGCAGACGAGGACGAGAGTGCAAACGGCAAGAATGCGACTGTCGTCGAGAAGACTGTTAAGAAGAGGGCCACCCGTACAAAGAAGAGCAAGGAGCCGGAAGCACCACTTGAAGAGCGCACTGTCGACACCAAACTTCGCATTGGCGCCCACGTCAGTGTCGCTGGAGGTTAGTTACACCCACTCTCACCCCGAATAATACAAAAGAACACAGACTAACGCGGCCCTGGCGATCGTCGGTTAGGCGTGCATAATGCCATCACTAATCTCTTGCACATAGGGTATGTACGCACTCCTCTCCCTGCCAACCAGGCTAACACCAATAGTGCCAACGCATTCGCCATGTTCATGAAGAACCAGCGCAAATGGGACAACCCCGATATGGACCCAGCACATGCCACGCTCTTCATCAACGGCTGCAAAACCCACAACATTGACGTCGCCCACTCCTGCCTCCCCCACGGCTCCTACCTCGTCAACCTCGCGCACCCGGACGCCGAGCGCAAAAAACAAGCCTACGACTGTTTCCAAAACGACCTCGTCCGCTGCCACGCCCTCGGCATCAAACTGTACAACTTCCACCCGGGCAACGCCAACGCAACAACCCGCGAGGAAGGCATCCGTCTCATTGCCGCGAACCTGAACTGCGCACACGCCGACCCGGCCACGGGCGCCGTCGTCACGGTCCTCGAAACCATGGCGTCGCTGGGCAACACCATCGGTGGCACCTTCGAGGACCTCGCCGCCATCATCGCGCTCGTGGACGATAAATCCCGCGTCGGCGTGTGCCTCGACACGTGCCACGTGTTCGCCGCGGGATACGATTTGCGCTCACCTGAGAGCTACGCGGCGGTGCTACAGCAGTTCGATGATACGATTGGCCTGCAGTACCTGCGTGCGCTGCACGTCAACGACTCCAAGGCGCCGCTGGCGAGCTACCGCGACCTGCACGCGCGGCTGGGCACGGGGTACCTGGGGCTGCGGGCATTCCACAACCTGGTCAACGATACACGAATGCACGGCTTGCCGATGGTGTTGGAGACGCCTGCGGAGCGGGTGGATGCGAACGGGAAGAAGGTCGAGGATAAGGGGGTGTGGGCGCGCGAGATCAAGATGCTGGAGCGGCTGGTGGGGATGGATGTGGAGAGCGAGGAGTTTTTGGCGTTGGAGAAGGGGTTGTTTGTGGAGGGGGAGGGTGAGCGGGAGAGGGTTGGTGGGCAGGTTGATCGGAAGAAGGAGAAGGATGCTAAGCCGAAAGTTGTCCGGAAGAAGAAAGGGGATGTGGAGCCGAAGACGGAGGATGTGGATGCGGAGGATGCAAAGCCGAAGAGAAGTGCGCCAAAGAGGAAGGCTGCGGCTAAGAAGAAGGTCGAGAGCGAGGAAGAGGATGACGAGGAGTGAGGGTGGTATCTCGAGACATGATTTTCACTCCGAGGACATCCAGGCTCTTGGGATACGGCGCTTGATCGACGGGCCAGGCCCAACTCCAGGTATATTGACTTTTCTCTACTATACCCCTCTCTATATCTATGTACGAACAGCCCCCTACATGTCGGCCTCGAACGCCCGCACCACCTGCCCCTTATCCTGCAGGAAGTCCTTGACGTCCTTGACGGTATACTCGCCGCGGTGAAACTATGTCCATTAGCAAACACGCCAACACCAGCATTTTCACAGCAACTCACCATGCCCGCGCCCAGCGCCGCATCTGTGCGCGTCTTGGCAAACACCTCGTCAAAGTGACCCGGGTTGCCAGCGCCACTGCTCGCGATGACCGGGATCTTGATGGCGGCCTTGACGTCGTTGATCAGCTCGAGGTCGAAGCCGCTGTTGCTGCCGTCCTTGTCGATGCAGTTGAGCAGGATCTCGCCGGCGCCCATGGCCTCGACGGCCTGGACGAGCTGGCGCACGTCGAAGTCGCGGCCCTCGCGGCCGCCCTTGATGGTGCACTGGTACCAGCAGTACTGTTCGCCGGCGGGGCCGGGCGTGGCTGTCTTGATGGTGTGGTGCGGGGTGGCGTCGGGCGAGGCGACGTAGATGCGCTTGGGGTCGACGCTGATGACGACGGCCTGGTTGCCGTACGCGGACGAGATGGTCTCGATGGCTGTGGTGCCTGCGAGCTTCTTGCCGCGGGCGTAGTACTCTTCTGCGGCTGTGACGGCGTCGGAGCCGATGCTGACCTTGTCGGCGCCCGATTTGAAGTACATGGTTGCGATGTCGAGGGCGGAGATGCTGGAGCCGTCTGTGTCGACGGTGTCGCGGATCCCGCCGCCAATGGTCAGAGGCACAAACACGGTCTCGCTGGTCTGGCGCAGGATCTCGAGCATGGGTGTGTCGGCGACGGGGCAGTTGCGGAAGGAGGTGATGTTGAGGAAGGTGACCTCGTCGGCGCCCTGCTCGTAGTACTTCTTGGCCATCTCGACGGGCTTGCCGAGGTTGCGCACTCCAGCGTTGCCGTCCTTTTCCCGCACATCGTACTGATCACCCTTTGTGACGACCAGATCGCCCTGGTCGTTTGTCCGCACGTCCAGACACGCGATCACACGCCGTGTCAGACCCTCCTTTGTGTCGGCGACCGAGGGCACCTCTGGCAGCTTCTGCGACCTCTGTCCATCCAGGAAGGCCTTGAGTACGCGCAGGCCGGCCGCACCGCTCTTCTCGGGGTGGAACTGTGTAGCCATAACGTTGTCCTTGGCCACTGCACCGACGAACTCCTCATCGCCGTAACGCGCCGTCGCGACCTGCCAGCCGGCCTTCTCGAGCTTGCCCTCCTCGTAGGGCACGGCGTAGGAGTGGACGTAGTAGTACTTGGACGTCGGCCGCAGCCCGAAGAGCGACTCGTCGGTGACGTGGCCGGGGCGCGAGGTGTTGGCGCTGTTCCAGCCAATGTGCGGCACGCTCTTGTCGGCATCGTCGAACTTGCGCAGGCTCGCGGGGACGATGCCGAGGCCCTCGACGCGGGTATCCTCGTCGGAACGCTCAAACAGCGCCTGCATGCCGACGCATATCCCCATGAACGGCTTGCCGGCGCGGATGTGGGCGCGGACGGGCTCGACGTAGCCGGCGGCGGCGAGCTCGCTCATGCAGTGTCCGAAGTGGCCAACACCGGGAATGATGAGTTTCTACGCGGCGTCTGCATCAGCGCGGGTCAATTGGCGTTGCGCGCGAGGGGGCGTACATGTGCAGCGGGCACGTCGGCGGGCGACTTGACCCACACGACCGTGTAGCCAACCTTCTCGATGGCATTGACGAGCGAGCGGACGTTGCCGGCGACGTAGTCGAGCAGGTGGACGGTCGGCATGGCGGGCGTAGAGGGTACGGAGCAGTGTGCAGTGGCTGTGAAGGAGCAGCGCCGCGCAAGAGTCGCCTGCGCTCACGGCTTGACTCAAAGTTTCGCAGCATCTCAGGCCCCGCCGAGGGGCCATGACGGCTGCGCTAGTCTAGCGCCAGCCCAGCGCCAGCCCAGCGCCAGCCTAGCGCCGTTGCCCGCCGACTTTTTGATTCTGAAGTCCGCGGCAGAGCGACCACCGCCGCCGCGTTGCCCATATCCACGCACCCGTTGCCCATATCGCCCCGCCGCCATGACGCGCAAACTCAAGCACCATGAGCAGAAGCTGCTGCGCAAGGTCGACTTCAACACGTACAAGTCCGACAATGACCACCGCGAGACGCTCGTCATGCGCCGCTACGCCATCCAGGGCCGCGACGACTACCGCAAGTACAACCAGCTGTGCGGCTCGCTGCGCCAGCTCGCCCACCGCATCTCGAACCTCGACCCCGCCGACCCGTTCCGCCGCAAGCAGGAGGATCTGCTGCTCGAGAAGCTGTTCGACATGGGCGTCCTGGGCACCGGCGGCCGCGGCCGCGGCAAGCTGAGCGACATCGAGCACAAGGTCACCGTCAGCGCCTTCGCCCGTCGCCGCCTGCCCGTTGTCATGGCCCGCCTGCGCATGAGCGAGCACCTGACGAGCGCCATCAAGATGATCGAGCAGGGCCACGTGCGCGTGGGCACCACCGTCATCACCGACCCGGCCTACCTAGTGACAAGGTGAGTGTGCCGTGATCAGCATCTGTATACATGCTGACCATCCCAGAAATATGGAGGACTTCGTCACTTGGGTCGATTCGTCCAAGATCAAGCGCAACATCATGAAGTACCGCGACAAGGTGGACGACTTCGAGCTCGAGGCCTTGTAAACTCACCAGGCCATTGCATACTACGGCGTTCACGGCTGCACGGCATCAGGAGGCGTTTCGTCAAAAGTTCAAAGATATCCAATACATTCCGTTCCCTTCCCTGTTTCGTCTCATGTCGCTCTAAACCATCCCATCTACGTCGGTGTCATCAACCTCTAGATACCGCCATCCACCTACGCCGCAGCAATCTCAAAGCCCTGCCACTTCTCGAGCCGCTCGCGACACTCCTGCTCATACGATTCCACACCCAGAATGTACGACTGGTTCTCTGCCTTCTTCCCAGGGACGTTCGACGTGTTCCACCAACTATTCGTATATGGAAAGAGCGTGTGCTCGACCATTGCGTTCATGTTGTTCTTCCATTCTTCCTCGGCCTCTTTCGTGGGCTCGATACTCGTTTTGCCTTCTCTCCGCAGCGCCGCGATGGTCTCGACAATCATGTCCGACTGGCACTCTACTTCGTGTTAGCGACGAGAACCATGAACGTGACCGGGACACACTCACCGATGATGGTCGGCCCGTTGGAGAGCGCAGTAGGCGCCTGCGGAGAGTACACCATGAACGCGTTCGGGAATCCGTTCATCGTGATGCCCATGTACGTTCGCACGCCCTCCTGCCACACGTCCTTCATGTCCACGCCGTCCTTGTTCTTCAGCCCCATGTTACACAGGCTCCCAGTAAAGGAATCAAAGCCCGTCGCGCACACAACGACATCGAACTCTCTTTCGCCATCCTCGCCCTCAAGACGCATCCCGTTCTCCGTGAAGGCAGCAATCGGGTGCGCATTCAGGTCCACGACCTCGACATTCGGCTGGTTCAGCACATCGTAGTAATCGTGCTCCAGTGGTGTGCGCTTCGTGTTGAAGAAGTACTGCGACTCATCTGGACACATGAGCGCCTGCTTCTTCGGGTCTGTCAGGCGCTGTCGGACCTTGTCGCGCCAGAACTCGTACACGATGCGGTTTGCTTCCTTGTCGGTTATGACGTTACTATAGTTCATCATGCTGAAGTGGAACGCGCCTGCCGCCCAGATTGTCTCGAAGTGCGCCTCGCGCTCCGCCGCGCTGACGTCTTGCACGCGCGTCGTGTTGTTCGGCCGGTCGAGTGGGAATCCTGTACGGCTCGCACGCCCCGTCTTAAAGAGCATCGGGTAGAAGGCTTTCCACGAGCGCTGCTCTTCGGGGGTCCAGGTGCGCTGGCCCATAGGCAGGCAGTGCGACGGGCGCCGCACAAGGTTGACGAGGTGCGAGGCCTGTTTGCCGAGCTCCTGCACAATTTGGACTGCTGTTGCGCCCGCACCGATGACGGCGACTTTCTTCCCTGTGAGGTCCCACTTCCGCGGCCAGTTAGACGAGTGATAGATGGAGCCTTTGAACGTTTCTTGGGCCTCCCATGACGGTAGGTGGGACCTGTGGAGGAGTCCAGTCGCCATGACTAGAAATTGGGCCCTCGCCGTTATCCCATTCTCGGTCGTGATAGTCCAGCGCGAGGACTCCTTGTCCCAGGTACAGCTGTTGACCTTCGAATTGAACGTCACGTCCTTCCGCAGGTCAAGCGACTTGTCGAGATGCGCAACATACTCCCTCAGCTCGTTGTGATCCGGGAAACGCTTCGAAAAATTCCAATCCTTGTACGCCTCCGGGATACTGAGCTGATAGAAGGGCGTCTCCGAGTCGACGCGCGCACCAGGATACCTTTCTCCCTTAGCGATCAATCTCCGGTGCCGTAAGGTTCTCCAACTCACCTGTTCCAATACCACACGCCGCCAAAGTCAGCCGCTAGATGCGTCAGCACACAAGCCAAAACACACGACATATCAACGCACCAGCCTCGAAGATGTGCACCCGCATCCCAAGCTTCCGCACGCGGTGCAGCGTGCTGATCCCCGACAGCCCCGCGCCAATAATGAGCACATCGTACTCGCGCCCCGCGCCCGGGGACGCCCCATTGCTATTGCCATTCACCATCCCATTAACACCTCCATTCACATGTGCATTCGCAGAAGCCATACCGAAGAACAAGACGCAGACACTACAGCCCCACCCACGCCGGCAGCCCCCCATCTAAATACCCCCCGATCCCGCAGCCTTACCCGCACTAGCCGCTCCCGAGTAGCACCCGGCGACTCAGCGCCGCAGCGCGTGCAGCCCAACGCCGCCGCGCCCGAGGTGCGCGCGTGCCTGCCCCGCAGCTGTGCGACCTCGCGTCGCGTCGCACTTGCTGGGTCATGCACGTGCAGGATCGGGAAATCGAGGCCGACGCGGAGGGGGCCCGGATGTGTGGGCGTGGCGGATAAGGTTCGGCTAGGCGTGCGGGCGCCGGGGGCGTGGAAGTGACATCATTTGCCGGATTGGATGGGGAGGATGCGAGGAGAGAGTTTGCTTTGGGAAGGTTTGTTGGTGAGGGATTGGGTTTGTGGCGTGAGGCGGTTAGGTGCGGGGTGGAAGGGGTTTGGCAGTGCTTGGGTGTCTGCGTATACCGACAGTCAGTCGAGATAGCGCTTGGTGGATACATGCACACTGTCGAGCAATGAAATAAGTCCTTGTATCAGCTATGTAAGCCCAACAACCTGGCACGAAGCCAACAGTCCACATGCCTAGTACAGCAGAGTTGTTTGCTTCAACTCTCTCGTGTCCCGAAAATGCCTGGTCGCTAAATGTTGTCGCCGTCCATAACGCCTGGCAGTGCCACTATGCCTCCCTGTACTCCCAATCCAACCAATAAATGCAATGTATGTGTATGTGTTCTGGACCGCACGAGCCACCTCGCAATCGCAGAGGCCAACACAGCATCGGTGCAGCGATGCATATGATCATCTCAGCCTCGAGCACGGCTGTGAAGATCTGAAAGCCTGATGGCAGTGAATTGTAAAGTTCGATTCAGTGCTCAGGTGAGCGATACGATGAATTCCCAGTTACCTGTTGGGTGTCAGTAAAGTCGTCTCGATACCGCAATATCCACCACGTCAGCGCTGCAACTCGATGCAGCCTGAGCAGAACCTCGGTCCACGTACCTTGCTTGAGATTGTCGGCCGTATCGTTCAGCAAGATGATGCGTCGTTTTGTGCAGTATGATGTCTTGTCCATCATCTCCACCTTGAGCCCCTGTAACTGGTCGATTGGCTTCTCGAACATCTCACTGAGGTTCTCTACTGCCATCTCTAGATCCTTCTGGTTGTCTTCGAAAATCTCCGTCAGGTTGTTCCTTGCCAAGTAGTACGCGAACGCGTACGTCCACTTCAGAACCTGTCGGCACTGCTGAAGCGCTTGTGACGCTTGGTCCAGGAACTGAACTTCGATCCATGACATGCCTGTGGAATTCTGCAGCTGCTGCATCTTCTTTTCGGTCTTCAGGTAGATGTCCTTATCGAGCTTCGCCGATTGTTCGTGGTTGGCATATCGGTTGTAGTAGTGTAGGTATCGCTCGAGCGATTGCCTGCTCTTGGCTTGTGCGTCTCTCGCGTCCGAGCCGCTCTTCTCCTCGTAGCGGTTGCAGTTGTACCAGCTGGTACCGTGCTCTGACCAAACACCCATACACATCCAGCAGAATTCGTGTCGACACTTCCTGCATGTCATGTGGTTACAGCCTCCGTTCTTTTCTATAGTCGAGACGCATTTCGGGCATTCCTTCGTGTTGGCCGATATCCAGTTGGCAGTCTCACTGTCGTCTTCGCACTTCTTCAGCCATTTCTTTACCAACGAGCAGGCCGCTGGCTGGTGATCGGTCAAGGTGCATCCAAAGCAGAACATGTGTCCGCAGTCGCAGTGAACGGTTGGTACGATCTTGTTGAGGTCTTTGCTCTTCACTCCACACTGTACAGCGTATTTACAGTCGGGTGCGGGGCACCATTTAAGGTTTTCTTTATCATCAACGTACGTTCGTGTGAGGAGCGTATGGTATCTGTCCGTATTAGCCGTGCCTTGCTGGGCTATGTCTGTATGACGTACCTATCGTGGAGATCTGTTGAAACCAAGAGATCCAGAGACTTTGTATCGACAATGCGGGTACAGCCCTCACCAGGGCACCTTATCCTCGCAGCCTCGCCTTCGTCTTGGATCTTGGTCGAGAGATACTGCTTGTAGCACTCTACACAGAATCGGTGCCCGCACTTCATCGCGAATGTGTTCATGTCTGGGCTGTCGTCGCAGCAGATGTCGCAGCAAAAGCCCTTGATCTGCTGTAGCTTCGGCGGGTTGGTCTGAGCGTCCTGTCCGAGCCCTGCATTCTCCAATATCTCCTCCGGCTTCTCCATGTATTGCTCGATCAGGCGCTCCTTGTTCCAGCGCATGTATCGAAGAAGTATTGCGGATGCCTCTGGTGGTTGCGACAGTATGCTCGATAGCTCGTCGATTTGCCCGTCCTGTTGTGCTTGTATCTGTACAGGGTCGAACACCTTGAAGTCGACCTCGTGAGCTTGTCTTGTAGGCTTAATATCCTTATCCTGTGTCTCGAACCCAACGTCGTCCTGGTCCATGTCGAAGTCGGAGTCTACGATCGTTTGTCAGCCTAAAAGCCCCGCTATGGGTCGAACAGGCACATACCGTCTTCGATGCCCATATCGCTGTCCTGATCCTCGAAGTCTTCCCCGCTCATAGAGCTGTTGAAGTCATCATCGGAGTCCATCGTGCCGGAGGCGTTTGTGGCGGGCGTAGCAGGTAGGTTGGCGATAAATGGTGGTTCTGGAGACCTCAGAGTCTTTTTGCGAGGCTCTTCGGAAGGGCTGAGTGTGATGTCTGCCTCAGAAGCCTTCCGCTTGTTGACAGTCGGCGGCGTCGTGGTGTAGAATGGGCCTGTCCCGCCGGATGACGGAACCAGGCTAACGGTGGAAGTGGTGGGTGATGATAAGCGCTCGTTGGTGACACGAGGAGGCGCCGAGGAGGCAGTCAAGCGACTGAAAGTATTCACAGTCCCCAAGTATTGGTCAGCGGTTTGCTATGTCACAAGATTCGGCGGATGGCTCGAGAGGCGCGTAGTTGGGGTGGGTGGATGCGGGCACCCTGGCTGGCGTCGCAGCGCACAGACCCCGAATTCGGAAGCGGCGAAGGCTGCAATGAATTTGTTCGCCGCAGTTGCCTCAGAGCTATCGTGGCGGCCTATTTTACAGTTTTCTTACGTTACAGATCAGTGCTTAGGTCTGGCTGCCTTCACGACAGTCAATCAAATTATTCAAAGCTCGGCAGTTTAGGAATCGTCTCCAGGGGCCGGCTTGCGGGGCCTTGCTACTGGTCACGTTGCTGCCGCATGTCTCGAAATCACGTGCACGTACCGCTTGAACGTGGCACACTGCAAGGGACATCCTAATGACATTTGATCTGATTGGCAACACTCTGCTGAGTACAACCTCAAGGTACGCAGAGCACTTGAGGATAGACGAAGGTCAAAAATGCGGTCTATTTGCAAGCCGGTCTACTCAGAGTCCTCATCTTCTTCGCTGTCTTCTTCACTCTCACTCTCACTCTCCTGCTGCAGGAAATCAATCAGAGACTTTGTCTTCACCCTCACCGTCGTCATGTCCTCGTTCTCGCTGCTCTTGTCGTCCTCCCACCATTGAATGATCCCCTCCTCTTCGATAGAATCCAACTCGACCAGCTTCGTCGCGGTGCTAAGGAGGATAGCATCACCGCTCTCCTTGCCGCATAGTTCGGCTTGAAGCAACAGCATGAAATCGACTTGGTCTGCCTTGTCAGACTGGTTCTTGTCGAAAATCGCGCGGTCAATTAGCTCTTTGTGTTGCCCAAAGACACTCGCGACAGCAATCTTAGTGGAATCGCCAGAGTTGATGAGCTGATGAACGCGCTTGACGAACGACGTTGCGACTGCGCGGCGGACTTGATGATCGGAAGCATTTGTACTCATACGCAGAGCCGTGAGCTCAAGTTGGATGTTGGCCGACTCGTGGCCTTCGACTAGTGAGTCGTAAATACTGGCAGAAGCATCGTGATCGAAGTTCGCAGCATGCTGGCTGTCTTGAGAGCCGACGGACAAAAAGCTGCTTGTTGTCGATCTGTCATGTCGTATTTCGTACTCGTCCGCCTCCGAGTCCGAGTTCAGGGTGGATATCGATTCTAGTGACAGATTGGCGAGGTTGTACACTATTGTTGTTAGTCGCCAAGGCATGAATGTGCTGCGTTGGTACGTACATGGGCCAGAAGATATGAGACTGTCGACAATCTCATCTTCGTCATCCTCGTCTGAGTCATGGAACTCAAAGCCATCTCCTCCCTTCCCGACTACCTCGGTATCTGGCTCGCCCCTAACGAGCTCCTGATCGTTTTCCCTTCTTCGCTTGGCACGTGTGATCCTGTGCTCTCCACGGATAGTCTTGCCCTCACCAATAGCCACGCCATACGAGATAAGCGCTCCCTCTTCGATGACGCAGTTCCTCCCAATGGAGGCCTCGTTCGCGATAACTGACTTCTTGATGACACTTCCATCTCCAACACTTGCGTAGTCCCACAGATATGCGCCATCGATCTTCACGTTTCGACCAATCTGGCAATGTCGCCCTATTATGCTGTTGGTGATTACGCTGCCGTCTCCAACGCTAGTGCTCCGCCCGATGACTGTTTTTGAGTTGATGACGCAGTCGCGCGCCAGAATCACACCCTCCTCTTTGTAAATATTGCCTTTTCCGAGCCGGTATGACTGTCCTTGTACGAGATTGCTGTCAGGGCACAGCGGGTATGCCCAGCGAGACACAATATCTTTGCTGACCGAATCGTATGCGTGAAGGTTCCGTACTCGGGCCGCGTAGTGGTCGGAGATGATGTGCGTGTGGAATGTTTTACCGTTCAATTCGTAGTCCTTGAGCACGCTGTGTAGGAAACCCTTCCTTGGGGCTTGGAAATCGAAGTTGTCGCTCCATAGGGCAAGGACATCTGGCGTGCAGATATCAATGCCGCAATCGATGAGGTCCTGTCGAATCTCGAGCTCCTGGTGGCCTGACAGCAGCTCAGGGTCTATGGATAGGAAGTGCGTTTGGTCGCGGTTTGGCATCTGCTCAAAGTGCAGGCACCTGTCCTTTTCAGGATCGATGACGAATACCGGGCTAGCCCCTCGAGCCTTGGTCCGGTGTGTTGTGCCTGCCTCGCGCAACACCATTGTCATAATGGCGTTCTTGTCCTTCACTCTCCTCGCTCTGTGTGCAGCGAGGGCGCCCTCCAGCGGCAGGTTACTGACGACGTCTCCGTAGACTAAGAGGAAGTCGCCGACGAGCAAGCTCCTGCTGTCCAGGTCGCGCATCGCGTCACCTATTGAGTGCGACGTCGACTGGATGAGCTCCAACCTGGAGAACGGAGATGACTGCGCGGACCATTTGGAGCGACTGATGTACTCCTCGACTTGTTGCCTGTGGGCGCCGCAGTACACAAAGATTTCTTCGACTCCGGCATTGGCGAGGAACTCGAATGTGTACTCGATGAGTGGGGTGTTTGCGAGGGGCAACAGACACTACGTGCTCGTCAGTATGCTGCGCAACAGATCCAGTGAGGGACCTGACCCTCGGTCGTTCGAGTGTGAAGGGACTGAAGCGTGTCTCGAAGGGATCCGCGAGAATCTATGTTGTTAGCAATATACACCTGCTTGCATGCACTCCTACATACTACTGCCTGGAGAGGGTCTTCGCGCTCCTCCTCGCCGGCTTTGCCTTTATCCTGGGCCTTCTTACCCTTTGGCGGCATCGTCAATTGTGTGGCGTTACGCGTGTGGAGTAGTCTGCGGTCGCAATTCTGGTTAAGGTTGGCAAAAGGTTGGCGGAGTCACGCCCCGCAGTGTTATCGATACGCCAAAAAGTTTACGGCCTGCTCGAAACTGCCAGGCCGCGGAGCGATCGCTGACTCATACGAATCGTACAAGGGTCGCATGAAATCCTGGGAAACCCATGTGTTTAGCGTTCTGTGGGGTCAGGTTGCGCTGCGTCTTCCCGCAGTTCGAGGCGCGTCCCACGAGGGCGGACGTGAGGATCTAGAACACTGCCTTCAATGCTTATTGCAACGACGCTCCTCCAGGTCGCGTCATAATCCCTGTCAACATGGAGTACGCGTTAAACGCGATCTACTTCTGGCAGAGAGATCGTGATGCTCAAATTACCATTGGTTGTTCACTTGGCGCCCGGGTGCGATCCTTCAGATAACTTGATACGACTCAGAACGCAAAATATGTCTAACAACATCACACTATCATAGGTGTGTTGTATCTGATATTGATTCTTCGATCGAAAAGGCTCTTCATCTGGTCACAGGCCTGGGCCTGTCGATGGAAGTATACCTAATGTCTCACCAAGGAGCGTTTGCTCCTGACGGACTGCCGATTGGACAATGCCTGGTCCTTGAACTCCCTCCTAATAAAAAGCAAAACTGCCTATCGCCCGCGAAGACCCTTCCAAACCTCTGCGCTGTTGGCTTGTATTCCAACTCATAGAGCGTCCGGGGTCCGGGATTTCTTGCTTTTCCATACTTTCCTACTACACTTCTTCCAATGACTGTCCGCCCGCAGTGAGCCCTTCGCATGCGGAGCGTCAAAACATTTTAAGACTTGAAAGTTCGGCTACAAGTGAGATCCGCAATTGCTCTCCTTTTACGGCTTTCATCGCGGTCTCGGCTGCATAGGATTCATTTGCGGTGGCATTTGCGGTGGCAATTGCGGTGGGAACATCTGCTGTCGTTTGGCAGGGTTGGTCATATCGTCGCCTCCCGATATGTCGGAAATCTGCCTTCGATGACCTCCCGGGGGTAGTTGTTGCTGCTGTCTTGCCTGCATCGATATCTGAGCCGAAGCGCTATATCCTATACCTGGTTGCATAGGATTGACACCGTAAGGAACCGGATGATGCGGTGGCTGAACTTGCAGGCCTTGTGCGTACTCGTCCGGCATGTTACTTCCGACGGGCGAAACGCCTGGCAGCTGGTTCGGCGAGTTCCAGTTGCTGACGGTTGCAGGCGACTTGGCCGGCGAATCCTCCTCTTTCAGCATAAGCTGCCTGGGTACTTGTACGGGTTGAGGTGCCGGCATTGCCTCACCGTGCGGCGACGCCTTCTTCAAATGTACCAAATGTTTCTCAAGCATGTGGAGTAGGCCCTCCTTCGTGAATGGCTTCGGCAATACATCGTTCATGCCGTGCTGGAAGTACATGGAGATATCGTCACTTCTAATGTTCGATGTCATGGCGATAATCGGCGTAGTGTCGAACTGTCGGATCAGATGGCAAGCCGAGACACCATCCAAGTTTGGCATGATAATATCCATCAGCACCAAATCGTACTTGGACCCAGCGTTCATCTTGTTGACAGCTTCAAGTCCATCGAGCTACACAACGTCAGCTACAAGATTAAATCGTATATCATAGTCACACTTACAGCACTGTCAATGGCGCAATGGAAGGCATAAAGGAACTTGCTTCCAATGCGACGGCACGTGGGGTCGTCTTCAACCAGCAAAATCTGCGGCGGACGAATCCATCCAGGGTCTGCAAATTGGCCTTTCTTCCTGACCTCTACGGGTTTGGCCTCACTCGTTTCTGGCGCCTTGGGTGGCATTGCGTACGGAATGTTGTTGATGTGCTCGCTGTACATTGGATCGATTCCATTGTTTTGGCCAACAGGATAGACGAGGTTGTCGAGGTTGTCAAGACGCATCGAGCCGGTTGACGTGGCCGAGGGTGGTCCACGGCTGGTAGGTCTGGTGCTACCACGTAATAGGTCCGGTGGCGGTGTTGTCAGCGTACCGTTCATCCTCATAGTGATCTCGTTCATGTGCTCCAGGTTCCTGGGGTTCAACATTACGTCGGCATTGGTTTCGCTGAGAAGCTTAGAAGCGTGCTGTAACGGAGAGGCTGGGTGATCGTCGTCGTTGGCTTGTGCCTGGGGCTCGGCTTTTCCGTTCTGCGCCGCGGATCCATTAAACAGCAGCTTGCTGTTGCGCCGCTGTTGGGAATCCACCCCGTGCAAAAACGTCATTACGTTTTGCATGACATGCTCATGGTTGACAACGGTCTTTTGAAGGCCAATGACTTCCTGCAGCAGCATTGAGTGATGGATGCTGAGTTCGTTGTAACGTTGCTCCAGAGTGTGCAGTTGAGCCTGGGTTGCCATCAACTGTCCGCTGACCATATCCATCTGTTGTGAAGGCAGACCGATTTCATCCGCGCTCGTCTGATTGGGCTTGCGCGGCGCAGGTGCTTTTCTGCGAATATTGTCGAGTGCGTCCTTATTGTTCATCTTAAAGTCAGGGTGCTTGAATTCCCACGCCTGCAAATTGTTAGCGTAAGGGACTGCCAAAAGTCATCCAGAAAACTAACACCAGGGCCGTACTGTGATTGACCATTCTCTTCGTTGTTGTGTCGCACTTTGTGAAAATCATATTTGTTAAGCTGGCGAACGAAACTGGCGAAGTTGCTGTGCTTGAAATGCTTGGGAAGTATGTGTTTGGTGAATTTCTCGTTCTGGGGCTGTCAGTAATTCCTCCTTGGACTGATCGGGCCGCATCGACGTACTTCAAGCACGACAAAACTGTCACCGTCATTCCCCCATCTGACTACGCTTTCGTCGCTGGGGTTTTCCAGCATCCTTGCGCGCGTTAGCGTGCATTGGTCCAACTCATCTGGCGTTGACATACTTGTAAAGCTTGCGAACCTGCGACCTTAATCAGCGTTGGGTAAATAGAACTTTGCGATTGCGAACGTACAAAGTCGCTGGAGTTGCTCGAACCCGAGCCTCCGGCGCTGTTCGAGTCCATGGCCGCTATGTTACGCGCAGAGCGGTGCGTCCAATGTATACGGCTATTTGATCAGGAGCAGATCCTCCAAGAATCTTTTTGTGGCTGAAAGTGCAAGAGCACTTGCGCGTCGAGGCTTGGGGCGACTAAATCCCCAATGCCTCAGATCTGCAGTTGATAGGGAGTCTCAAGGCGATCGCGATGCTTTGGGCGCGTGAGGCTCACGCCGAGTATAGAAATATGTCAAAAGCTGGGGCACAAGAATCGGGCGTCCGAATGTCGTAATGCCGCAGCATGGGCGAGCCTGCAGTTAGGCGATGGGGAACAAGAGGTCGATGGGGGATCTGGACCTTTGAGTGTAAAAGACTGACGGGCAGGGCTCGCGGCATCTTAGAGCGGGCTCTTTGACACTAGGAATCGCCCTAAAGCAGGTTAGCAGTGCTAAACAGGAATGCGCGCTGCAGTGCCGCTAGCGCGCCGAGCGCAGTATTGACCAGGGTACTTTCGAGGGCTTTGGGTTGGAACACCCAAATTGCACCTGGCAGGAGATGATAAACGCCCAACCATGAGTGCCAGCTGCTACACGCGGATATGCATCGGTACAGGGTCGCGCTGCCAAAATATGCCATCCACGCTTCCTGCTGTCTGATCGTCTTCCGTCTGATCGTCTTCTATCGGCGAGTTGCTGTACCGTAGGCCTTGGCACAGGCTATGACGATTCAGCCAGCGCCGCTGCGCGACGATCCGCATTAAAAGCAAACTAGCTAGAAGGCAGCCTGCATCGGCTTCTACGCAGCCAGACGCACTATCAGTGTGCTCCTGTAAGCCTCATCTGCTCCGCGGGGCTGTCGCTCCTAGTTTCGCGCGTCTAGTGACATGTGCAGCGGGAAACACGAGAGCAGTGTTGAATGCCCTTACTTTGAATACGCTCGGACCACGTTAACCTCCACCAAACTAAGAGACGTGGCTGCCTGAGCTTTTCGGCCGATCCCTCCTTGGACAATCTGCAGAGCTGCCGCCAACGACATCGACAATCCGTACGGCCCACCGGTACCAAACCTCCGTGATCAAGCTCCATCTGAAATCAAGCCCCCATCTGAGATCAAGCCCCCATCTGAAGTACCTACCTATCATGTTCGCTGCTCGACAATTGTCTCTAGCGCGTCCCGTCGCCGGCCGCCGCCTTTTCCATGCAACGGCTCCTGCTTTTGTCAAGGCGGGAGACAAGCTTCCCAATGTTGAGTTGATGGAAAACTCGCCTGGCAACAAGGTCAACCTTGCCGACGAGCTGAAGACTGGTAAAGGTCTCGTCATTGGTAAGCCACTGAACCCTCCACCATAAATGCAGTCTCGTGTTTTCTTCGACTAATCAACTGTCGTGAACAGGTGTTCCAGCCGCGTACTCGCCTGCCTGCTCGGAGAACCACATTCCCGGGTACATCAACTCTGCTAAACTCAAAGATGCTGGCAAGGTCTTTGTTGTTTCTGTCAACGACAGCTTCGTGTAAGTGAGCTCGAGCAGCTGCCTAGTTCGTGCAATCGGGTTCAACATCCCTCGACTGCTGAGACTGTCTCGGATGGAGGTGCCACCCGTTGCTCTCAATTTGATGCAAACGTGACTATCACTTGCAGCACGAGACGCCTTCGTGGTACTTGTGGCGTTACCACACAAGCTTATGTCTTGGACTGTGTTACTATCGCCTCGCATGCTAGACATTAGGTTCTTGTCACTGACTTGGCATAGCATGAAGGCATGGGGAAAGACGCTGGACCCAACGGGTTCGAGCGGTGTAAGTCAACGCGGTATCCTTGTTCCTGTAACAATGTGCTTATATTACTAGATTCGATTTCTCGCAGACCCCAGCCTGGCCTTTACCAAGGGTCTTGACCTCTCCTTTGATGCTGCATCCATCTTTGGTGGTGACCGCTCCAAGCGTTATGCCCTCGTCATCGAAAACGGTGCTGTTAAGGAGGCGCACGTTGAGCCGGATAACACTGGATTGAACGGTATGTCTGAAACTCCCTTCGCAGAGTCTCACTCACTGACCATACATCAGTCTCTGCTGTAGATAAGGTCTTGTGATTCTTCCATTGTGACGCTCGGTCATAATTGCCTTTCCGCCTACCGACACATCAATAAGTTGGTTAATGCGGAGAATCAGACTGAAGGGCTGTCTCTTCCCTGAGATTGCTTTGTGATTAGTCAAAAGACAATTAAAGTTCTCTCGAGATGATTCCTCTCCATTTCCCATTGAGGTGAAAATCTACGGTGAACTGAAATTGGGATCATTATTTGGATCATTATTCGGCATTCAAGTATGTCGATGTTTTCGCCAGGATGAACGTTGCAGTCGAGTCAATGAAAGCGACCTCGACAGCTTAGTGTTATTCATGTCTGCACTGACCAATTCCAGAATGTCAAAGGGGCTACTTCTCCGAAACTATCTAATTTTTTGCGATGATTTGCCTCCGGGAAATATTGAACGCTTGAATGCTTCCGCGCCCCCTGAACAGCTCTTCAAGACGACGACGCTACGTACCAACCACATGTTGCACTATGCTCGATCATACATATCTAGTGTCACACAAGCTTGACATTGTCTTGAGCAAGCTTCTAGAAATCATATATGTAAACACCTGTCGTCTTTGCAGGTAGTTTGATCACTTTGCGAATATATCACTTCTTGGAACCCGCTAAAAAAAAGGTGAAGACCCACGGCGAAGTGTAGACCGAGCAATTCGTGGATCTCATTATATCAAGAGCAGCCATGGTTCTCTACTTGCTTGCGAACGCGCAAGACCCTAGATCTCGCTTCTCAGCCGGAATGTGCGGCGAGATGTCGAAGTCAAAGATGTCCATTGGCAAGCCCATAGTCGTACATGCGTTGGGAATGTCAACAATGCCAGCCACATGGCCCTGAACTGGAGCACAAGAGAGCAAAAGGTAGATCTGGTAGTCGTTGTAACCTGTGACCAAGTCAGTATCTGCGATACCTTTGATGAGATATCAGGTCGGGAAAAAAGGGACTTACCATATCGTCTCAGATACTCGATCACTCGCAGACTTGTCTGTCGATATGCAATCGTCGTGTCCAGGTAGTGTTGCTTGCCATGCTCATCAACCGAGAACCCTTCGAAATAAATGTATCTTCCCGGCCCAAACTGTGGCTCTACAGGTCCGGGGATGTAAATGGGGCTCTTCATGTCCAATTGCTTGATGCCGCCCTTCATGACAGAGAACTTGATTGTGATGACACCTGCCATCTCAATCGCACCGCAGAAAGAGATCTCTCCTGGAGGATGTCAGCGCCACTCAGCTTGGCCCACTATGCGCACTCACCATCTCCTTGCGAAAAGTGCAGGTCGCCCACACTGAACTTTGCCCCTTTCACATGAACAGGGAGGAAAACCTTAGAACCGCGTGAGAGGTTCTTGATATCACAATTGCCGCCATGTTCGGGGCGTCCGGGAATCGTCCTCGCGCCTTCCTTGCCCACCTTCTCCTTCAAGTCCTTATCAGCAGAGCCGGCGTGCACATTTTTGGGCTGCGGCGGCTCGGCAACAACGCGGTTGTGCGTGGTTGCGCAAGCTTCGATCAGCTCGCCCTCGCGCTTATTCCACGTCGCGAGGATCTCTGCGGAGGGCGCGCAGCCCAGGATGCCGGGGTGGATTAACCCGGCAAAGCGGACGCCGGGGATGTGGCGCGAGGAGCAGAAGATGCCTTCAAAGTCCCAGATGGCCTTTGCACTGGAGTGTTCTTAGTGTTATGCGCCGGCACCGGTTGAGCGGGAAACATCGGGAAGAGTAACTCACGGCTCAGGATAGATTTCGTCCAGAAAGCCGCCTCCGTTATCCTTAGAAAAGACGCCGGTGAAGCCCCAGGGCTGCTCATCCAATGGCTGAACATCCTGAATTTCTAATACCAGGACGTCGCCTGGCTCCGCTGTCTCGATGTCAAAAGGTCCAGTGAGATAGTGAATCTTGGTGAGGTCAACGTCGCGCATATCATCAGCACTATCGTTGTTGCCAATTTGACCGCCTGTCCAGTCTACGCATTCGATCTTGACGACTTCGTTGTTTTTGATAGTTCCGATTGAGGGGACTACGGCACGTCAGGAGGGGCACCAGTGCAACAGAGGAGTGGAACTTCACTGTCGGGGTGCCAGCGGTTCTACAAAGCTGTTAGTAAAAGGAGTGAGTCTTGTGAGATATTAAGGGTTCGTACGTGGAGAACATTCTGCTCGGCTGCTGGCTGATCGAGATCAACCTTTGCAGCGTACCTGAGCCCTTTTTTACCCATGATGATGATTAGAGAAGCTTAGCAGGCGACGACTGGGAGCGTGGATAGATCGATCAAAGCAACGAGTGGGTGCGCGAACCAAATTCACGTTCAGAAGGGTATACCGGCTATAACAATCATGGGCGCGGGGTACATTTATCAAAGGTACATTCATCAATTGCTATCTCGACACTCTACCCGTTCCGAGGAGACGGGAACCGAACTCGAGCGGCTCAGCTGCTCCATGTACAAGTAGCTTGATAAGCTTGGTGATAGCCGATAGGGTGAGTTTACGTATCGTCGGATAGAACAGCTGTACAGAGCTAAGTACTGCTTCTGGCAAGGAGCTTGCCCCGCAAGTGGAGTCCGCGGGGTTAAGCCACGTCCTCTAATTCCCATGCCATCATCATACAGCGGCAGCTAAGGGTTCAATAGTCAACGCGCTTGTCACAGCGACGCCTCAAGTGCCCGATACGGATACCTGTCACTGCGTCCTGGCGATTGGCCAAAGCACTAACGGCAAGCTCGGTTCCAAGCGTGCTCAGTCATAAGCAGCTTCCTTTTTGGTGACAAAAAGCATATCTAGCTGAATGTCTTCCGTGGTGTCTGGCGAACATCCGATTTGAAGCCAGGCTTGTGCATGCTGACGTTGTAAGCATCTATATGCTGCCACGGCAACTCTAGGAACTCGTGTTTGTTTTTCCAGTGAAGTGATTCCTCTTTGAACTTTTCAGCTTCGTTTGGTGGTAGAGGTGGCTCAGTGATCTTTGTGATTAGGTATGCGGTCGATGCTTCGGCCAAGCCATAGATCAGGACACCAACAAGCGGAATCTTGACGAAGACGTAGAAACCAAGACCGAAGCCAAAAAGGACACCGGCGCGATCCTTGAACCACAGCTTCTTTTGCTCCTTGTTGTAGCGAACACGTGCAAAGTATGGCTCCAGCTGGAAAAGGTTAATGCCGGTCAATCGACGCAGAATGGACGTATGACATACCAATTCACGCATGAGCGTACGAGATGAGAAATAGGCTTGCAAGAAAGAAACCAAGTATCGTCGTGGCAGCAGAAGAGAGCCTGCGAAGATAGCAATCGCAGGCTGGGTCCCTACTGCCTTATTGAAGGTGTAGAAACTGGCAGCTGGCAGCACAAATTGGCCGACATACGGTAGGTATGACAATGCCAACACTGCCAACGAGATACCCGCTTTCCGACTCTGCTTGACAGCCATCAATATCACAGTATCTTTTATCGATTTCTTCTTCTCGTTCGGGTCCTTTGGTGCGTGAGTGGGATATTGCTCGAGGTTCTGCGCGTACATCGCCCGAAGATTGTGCGGATCTTCGGACTTGTGCTTCTGCACATAAGTGTGGTCGACCCATTGAAGGGAGTCCATGAACCTAGCCACGGTGTAAGGATACCAGACGCCATACGAGGGATTGTTACCTACATCCGATCTAAGGTTGGCGTAACGTAGCGCATCATGGTCATGAGGAAAAAAGGCACTTGGAGAACTGTATGCTCAAGGAAGTGCAGTCCATCTATCACGCTGTCATCCCAAGTGACATTGTTCGTGTTCACGAACAGAGAGACGATCCATAGTAGTATCCTGACACCAACAATCTGGAGAAGTTTTGTCAGTGACCATACTTCCTGGACATATATAAAGATAAGAAGAACGGTGATCGTCTTGGGGTGTTGGAGAGCGGAACAGAAAGCGCATATGGTCTGTTGGAAGCGACGTTCTCGGCCGTGTGTCCATCTGGGTCCTCGAGACGCGGGGTACACATACAGGTATTGATACGAGGATTCGAATAGCAACTCCAGCAGCTACAGCGATTGCCGCTTGGCGGTAGTGATCAGACGTGAAGAGACCTGGATTCTGGAGTGCGCGATTTACTGTAGCACATGTCAATTCTGCAAGCAGCAACGCTGTCTGTGAGCGCTTCATACCTCCAACTAGCGTCAATTGCGCTCCACGCAAGATCGCATTAGGGTCGAAGTTCGACATTCTTGGCTGATGTGAGCTCTCAGCGAGTTGATGTTGCTGGTGAGGACAGCAAAGGACAGCAAACTCGTTCCAGAGCACAGTGTGCGAACCAGTGGAGCTGCAGCGCAATGACGTACCCGCCCCTTCCGGACAAGACGCAGTCAGCTCAGGGTCCACGCAGACTAGAGCTATGGGTCTGCATTTTGACTGTTGACACAGAAACGTTCGGCGCGTTGCTTGTGACTAACTCCGCTCCGAAAGGCTAACTTAACGGTGATCGCCTGTGTGGACCCCGTAATTTCTGTGATTGACATCTGAATCGCGGTGGATCCCGTGAAACTCATACCTTGCGCCAAGCGTTCGAAGAGCAAGGCACGCCGCTTCAACCTAACGACTCGGGCGCCAACAACACAAAATAACACAACAGGAAGACACGTACGACGTTTGCATCGCTGTTTGCGCTGTACGAACGACACGTAGCACGACACAACGAAAACGATATGCATGTATGAGCAACTACCATGTCCTCCCCGCTGGCTCCCTCGAGAACTCCAGAACACGCGCCGCCTCCGCTGCACCATGGACGCCGCTCATTTACAGTACCTGCTCGATTAAGAAGTAGCCCAGTACCAGCCGCAGCACCAACAGTCAGCGCCGACGGTATAGAGACGCTGGTCGTCTGCCCGCACTCAAGGATCGTCTCCTTTGCATCTGCAAGCGCTTCGGCTACCAGCGGAGGAAATCACGTCGCTTGGAAAACACCCACTGAGCGAACCCTTGCCGTTGGTATGTCGTCATGCTATGATGAGCGTGTTCCCAACTAACACGAGTTCACAGGTGTCCTGCGCATCTACCGCGTGACAGCATCCAATGTGTCCTTCCTGAACTCCGGCAACCTCTTGCACACCATCTTCCCTCGATCACAATGCTGGTGTGTAGACGGACAGTCAGTCTTTGTACTTAGAATCAGACAAGACTCGTACTATCGCATGGAGCTACCCTTCGACACGGATGAGGACAAGGCCAAGATCGAGCAATTCAAGTCAGTGCTAAGCCAGGTCTTGCAGTACGAAAAGACCCAGTGTCCATTCACACGAAGCTTCGAAGCCGATCTGCCTGAACGCCCGAAAACGCCCCCGCGCAAACGCCCTACTCAGAGACCGACACAAAAAGCAAAGAAGTGGACCTTCGACAAGACGTGGATGCCGGAGGACGGACCGCGGCCCTCAACACCTTTGCAAGAAGGTTCTGAATCAGCAAACACATCCTCTTACGAAGAAGACGATCGGTCCAGTATTCACACTGACACCAGCGATGTGCCCATTCCCGAAACACCTGGCACCGTCTTTGAGAATACACCGCCACCAAAAGCTCCACGGAGGCTGTCGGTAGCTGAACGCGCACAACTGTTTCAAAGCCCGCGTTCAGCCACTGCGCCAATACATACAACAAGAGACAGGTCTTTGTCATCAGTATCCATGATGGGCTGCATCCCAGAAATGTCGAAGCACGAAGAGAAAAACAATGTGCAGGAGATTAGTACTAGGCCAGTAGTGACCGAGCGTAAGCCCTCCACGGATGCTGCTAGTCTGTTGTCAAGTACAGACTCCTTCTACTCGTTCCACACGGCCCGCCGAAGTCCTTCGCCGCCCTTCTTGGACGCTGAGGTTGAAATTCTTAACCCTTGGGCGACCAGCCTACCAAAGCAGGACAATGCGAGAGGTCGAGCTAGGCATCGCCGTGACCTTTCGGAGCTCACTGTTCGAGCTGCATCTACAGATCACGCCGAAAAGTCTGCTAATGTGACACCTGTCGTACCACTTCAGCCGATCACAACGCCATTAATCGACGTACGCCCCTCATCTGCACCTCACACCCCTCCACTAGTGAGTGACTCGGATGAAGACAGTCTTGGGCAACCTTCGTTGGATGTGCCCACGCCGCCTGACATGATCCGCATGAGAAAGCTTACAGGCGCTTCACCGCGACGAGCGTTTTCTCCAATGCCCCAGCCGCAGAATTTGTGCTTTCCTACCCGGAAAAAGCCAGACCAGAAGTTCACGACCGCTCTGGTCCGCAAGACCTGCGAGATTGTTCTTGGTCCTCCGCAGCACCTCGTATCACTCATGCTGCGCATAGCAGCAAGCATTTCCAAAGGCTTTGGTTTTTCCACTTATCGTGTTCGACGAACTAATAACATACCCGGCTCCTGGGAGTCCAGTGGTGAAGAGGATGAGTGGGAAGAAGATGACTTCGGCATTCCCCTTAGTAACCTGGGGGAGCCGGGACGGAGGACAGGGCATCCTGGGGAGCTGGATTAATGTTCACGCATGACTACTTGCGTACTGTACAGACGATACCAGGCGTTTACTTTTTTTTCATTGGCATTTACATGGTTGAGCAGCATGACGCGGTCACGGTTTGACTGCATACGGTTTTGACGGACAGGGAAAGCTACACGATTGTAATATCACGACATACTTGAGGGACGGTTGGATTTCTGGTTGCATACGAACTAATATTGACTGGGAACGGGTGGACGTTTGAATGAATTATCTGAAGGATGAAACGTCAAGTTCATTCGTGATAACTGAGAAAAGGACAATTGATTTCTAAGCTCCTGCTCTAATGCTCTGCTATTGCGTGCTTTTCGTATTGCAGAACAGGCGGGATAGAAGCACTTCTGATTGTTGACTTTGCATAGCGTAGCTCCTACCTCACTAAGAGGAAAATTCTACTCTTCTGTTGATCTATCAACTTTCATATGTGTCCCAGAGTTACCTAGGTCAAGACCTGAAGCCCACTTTCCAGACAATACGAGAGCCTACCCCACCGCTTATGCGCGAGCCACTATGACGTATCACAACAACAAAGTCATAGCAACTAGGTATGACGAATGTCATGGAGCAAGGAAGCTCTTCAATTGTTTGCAATGGCACTGTTGCTTGCGATCGTAAAGGGAAAACAACGTGCCTGTACTTTCGGGACGCAGCCGTCGGCCCCAACATTGGGCGGTCTGCAGCTGGACTCCTGCACACCACCACGAACGCTCACTCATCTTCAGCCATAAGCTTCTCTACGCCCAACGGTGATCACGCGTCGCGAAAACCCGCCAGTTCATCATGTGAACGAGTCTCATCATGCTGTTTTCCAGACCCTGATCAACGGCTTGTGATGCAGAGCAGGCGATCCCAGCAGGATGCCAGCCACCGCCACACTTTTCGTTCCAGCCAGCTTTTTACTGACAACCAACTTTTGTCATGGCGCCCAATGACGGACTCATTTCTGCTCCACTTGAACTTCCAGTAGCTGCACGGTGAGCAAATAGGTCCACTGACTTGCTTGTACATTGGATGTTGCGGTCGTCGGTGGCAGGCGACCCGCCTCTTTGTTTATAGCCCATTATGCGCCCACGCGACGAGGTTTGTCTGTAGGGTTGTCTGAGCTTTCATGCATGCTGTGTTACGTGCACAATCAACAAGAGTACGTGGTCACCTATCTTTATTAGGGTTGGTTTCCAAGAAGACGATACGAATTTGGGGCACCATGGACTTCAACCCGGGTATCAGAACTGTATGCCGCGTACCGACAAATCACTTCTACGACAAACCACTTCCTCCGATACCGTACGGAGATGCCTTCGATATTGAGGTGGAGCTTGTGCCTAAACCACTCTTCAGCAGACCGACAGTGCTGCCTCCAACTTGCGCAGCTTATGCAGCGGTGGAACCGCAATCGCCGATCTATATACCCTCTGTCTCCTCAGCGAACATATCACGAACGTCTTCTCTCCAGTCATCGCGGCGCAGCACATCCTCTTCGGTTTCATCAATGTCGACACCTCTGAGCTCAGCGCCAACATCACCTTACTGCCAAAGGCGTTCGCTTGAGTTGACATGCACATCTCCATCGACCGTGTGGTACACACCAATATTCACACCAGAGCCTCACCCAAGACGAACATTGAGAAGGAGAGTTAGTCCTACTCATGATACGCTAAGGGGGTTGAGAGCAAAAGAGTCAGACGCATGTCTACAGAAAATTTGTGACGAGCGAGTGGCCGCCTACCTGAGTGGTTCACTGTGGTCAGGAGCCAAATTTAAGCCAGAGCTGGCCGCAGTGGAAGACGATTGATCATCTCAAAGGTGTAAGTTTTTACATGAAAACAGATTACAATGACTCTCTACTAACGTTATTCAGTTTTGGCTGATGACCAGCGACGTTTCTTTCAGCTTAGTCTGACATTGTAAGGACGGCAACGGATTCGACGGCGTTTTTATTGGAGCTCTTTATCATGATACCCCAACTTGAGGGCAGGGAAACACTCTCCCCACTTTCAAAGCTATACCCTTTTCTTTTATCTGGTCGTTTCGCGATCACTGTTCTTGAATCTCGTTGTATCCGTAATTGTCGTTGCGCTATTTCTACATTGGAACGCTGTATGGCTGCAAGTCCCTCAAAACTCCATCAAAGCTCTTAATAGACCCGGGCGCCTTTGAAGACATAATTTCATACACACTTCTTACTCGCAGAATCCTTCTCGCATGGTCATCCCTACTGCCAGGTGCAATTTGAGTATCGGCGGTCTCTGAGCACAGCTCAAATCTGACACCGAGTTGAAGGACACGAAAGTTTACTTCCAGAGACATCTAATATATCTGCGACTCTCGCCGAACTCCGAATTGCTTTTAAAATTATCGTGCACATTCAGGTCCTCACTCTTCTGAGACTAACTCCAGTTGGATGGTGATACAGTCTCATTGGCTTCTCAACAACCACAACTTCAGACCATGCCTTTACAATGCAGAGAGTAGGTGCGCGACACGAATGTATTAATGCGACTGTTTCTTTCCGTTCGTGCCCCATGCTGCAGATTTGCGCGGTACGCGTCACAGTTCTTACCTCGAGCCGTGCACTTCCCTGAAGCATATATTGTTGTCGATATGTGAATCATGCATGGAACCCGCTTGCACGTCTGAATTTTCGTGGTAGACTATACGAAGTAGTCGTATGGTAGCGTGCTTCCTGTCACGCGGAAATGAGCATGTGGCCAAGTACTTATACAAGACGGTGAAGAAAGCTCCATAGGCAGGGAAGGAAAGGATGTTTAAGTCTGCCAGAAACCTTCCGCTAGAGTGGATTTTATCGCCAAAGACGTATATCCTGAGACTGTTAGTCCTTTAATGGTATAGCAATAGAGAAGTTTCGGGCACAAGGGCATAATTCGGGAGCCAAAGCACACGCAGTGACAAGGTGGCACCCGAAATTCAAGCTACTGAATACGGTCATGTGAAATGGGACTGCTTTCGGAGGAGTATTAGACCCGAACCTACATACCCTCACCGATCAAAATCGCTGCTGACGTTTGTCCTTTCTTTGAATAAAGCATTGCTCTCCAAACTCTCTGTGAGTGCAGGCCCGAAAGGGGCAGTAAACACCGTCTCAACCGACGATGTTGTGCCACAGCGTAGAATTTTACTGTTCGGTGCCAGCTTTACTTCGTAAGTCAATTTACCTAGATTGAATTTGCTCCCATACCCTCAGGCCCGGCGCGGATCATTACGCCGTCCCTCTCGCATCGAGCCTGGAAGGGAAGTTTCCAGGTTGATGTCCCAGGTTGCTGCAGCCACATCCGCTAGTACGCAGTAACCGCGAGCCTTGGCTGGACCAACGGGCCCTTTTGCGTCAATGCCCGTAGCAGCACCCGCGTGATGAGTTGGGGCTCGCTTACACGCTTGGAAGGATTGCCAGTGAGGCAGTCACACGGCAGCGGAGACGTCACGCCCGCTTGAGATGTTTTCGACCTCTGTGGGGGCACGCAGCCACTGGTCAAAAATCGGCTGTCCTTGATGCAGCTGGGCGTCGATTGTCTCGAAGGGCACAGGCTAGTGACTGGTAGCAACAGCAGGCAACCAGTGAGCGACGGACCGTAGGATCGGATCTGGAAGCATGTCAAAGGTGGATCATCTGAACGACAGGGATCATTGTAGGGTTGGTGGTCAAAGCTGATGTGCGTGGAAACGACCGTGACAAGACATGTTGCCGGTCGTCTCCGCGGTAATGCGCCGGTGAGGCTACTCTCAGTCCTGCTGCCGTCTCCACGACGCGGTGCGCTGAAAACTGCGAGCGTCGACCGTGATGTTGCTATTCAAGATGCTGAAGGTGCGGCCTGCGCACACAGCCGAGGGTGGCGCGCGCGCAAATCTGCGAGCGCCGGACGTCCCTCTCACCGCACGTTATCTCTTTCACCACAAATCCAATCTAAACGCAGCTGTGCGACCCAATGAGTCGCAGTGTGTCCGATGGATTTCCAATCTAGCCAATATCCTTCCACCTTTGCTGGGTTCTCCACCTCTGCCGCCCACCTTGGCCAAACTACGACACATTCCCCGCAGAATCAGTTCTTCAACTCGGATCCACAAGCTCGGTTCGCGCAATCAAACAACGCGTTCTCCTACGGCGGTCTCCCCAATGGTGGCCAAGGCGCCTCGTTCCCTAACAGCATGCACAGTGGCGCCATGATGCAGCCTGGAGCTGCCATGTCCCAGGGCCAGCTTCATCAAGCACGAGGTATGTCAGCACTCAATACGCAATGACGTCCCGTCGCCGCCAGCAGCGGTACGCGCCTGCCGTTTGTGACCCTGTGTCGCGCTCGCGCTCGCGTCTGCCCTGACGTGCCCTGACCCGGGCCTGGCTTGAGGCCTGCGGCTCGATGTTTGGTCTGCTTATCAGCACGCTGACCGCCGTGGAGCAGCGCAACAGCAGCAGCAGCAGCAGCAGCAACAGCAGCACAACCCGTATTCGGGCGCGCCTTACTCACAGGCGCTGCCGTCGCCGGCCCATCAGCAGTTTGCCCAGAACCGCCAGACCGCCTCGCCGGCTCTGAGTAACCAAGGCCAGCCGTATGCCACGCCTCAGCCGCAGCAGTCGCCCTCCACCCTGCCGTCGTCCAACGGTCAGCAGCAGCCCATGAACTTCAACCTCTCATCTCAGGTCAAGAGTGAGCCTGCGCAGGCGCAAACGCCCATCAAGGCTGTGCCACAGTCGCCTGTGTCGCCCGTCACGCCGGCGAAAGCCCACGAGCGCGTCGCGGTTCTCCTTGAGATCAACAGCATACTCATCAACGAGGCCACCAGCCTCCAGACCCAGGGCAAGGGCGGCCAAATAGGAGTGGCCGAAGAAGGGAAACAACAGCCATCCAAAGAGTACATCGAGTGCGTACCTTTGTTGTCGCGATTTTTGCCCCTTTGCTGACTCAACCAGCTATGTCCGTCGCCTACAAGCCAACCTCTCGTATCTGGCCCAGAATGCCGAGAAGGTGCCCAAGCCAGGACAGCCCGTACAACCTGGGCCTGCGATAATGTCCGCGCCCACAACCCACGAGGAGCTTGGCAAGCTATATCTCAGACTGCAAGGCCTTTTCCCCGGGTGGAAGGGCGGTCAGCCTGCAGCAAGGCAGTCGCCTGGCGGCCCACAACGGATGAACTCAAACACATCACAACCGCCCAACAGCGCAGGCCTGCAGCAGAACTGGGGCCAAAACCCTATGCAGCAGCAACCGAAGATGGAGCACCAGCAGTGAGCAGCCCCTTCGGCGCGCGAAAGCGTCCATGTATTACTACCCTTCTTGCCATCGACTTGGCTCTAGCCTTAGCCTGATACCGGGCACTACTGTTTCTTTCTCACTGGAGGCGCACTGCAGATTGTATTACAAAATGGAGCGGGCGGCAGTTGGTCAGCTGGCCACATCAACTTGACTTGTCAGGAGTTCGGTGTTTAGCATACAGACTAGGAATGGCAGCTCTGGTATTCCTAGCAGCAGAGCATAGCCCACTTGATACCTCTATAAATCCAATGCAAATATACGACTGTACTGTCTAATCAAACCATGAATCATGCGCTTCATGTTCGCTTTAAACACACCGTGCTGCACCTTCACACCTCATGCAGACAGACAGCACCGCCACTTCTCAGTACCGCGTCCGGCTGACCTCTCTCCTCACCACCCTCTCGTCGACATGCCCCGTACTCCTCCTAGGCTCGCGAAACTCCAAATCACATCTCCGCACATCACTCCTCCGCACATCGCTCACCCGCCTCGAGCGACTCACACTCCGCCTACTCGCCCGCGGCTCCTCATAGTACTCGACAGCAAGCGGCTGCGACCGTCTGCGACCCATCAGCACGCCATTCACAAACTAAGACCACAGCACTACGAACCGGTGGTGGTGCTCCACCACATACCGCCCCTCGTCGCTGTACGAGGCCGACCGCCGCCATTCGCGCGGCAGGCGCATCACGCCGGCGGGCGGGTGCGAGGTGTGGTTTCCCCGGCGCGGTGGCGGGTCGAGGACACCTGGGCCGCGTGTTTCGTAGGTTCGCATGATGCACATTGTGGGGGGTGTACAGGGGGGTGGGGGGTATCAATTGGTGGTGAGCGAAGACTGGAATTAACAGTGTGAAGGCTATCTCGTAGGAGAGGCGATGCGATCGGCAGCTGTACAATGCTTCTTCTGGTGTTAAAGTGCAACGAAGGCTGGGGGATCTGCAAGTTGGCGGGATGACGTAGGCCCAGAAGTGCTGATTTAACATTCAAGGTCCTGGATGCTCATTTCCAGGATTCAATTTGAAGCAATCCATCTGGTAGTAGACCAGATCGTGATGTTTGTGCCAGAACAATGGCGACACTGAGACCGAATACGCAGGCATGAACCATTTGCCCGTCGAATGCTGCTGCACCATCGAGAAAGTGCGAAAATGCTCTACATATTGTATAAAACACCCTATGATGCGGGTGTGTTGGGGCCTTCAAAAGAGGCTTTTCCACTTCTGACTGTTGCGTACTTGACGGTACCAACTGAGCTTTCCTGAGCTCCGGGTGCGGTGGTGCCTGCACCGATCTGCTTGATCTCCTCCTTGATCTTGCGGTCCACGGCATCCTGTACAGCACCAGGCTGGCTCTCGGCGATTTCATCGACATCCTTCAGTGTCAGGACGTCGCTGATGCGCGAGGCACGAGACTGAAGCAGCATTGTTGTCGGCCCCTCGAAGCGGAGGAATAACTTGAACATTGTCAGCATAACGCAACTGTGTCAGAGTGAACAAGACATACCCTATCTCCCCAGATTGACCGCCGCATCCAGGTCTTGAGAGTGTACCAGGTTCTTGAGAGGGCACGCCATGTTGTTGTTTGGCTCATGATTCTAAAGAACTTGGCGTTCTGCACGAAAGACCCGAACCCAAGATCAGGGACCTGGAGGCGGAAGTTTGACGACTTGAATCGGAAAGGCATAGGCGGTGTTGCTGATGCTGTGTACGCGACAACGTTGCTGCATTGTGTGAGTTTACAGGATCAAGAATTCTCCCAGAACACGACTTACGCTGGATGCGCGACATAGCTCTCACCAGCCTTCAACTGCACCTGGTAAATCTGCCCACTCCCTGTGAGCGCAAGCAGACCGCGTCCGGTGATGTATGTGTTGCCCCAATGCGCCAGACCCAGCTTTACGTTGTACTGAGGCTTCAAGCTAAGGGTGTGGCCTGTCCAGGCCAGCAGCGCTTGCCTCTGGCTGATGACCCAGTCTTGTCTGCCATCGAGGTTGACTGTGACAATGCTAGATATTGGCGCCTTGGTGGAGACCAATGCTGTGACTGGGGTGGTGGAGGAGATCTTCTGGTAGAGGAAGGGAATGCCGACGGGCGCGCGCCTGAACGGCTCGAGGAAGGAGAGTGTCGATAAAGTGTTCTCCGACTTGCCGTTCAAACCAATCAGGGTGCCACGGCGGGTGAAGAGGGTTTGCGACGCAGAGAGGGAGACGGAGAGGAGGGAGAAAGGTGTGCCGATGACCTCGAAATGCGCATCTAGCAACGGTCAGCAACTGTATGCGCCAGATTGCATCATCAGTGCATACCAGGCGAGACCACCGGTGTTGCCGCGGCATCGACGGTCGTGCGCTGATCGAGCGCAGGCTCGGTGGACGTGTGCGTCGCGGAGATGTTGATGCATCGTCTTCGCGCGGTCGCAGCACCAGCGCGGTGTGCGACACTTCTCCAGGGCGAGGCAGCCGGGCGGAGCATGGCTGTGCCTGTCAATTGGCGTGCGTGCAATCGGTGTTGGACGTGAGAAGCAATAGCTCGAAGCTGCGGCCTGCAGCGCATACCGGTAGGGCTGAAGGCGACGGCGAATCAAACGCTGCAAACACGCGGGCAAGTTAGACTTCCTGGTGCTCAAGCACGCAAGAAGGCCGAGGCATCCCACCATCACTGTGCTCTTCGTGCACACCATTGGAGCTTGCTGGAGCTCTCCTCCTCATCTCTGAAGCTCCGCGACCCGAACATGTGAAGCTCGCCATGCTCATACCACCGCTTGCCCGTGCCGCCAGTCGGCCGGGCCTTCAGCCCTCGAGCTTGAGCCTGCTCTTGCGCCCGCACCCACTTTACCACTCCACCCGCGTCTTCACCTCTTCGCCGCTGCACAGGAAAGATGTCCACGGCCAGCGGCCAGCGCCAGGCTCGCAGCAAGCCTTGCATGCCGCCAAAGCTGCCAAACCCCCCGAAGACTCCTCCAAAGCCGTAACGAAAGCAAAGGTAGAGAAGGCCATTGATCCACTGCTTGGTGAAAGGAACTTGAGCAACAAGGAACAGCGCAAGGCAGACTGGACCATTATAAAGGAAATGACCAAGTATCTTTGGCCGAAAGACAACTATGGGACTCGATTCAGAGTTGGATTGAGTGTAGCACTGCTCTTGAGTGCAAAGCTGCTCAATGTGCAGGTGCCCTTCCACTTTAAGAGTATTGTGGACTCGATGAACATAGACTTTGCTACTGTTGGAGGCACTGCGACCACCGTTGCAGGCTCCATGATCATGGCCTGTAAGCTACACCAAGCAATACCAATTCATTCTGCCACAAGCAAGACTAAAGCGAGTAGACGGCTTAACCAGGATCGGTGCAACTGTGTCCCAGGAACTTCGTAATGCTGTGTTTGCAAGTGTAGCACAAAAGGCCATTCGCAAGGTAGCTTGCAGTGTCTATGAGCACCTGCTGAGACTGGATCTAAACTTCCACCTGACGAGACAAACTGGAGGACTGACAAGAGCCATTGACCGTGGCACTAAAGCCATCAGCTTCTTGCTGTCATCCATGGTGTTTCACATACTCCCCACAGCTTTGGAGATATCCTTGGTGTGCGGCATCTTGGTAAGCAATAGGTTGTATCGACTGTCAAAGCACCTGTTGATTGTTTCAGACCTACCAATATGGCTGGCAATTCGCCCTCATTACGAGCGCCACAATGGCGACATATGCAGCATTCACCATCTTGACTACATCGTGGCGCACCAAGTTCAGGAAGCAAGCTAATGCCGCCGACAACAGGGCGGCAACTGTCGCCGTCGACTCCTTGATAAACTACGAAGCTGTCAAGTACTTCAACAACGAGAAGTACGAGGTTGGCCGCTACAATGCCGCTCTTACAGCGTATGAAAAGGCCTCGATTAAGGTTGCCACCTCTCTCGCTCTTCTCAATTCTGGACAGAACGTCATCTTCTCATCGGCGCTGACAGCCATGATGTATCTTGCCTGCAATGGCGTCGCGACCGGAACCATGACCGTTGGCGATCTTGTCATGGTAAACCAACTCGTCTTTCAGCTCTCCGTCCCCTTGAACTTCCTCGGCTCCATGTACCGTGAGCTGCGCCAGTCCCTCTTAGACATGGACACTCTGTTCAGCCTACAAAAGACCAACGTTGCCGTGGAAGACAAGCCGGGCGCCAAACCACTCGCCCTCACCAAGGGTGAGATCAGATTCGAGAACGTTACCTTCGGATACCGCCCCGACCGCCCCATCCTCAAGAACCTGACTCTCACCATCCCCGCCGGCAAGAAGATCGCAATCGTCGGCCCGTCCGGCTGCGGCAAGTCCACGATCCTGCGCTTGCTCTTCCGCTACTACGATGTACAGGAAGGCCGCATCACAATCGACGGCCAGGATATCCGTGACGTATCGCTCGAGAGTCTGCGCAAGGCCATCGGCGTCGTACCCCAGGATACCCCGCTGTTCAACAACACCATCGGTCACAACATCAAATACGGCAACATGGAAGCGAGCCAGGACCAGATCGTCCAGGCTGCCAAACGCGCGCACGTGCACGACACCATCGCCGCGTTCCCAGACGGATACGACACCATGGTGGGCGAGCGCGGCCTGATGATAAGCGGCGGCGAGAAACAGCGGCTTGCTGTGTCGCGGCTCATACTGAAAGACCCACCGCTACTGTTCTTCGACGAAGCAGTAAGTGTTTCTTCCTTTCTGTGTCTCTACTGAAATGCTCTTACTAACATGTGGCAGACATCCGCACTTGATACGCACACCGAGCAGGCCCTCCTAACACACATCAACTCGCTCGTGCGCGAGAAGAAACGCACTTCCGTCTTCATTGCACACCGTCTGCGCACCATCTACGATTCTGACGCTATCATCGTGCTGAGGACGGGCGGGGTGGCAGAGCAGGGCACGCATCAGGAGCTCATTGACAGAGATGGGTTGTACAGTGAGCTGTGGAGTGCGCAGGAGACGATGTTCACGGACAAGGATGTCGCGACAGACGAGGGAGATCAGCCGGAGAAGCCATAGATGTAGGAGACCACATATAAGATCACATATAAGACAAATATCAGCCATTGTACATACCCAAACCGGAGCACTGTGGCACCACCTCACGTCTCCGCTTTCACAACGCAGCATGTTTGTGGATGGCAAAGATGCAGGCATTATCATTACAGCTATCTATCGCACACGCTCTACAAACGGGAAGAAAAGATCCGGGTATCTGATGAATGGATGGACCGGGTATATATAACAAACAAGATGGTCCAGAACACACGCGAAGTCGCGCGAAAGATCAAACGCTAGAAAACAGTGGGTATGCGGTACAACAGCGGTGGCGACAGTGGTGGTCGGTATGCGCGCCGACAGCTGGCAGCGCGCAACGGAGGTTTCAGACGTCGTGGAGGTGGAGGCTCGGGAGTGGGTGCACGGGGCGACCCACAGAAACGCGCACGTCGCAACGCGTACGTCGAGAAGCGACAGGTCTCGCGGGGGCTCCGCAGATATGTCTGAGAGTCGTGTGTCGTGCCGCCTGTCAGAATCGGCGGGCCGAGAGGACGTCACGATTCGCACCTGCCGGCTCGAATGGCATCGTTCTTTCTACCAGAGCATCCACTTTCCCTTCTTGGAAAGCATGTCCTTGCGGGGAATGAACCTCGTCCAGCCTTCGCGCTTGATCTCCTTCTTCTCCGGCACCTGGCCCATGTAGATGGCATGGCTCTTCCTGGCATTCTCCATCGCGCGCTCGTGGTGCTCGGGCGTGTCGTAGTCGATGATGTGGTCGGGATTATTCTGGGGCGAGTGGTCGCCGTGATAGCGTGCTGATGTTGTCTGGTACCCAAAGTCACGGACGAGGCAACCGTTGAGGGACGTGGGTGGCATGGACAGGTTGGAGACGCTGCTGGTCTCTGAGTCGGACATTTTGAAGGCACTTGGGCAGCAGATAGGTTTGTGGGGTATGCTGATTTACAATGCGCAACAGGAGTTGCAAGATGGGAGTGCTGTTGTGAACGGGAAGTGGTGAAATTTGATGCGGAATGCAGGATTCCAGGTTAGGATGAGTCTGTGTCGGGAGCCGCACAATGACGCCCTTGCTGCAGGTTTTCCATCACATTTGGCTGGACAATTGCCTAGAATGTGGCGGGCGCGCTATGGGGACAACGAACAGCCAGTTAGCTCAGGGGGTAGCCCTGCCAGACACGATCGTGGCGCCCCCGCGGCCCGCTGCTTGCAGCTAGATGATCGTCTGGCTTTGTCTGGATCACCACTTGTGACACATTTGTGATTCGTGCTAAAGCATCCACGTCAGGTAAATTCATGTCCAGATTTTGCAACCACAAAGCATGACGAATCTACCGTCTGTGGCGCGTCGCCAGCGTTTTGTCTAAGTTGAAAGCTGCCGAGATCAAGGCCAAGTGACTGAAAGCCTGCGGAGTGTTTCCAAGCTGTTCGCCAGAACGCGCAATCTCTTCGGAAAATATATGCAAGTGATTACCAAAGCTCAGCATGTTTTCGAATATGTCGACAGCCCTTTTTTGCGTCAGTTGCGGTATGTTCGAAGAACACGATTACTCACTGTCTCAGATACTTGTCGTCGTAGGCGCCCGCCTGCTTCATGTCAGTGATAATAGAGCCAAGAGCCCGACTGTACTTACCCGTGTAAGAGCTTCAACGAGCCAGAACGTGCACATTGAAAAGGCGCCCTCTCGGCCGCCTACGCCATCGTCGCTCTTTAGGGTGTTGTACCGGTAGACAAGGCCTGTGCTTGTAAGGCCGCCCTTCTCTGGCGCTTTCAAGATACGATCCAAAGTTTTGAGGAATCGAGGATCCGTAGGTGCAATGAAGAACACAAGTGGCGCTATCAGCACAGCCGAATCCAGAACGTCCCTAGCTTCGTAACTTTGAATGAAGCAGTCGAGCTCCTTGTTGTATCCTTTGTCCATGACCTCTTCGCAAATTTCATCGCGTACTTTGTACCACTCTTGGCGGTGGGGGCAGGGGAAGCCCCGTTTGTCTGCAAGGCGCAGCGCCCTGTCAATGGCAACCCACATCTGGATCTTGCTGTACACGAAGTTCTGCTTCTGGCCACGAACCTCCCAGATTGACATGTCTGTTTCCTTCCACACTCCACAGACATAATCTGCAATCTCCCGTACACGCAGCCACTGGTCGTAGGTAACAGGCTTCCCGAACCGATTGAGAAGATAGATGCCATCCATCAACTCTCCATATATATCAAGTTGTACGTGGAACGCTGCGCCGTTGCCGATTCGGACAGGTTTGCTAGCCCGGTAGCCTTCCAAATGGTCGAGTTCGACCTCCGGAATATCTGTTTCTCCTTTGATTGTAAACATGATGGGTAGGCCATTCATCTTGCGTTCCTTAGCCTCGTTGATACGCTGGAACATGAAACCTGAGTAGGCCTCTGCCTCATAGCTGTAGCCCATGCGGAGGAAGATGTAGATTGTGAATGACGAGTCCCGCACCCAACTGAAACGATAATCCCACTGACGTGTGCCTACGTTTATAATCAGTAAGTAAATCTCCAACACTTGAGCGGGCATCTTACCTCCAAAGTCTTCCGGCAACGAGAATGTTGGCGCAGCAATAATGGCACCCGTGGGTTCGAAGATGAGCATCTTGAGTATTAGAAGACTCCTGTTCACGACCCCATCCCAGCGGCCATTGTACTTCGAAGCGCCAATCCATCTGCTCCAGAACTTGACAGTGTCCATTTGCAGCTTATCTACCAGATCAGTATCAATATGACCCGGGGTACGATCATCAGCATCTCTCAAGATGAATGAAACCGCTTGCCCTTCAGACAAACGGAAGCTAGTGGTAACTGCATTTCCAAGCTCAGATCCTGGTGTCTTCACGAAAACGATCCTGGGACAAGCTGTATCGTCTTCGCCACAATCGATGGTTGTGTTCAGCTGCAGGCACAAATTTTTCGACCCAAACACGACTCTCTGATCATGCTCTCCCTGGGTGCCGTAGCTGAGAATCTCAGTCGTATGCTGATCTTGTGCATAGTCTACAGGGCATTTAGCGGGAGCATACAAGAATGACCTCTCATGAACTTACTGAAGGCTGGACAGACCTCGACATTCACGTCGATCTCTCCACGCATGCACTCTACTCTGCGTACCAGCCATTTTCTCAGATCTGTTCGTTCGGGCACTTCTCCGGTATGTTTACTGGCAAGGACTTGAGTATGATACTGCGCATCCATGCTCCTATCATTCGGTCGCGGCAGAAAATCTACTACATTCATCACACCCTCCTCTTGCAGATAGCGGGTTTGGAGGACATTGCTTCCGGGTAGATAGTGTTGTTTTGTTGTACAGAGATCTTCGTGGTTCGGATGTATAGCAAAGTGGCCGCCCTTATCCTTGTCCAAGATTCGACAAAACACTGAAGGTGAGTCGAAGTTGGGCCAACACATGTAGTCGAGCCCACCATCTGTGGCGACCATAGCACACGTCCGCAAGTTCCCAATTAGTCCATAATCTTCGATCGGCATGTACCCTGTCGCAGATCGTCTGTCTGCCGGTCCATTTCCGCTTCCAGAAGCCAGCCTCTGGTTCTTTGGGTTGATCGTGTCGTCTTCAACGCTCTCTTTCTTGAGTCCCGAGCCCTCATCCGTGTCCTGACGAGGACGTAGCTGGAATGCACCGCGCTCTCCCGCGCTAGTATCATCGTTGTATGGCCCAGACATCTCTGCTCAAGGGCAATTGGCTATATTAGTTCACGGCAAGAGTATCCAGCAGTGTCACATCTATGTATATGCGACAGCGTTGTGGAATTCACGGAAGCTGCGGCTGATGCCCGAGCATTACGTCATCCATCGTCTTTCCCTTACTAACAGACCGCCAAGCGCATGCAACAGTCACAATGGCCGGTTGCGGTTAGGGTCGTCTAACTATCTATCCTCGAGAGCTTTGTCGAGTCGGTAAGACAGATTGATTACGGTAAGACTATATGCGAGAGTGATCGAATGGGTTCAAGGCGCCGAACTGGTAAAGGACTGATCGAAGTGACACGAGGAGCAGAACATTCGGATCGTCAAAGAGTATCACTGATGAAGTCACGATGCAGGAAGAAGCCACCCGGTAAATGTTTCTCATCTTGACAATGACCAATACGTCGTCATATCCACACTAAACTCAGCTCAGATAACAGCGCAGACACTGGACTCAATTATATGCAAACATCTTCTACAACCAATCGACTTTGTTACTAACGCATAACAGTTCACATGGGGCGCAAAGAGTATGAGAATTTGCTCAGATGGCTAGAGTATAATCAATATATCCTATAAAAACGATCTGATCGCTACCAGAGCGATCGTTCTCCTCACCCAGCAAGGGACCTCAGCCATGCGTAACCTTAATGTCATAGAAAACCACCTCGCTCGGCTCGCTTCCCTGGTTGTAATTGCCAACCTTGAAGTAGCTCTTTGGGCTACTCAGCTTCCCGGTGCTCATGATCTTCTTCTCTCCACCGTCGATCTGTAGGCTGAGCTTACCTCCTTCGTACCTCAGCTCATACTGAAAAGTCTTGCCCACTTCGACACGCCCCACTTCAGTCATCTTCAGGCTACTGGCATCCGGAATCTGGGAAACACCGATGGTCAATGTGCCGGAACGATTGTAGAACAGCTCCGCCACGGGCTTCCTTGAGATGCTGTCGTCGACCTTCACCTGCCCAATCACGGTGCCATACTTTGAGTCGTCTGGCTTAGAAACTGACAGTTTCGCTTTCAGGAGATTGACATTCTTCTTGGGGTCCCAAGACTTCGGTGAGGCTTCTCGCAGCTCCGTACGACAGTGCTTGCTGTTCGGCGTGGTTACGCATTCAGAGCGCGAAGGCACTTTCATGACCAAGGCACCGGACGGAGAGGTGTAAAAGTATTTTGATGATGACCAGCCATCACATCCGGAGAGCTTGGAGCCAGTAATTTGATCAACTTTGCCGGCGCTACCGGTAGGCAGTTGCAGATTGAATAATTTCAGGTCGAAGTTTCCTCCGGGTGCGCAAGAGGGATCATTGCCACTAGCTAAAGCGCCTGGAAACGGTGCAGCGAGAGCTGTTGCGATGAAGAGGAGAACGATTGCAGCGATGGAATCCTTGATCAGCGCCATTTCGATGTCGAAGAAGAAATTTAGATTGTTTGTATGCAAAAAAATGAAAAGGACCTGCGACCCTTTATCACAAATTCTTCATAGGGTTCAAGCAAAGCTGTCGATTACTCATTTTCCGTTGATTTTGAGTTGATCTGGTGTTCTTGAAGGACATTGGACTGCGCGTCGGACTTCGTATGAACATGTACACTGAGGGTCGTACTTCGGACATCAGTCAGCACACCAGTAATTTCGGATACATCTAGTTGGTTCTCAAAGCAATGTCTTGAATTAACGGACACGGATAAATCCGCATTGGTTTAAGTGTTGAGCTGGCAATAGTAGTATGATTCCACCAACCTAAACAGCACCCCATCGCTCTGCGTACCGATCGTTATCTGGGTCGGTGTTCCTTTCGTATTCGCTTCGATCAGCAACGTACGACGCGGTCTCTTCTCCAAACACCTCGCTCATCCAAGCAAAGGTCAGGTCGATACCCGCAGAGATGCCAGAGCTTGTCCAGAACTCTCCATCCACTGCCCATCTCGCCTTGGCCACCCAGTTCACATTGGGGTGTTTCTCTTTGACCTGCGGCATCTCGTCAGTATTCAAACGCCCATAGGATGTATATCTAAATGTATACCTGGTTGAAAGCCCGCTTGTTAGTCGTTGCTCTCCTGCCATCCAGTGCCCCAGTTCTAGCTAGAATCTCGCTCCCGGTACACACTGTCAAGATCCACTTGATGTCACCCCTCAGGTGCTTTGGCGATGCAGAGTCCAAACCTAGCGAGGATAGGTATTCAACCACCGACTTCATGTTCTCGTCGATTCTGTTACCCAAGCCACCCGGGATAATCAGGACCTCCAGATCCTTGGGGGCATTGTCAAAAGTGTGCGTAGGTACAATACGCTGGTCGAAGTTTGAGCCCTGTTGGTCCTGCAGAGCGTGTTGCGTTCCTACGGGGTCTCGGGTCGCGGCGATGATGGACAGATTAATAGTGTGTGAGTTTGAGAGCACGTTGAGGGCATCTAAAGGACCACAAACGTCGAGCAGTTGGAAACCTGGAAACAGTACGACACCAAAATTCTTTGGTAATTCAGGGGTGGACATGACAAACAATGTCTGGTCTGCGTATGGGTACAACGGAAGTACTTTCAATGAAGGTATTCAGAAATGTGACCGAACAGCAGATGATGCAGGTCTGCCAAACGCAACACTCGGTATAGCAAGATTTATGACTGTATCTGAGGACCTTGGAATGTCCCGCCCGACCTAGTATGGATGGAGGTAGGTCTTGGTATTAGTCAGCTTTGGCGGGGGTACCCATTGGGCGCACTTGGCAGAGCGCCGTAGACGCTTTACAACGAGAAAACAAGCTGATTCGCTCCCAAATGTAGAAGGGCGTGATGCTGCAAAGAGACTTTGAGGTTCGAGTGTTATATGACAGATCACGAGTGAACTGGCATGTATTGATCGCTTTGCATATCATGTCTAAACTACACCACTCAAGCGGACGCCTTGCTCATCCTGTTGTTGAACGGTAAGCAGCGTTCTAGCTTGCTCGATCCTCTCCTTCGTCAAAATATAGCTGCTTGGAATGTTGCCACTTTGGACCATCTGTGCTTGAAGGGCATTGAGTTCGTGGCCTGCCTCTTCTCCAAGCAACATATCCACAACTGCTTTGCCGCAAAGCGTTGTGTTTGGCATACCATGCCCTGTGTATCCACCAGAAAGCCACAGCCCGTTTCGGTCTGGCAGCTTACCAACCCAAGGGTGGTCATCACGACCTGTGATGTATTAGTAGAAGCACGGATGAGAGGAAGAAAGGGACACATACTGTAGCCCATAATGCCTGTCCATTGACCAGCTGCCTCAAGCTCAGTCAGGCCTTCTGTTTGTCCGTCAAGCTCGAGGACCTTTAGGAGCGCACTGCGGAGGTATGCTGCTGAGTCTTCATCGATAATGCTGTCGTCCGAGACACCAATGGCAGGGAGGTGACCCGCTCCGCGGCCGCCGCCAAACATGAGATGTCCGAGGGGGTTTGGTACACCTTCAAACGGCCTTTGAATGAGGTAGTCGTCATTGCTAGCCGGCTGGCCTAAGGCTGCGACCATACCATGTGAGTCTGGGAGGATCGTGTTTCCTTTGGGAGGCAGTAGAGCCGACATCTCACCGCGTACAGGTACAATAAGATCGGCGAAATGAGGAATCAGGGCTGACGTATAGCCGTTGGTAGCAAGAATGACGTTCTTAGCGCTGATGGTGCCGCGGTCGGTATGCATCGTATGCTTGCCATTCGCGGATATAATCTCATTGACTGGAGTATTGGTCTGTAAATTGAGTTGGCCCGCTTTGACAAGTTGCTCCAGGGTAAATGCGACCAACTTGTAAGGCCACAGACTTGCTGCGCCCTGGCTGAGTGTTGCTCCTACGGCTTCAGGGGAGACTCGATGCTTCTTCAGCTCCTCCTTATCACGGATGATGGATACCAAACTCCTCAACTCCGGAGCCACTTTTTCGAGACGCGCAAGCTCCTTCTCGGCCTCGCTCATCACATCTTCTGTCCAGAAGGAGCGGCATCCAGACACATCCCGCCATTCACATGGGACGTTGTTCTTTTTGATGTACGACCGAACTGCGTGCACGTTCTTCATTTCGAACGCAGCCACCTCGGCGCTACGGTCGAAGAGTAGTGGTTGACAGTGACCACCATTCTGACGAGATGTCAGCCAGTCATCTTAAACGTTGCCTCTCCACATGTTATCCAATGCAGCGACAATTCAAGTTGCTCGTTGGTCTATTGAGTCATCGATGAGATATCCCAACTCACTCTGCCGGTAGCTCCCCAACATGCTTCTCTAGCTTCGAGAAGCACGATGCTTTTGCCTTTGGCCCTCTTGTCTTCAGCCAGATACCTCGCAGCCGATGTCCCAGTTATACCGCTTCCTACGATGACGATATCAGCTTCGACGGGAAGCTCTTCGGTAGTACGGTGTCCGATCAAGAACTCGTTAGGCTCGCTGTGCCAGAAAGAACTACTCGAAGTAGTCGAGGGGAGCGTTGCGCGTTCGTGCTTCATGTTGCGATTATGGGCGATAGGTTAGGTTGAGTTGAGCTAGATGTGGGGTTGAGGAAGGATGGAGGAGGATAGCTGGATAGATAGCGAAATATGTATTCCCCACTTTATATAAGTCACAGATGCATTGTGACGGTACGGATTCTGACTCGGAATGCGCTCTCCCAGTCGTAAACTCTCCTTCCTCGCGGCATATACCTCTTCGGAATAACTCAGGTAGGCCGCGCAACGAACTTCAGGCGGGCCATGCCGAGCCGCATCTCATCGATCTTGAACGCCTTTCCACGATGTCGGTAATTCCGAAGTGTGCGATATCGATTATTAAGAGCGTTGCACGAGCACAGAGCATAGGAGGCCATGCCGGTACTCTGTGAGGGCTGGACCTGACGGCGGCTGCGATTGCGGGGCGCCCAAGCTTCACAAGGCTGATTACATAAGAAATGTGGTGCAAAATGCAGCGTCTTCAACTCCAGCACGACGTCTGATACTCTGGTGCCTTCTTGGAACATATTGGTTGGACTGATTTACAGAAATGTAGAAACGGACATATTTCGTGGTTATTAGTTGTTTATATATCGCTATCTCAACGGAGTCGATATAGGTACTATAACGTCCCAATACACGAGTCCGCAGTATCTCAATCGCCACGAGCTTGGAATTCGATCATCAGCATAATTCCATCATCTTCGTGAATGGCACACCTCCCAGCAATTTATACGTCCAGCGGAGCCACCCTGGTCGAGCGAGTACCAGGCTCGTCGCCTCATGACCTACAATAACAGCTGGAGGTTTACCCGTCCCGTATGCCAGGACCACGGCTTGCAGTAACGACTGGCATCTCTTACAGATTAGGAACTTATGCTGATTGGTCAGCCCTTATGGCGGCGCCACAAGATGCTTCCAGGGTTATTTGGGCTTCATCGACTGTCTACAGGTGATCGTGGAACAAAGTCCAAAATGGCTTCTCCTAAGATTGAGAGCATTCCGACTTCTCATCATATCATCATATCAGACTCGAGGGAAGACTCCAAGCTGAAGATGACAATTTATAAAGACCTAATACAGAAAAATTGTCTGTGACGAAACGAGATGTAGAATTTAACAGATGTGTCGTTGTATGTAAGTATAAGGCTGCAAGGGGCATTGCGGAAGGAGCCCGCGCAGCTTACCCAGTACATAAACTTTGTTGAAGGAGGGCTAAGCCATTCCGCGTTTTTGCATACGATAGATCTGCTAGGTAAGCACGGATGTTACAAATTCCCGGGCAGCCGCCCCACGAGCTTCTCCTTAGCAACCGCTTTCTAAGCATTGTGAATCAACAAATGCTCGCAATGCTAAACTCAGGAGATACGCAATCGGCGTGATTGTGCCGAAGTCAAATGTCCATGCGTTACATCAGCTTTCGTCGCGCTCGCTGTTAAGCTTGCCATCCTATCACGTCATCCATGTCCATTGTCGCCCGATCGCTGCTAACAGGCCTGGTCTTCGGCGTACTTCTTGCCCTCTTTCTGCAGCAATTGACCCCCCACATCCAAGTGCCGGTACAGGTTTTACGTGGGACTCCGGCGACTACTACACCGCTTCCAGACTCGGGCTCAATGGCGCAAGTTCTTCGAAACATTGCTAGAAGAGTGGTGCGCGGGGCCAGTTCAAACTACAAAAGCACCGTGGCTGCTCCGTCTTCTATTCTACACTCCAGACCCTCTCTTGCATCTTCAGCCTCTTCTTTGATACCCTCAAGCTCGTTTTCTACCACAGCTCCAGCCATGGCTTCTTCCCAGCTCACCATGTCGGTCCTCGAGGCCATCAAGGAGCGCCGCACATATTACCAGCTCAACAAGGAGGCGCCCATCTCCGACTCCAAGATCACAGAGCTCGCTGAGCAGGCCATTCTCCACGTCCCTTCCTCATTCAACTCCCAGTCCACTCGTCTCGTGGTCCTGCTCAACAAGGATCACGAGCAATTCTGGGACTACGTGATTGAGGTTCTCAAGCCCCTCACCCCCGAGGACAAGTTCGACGGCACCAAGCAGAAGATCAACGGCTTCAGGGCCGCGTACGGAACCGTAAGTCGCGCCAGTTTCTTCTTTTGTCAGGGTCTTTGCGCGCAGCGCAATGCACGATGTGGGAGAGCGTCGCAGCCCCACAATCTCGCTGCCAGGCCCCACATGCACATATGATGCAAGCCCCGCCGCCGCGCAGCCTCGCAAGCCTCGCGTACCGACCCTGCCACCTCGCGCCACGTCAACTAACACCCCCTTAGATCCTCTTCTACGAAGCCCCCGAGCCCGTCGAGAACCTGCGCAAGGCGTTCCCCATGTACGCACACCACTTCGGCGACTGGTCCGAGCACACCAACGCCATGCACCAGTACGCGTTGTGGGTGGCGCTCGAGGCCGAGGGCTTTGGCGCAAACCTGCAGCACTACAACCCTATCATCGACCAGAAGGCTGCTGAGCACTGGAGCATCCCTCTCGAGTGGAAGCTCAGGTCCCAGCTGGTCTTTGGTGGCCGCGCGGGTGAGCCCGGCGAGAAGCAGTTCCAAAAGACCACTGGCGAGAGGCTGTTTGTGCATGGCGCGAAGCAGTAGAGTGGATTGTTAGAGATGTTCACACTAGACATGGTGCATTAGATAGCGAATTGAGCGTTTAGACTCACCTTTTCCCCTTGACATACGTGTGACTATCCTTTCTGGCTGACATTGTATCTTGCTTTGGCTAGGATCGAAGAGATTGGGTTTAAAATAGGTACGTGACATTACTTCTCAAACTAGATTCTCTTGCGCGAACGCTCCAGTGTTGGATATTTACACAGGCAGGGTGTACACATGTCTATACTTGCGCCCGTCCCCCCACGATTCGGGTCCATACAGACTCTCTCACAAGCCGTTTAGAAGCAGAAGACCTGGTCTTCGAGCTTGCTAACTGGCTTAGCCTTGGTGAAGCCCAGACTCTCGGTCGCCTTCTTCATCGCGGCGATCATGGGCGGGGGCCCGCAGAGCAAAACCTTGACGTCGCTGGCCGGCGCAGGAAGCTTCTCCTTAATCATGTCCGCGGTGACGAAGCCAACTCCGCCGGTCCAGCCCTCAGGCGGGTTGTTCAGGACATAGTGTACGCGGAACTTGGGGTCCCTGGCGGCAAGCGCATCGAGGTCATCCTTAAGCAGGATGTCGTCAGGGTTGACGTTTGCGAAAATGAGGTCGACCTCGGTCTTGTCGCCGGTGGCACGGCCGCGGTGGATAGCCTTGATGACTTGCAGCATGGGCGTGATGCCGGTTCCACCTGCGATCATACCGAAGTGCCTGACCATATTGGGGGTGTAGACCATGGCGCCCTTGGGGCCCCTGACCTTCATCTTGTCACCGATCTTAAGGTTTGCGACATACTTCGAGATGTTGCCAGTGGGGTAGGCCTTGATCAGGAGATCGAAGAAGCCCTTGTCGTTGTCGGAGGAGGTGGGGGTGTACGAGCGAACAACTTCCTTTGGCTGGCCTTCGATGGTGGCGGCAAGGGAAATGTGCTGACCGATAGGCAGACCGAGGATGTCGCTCTCCTTGGGGAGCTTGAAGCGGTAGCTGCGCGCGTCAGAGTCAGGAAAGCTAGGGCGGAGTGGTAGACTTACATGGCTGTGTTGTGGGAGAGGACAGTCTTCTCCCCAAGCTCAAACTCTTGGAAAATGTCAGGCTTCAACACCTTGCGTCCGCCACCTGGAGCTGTCAGTAACAATCTCAACTGATTGAAGCTCGCTGGACATACCCTGGCTGCTGAAGATGACAGCACCGGTTAAGATGGCTGTCAGAGCAAGAGCGTATGGAATCCATTCGCTTTTGAACGCAGCGGTCCCAATCAGCAAGACAGCCGATGGCAGGTAGATGCCAGTGACGTACTTCGTCGCGAAGGGTGAAGACATTGTGGAGGACCGACTTGTCAATCGCAATCGCTGTCAAAAAGAGACTGGATGCAACACTGTCAATCGAGTCCCAAGGTGCACTTAAAGCCAGCGGATTGTGGGGTAGCTCACTCGGTGAATGGTCGGTGCTCAGCAAAAAGTGCTCCGAGTCGAACCGGTCGGCTTGGCAGGGTCGCTCTTGCGGCACACGAGGGAGGGAACGTGTACAGCACGGTAGAATCGAATTCCGCTACCGAACACGGATGCCGAGCAAGTCGAGAAGAAGATACTCACCGACCATGACACCGGGCTATCTGGCCTTCTTGTACATGGTTGTGCACTCGCAACGACTTCCGTCTAGCACGGACTCTGTGAGCAGTTTGGGAAATCGAATCCTGAACTTTCGCAGGCCCTCCCGTGGACGAGATCGGACTGTGCATCCTAACAACACTGGGTCCTCGCTACTGGGCTTGGTCCCGATGCTGTGACCGGTCAACAGCTGCAGCAGAGCGTAGAGCTTCGTGTCTTGCGCCTGAAACGTCCACGCGCCCTTGCATTGTTGATTCTGAGAAAGACGACTTCCGATCACAGAATGGCGCAGGTGATTGGCGGCGCTGTCTGATAGTAGTCCTTTTCTCACGGTCAGAGAGCAACCGAAGGTGTTCGATCGTCGACCTCCTGCCATCAGCAATGCCATCGTCTCCACAACAAAGAGACAGCACAGGCGTGCCACCCAAATCTTTGCTAGCCTAGGCCGGCTCGTTAGACTGAATTAGCGTAAAATGCAGATTACGTGTAGCGAGCAGTGCCGTCGCATTAAACTCGTCGCTCTATGCAAATCGCTACTGCTCCTAGAGTGTGATAGTGAATACCCTCACACTACTCATCAACACGAACCATGACTTTAATCAACGAAAGAGGAGGGTCGACATAGGCTCTGGACTACTAGCGACACATATTATGGCACCTTCTTTTGGATTTTGTACCGATCATGGCCGAAGCCCCGCTTGCGCTTCTCCTGGAATATCTGGATTCGAATGCGCAGCCGACGTTTGTAGCGCACCTTTCGCATACAGACCATACGTCGCAGGGGGCAGAGCAATCCTCGATCTTTGCGCATGCCAATCCTGCACTGTCAAGACTGGAGCCGCTCCATACGGAGGTCGTTGAGCGATTGCGATGCCCGGATGATCCGGATCTGATTGCTCTCGGCAGACCTTCTCAGACAGGCCGAAACACCTTGGCGTCGTTCTGTGGGATCATTTGGGCTGTCACGATTGTTGGCAACAAGTGGCTCATAGCCGTATCAACAGAAGAACATTATGGGCTGAATAGAAGTGAAGGCACCAGGTCTTCACAAGTGGTGCACTTGACGAAGGTTGCTGCTAGCATCGAAGCACCAGTGCCACAGACGACCGCAACTTCCAATGCCTCTGGCTCCCTTGCCAAAACAAATGGCCAAAAGCCCCTGCTGGGAGCCGTGAGGCCCAATGGCTACCTGTGTGACCTCGCATATCTTGAATGGATGCGACAGTATGATTGGGCGTCTTCACCACTTGGTCCAGTTGACGAATGGCCGGTTGCGCTTCGACACACATGCGAGCTCGCTCTGGCAACTTCGGACCCGATCAACATAGTATGGGGAGATGAGTGCACCATACTCTACAATCAAGCTTATTCCGCCATCGTTGGAGATAAGCATCCTCGTGCGATGGGCCGACCCCTCAAAGAAAACTTTCCACAGTGGCCAGAGTATCAGCAAATGTTTGATGAAATGAAGAGAACCGGTCAGTTTGTCGAGCAAGAGAAACAGCGACGCATCCTTGTGCGTGACGGCATCTCTCAAGAGTGTTTCTTCAGTTTTCTGCTGGCACCTATCCTTGATGCAAATGGCATCGTAGTAGGCTATACCACACGCATTATTGAAAGAACGAGACAGATTGTATCTGAACGGAGAATACAGATCTTGGCCGATACCAACCAGGCAATAGCGACGACGTACACGACGCACGATGTGTGTGCAGCTGCAGCCGCCGTACTTAACAAACATCCAAGTGACATTCAGTTCGCAGCCATCTATAGTACGCAGGCTAAAGATGATACACTGGAATTTGTGCTGGAAGCCACTGCAGGCATGAGTAAGGAAGTTGGTGGTGCAGCAAAAACGGGCGATCTCGATATGGCGGACTTTGGTCTTCACCGCGCCCTTCTTGAAGCCTGCAAAACCCGTGAGCTGATAACTCTATCGACCTTTGATGATAGCTTGAGCCAGACCACGCTGGAACAGCTGGAGGAACATGGTGCGCAACCCTCTCGGGAGATCGTCATCAATCCATTGAAGTGCTTCATCGAGGACAGTATAGCCGCTGTCATGGTCATCGGGACCGGTCCGCTGAGAAAATTCGATGAAGATTATCGATCCTTTCTACGGCTGCTGACAAGGCAGATCGAGAATGGAATCAATGTAGCCAGGGGTGTTGTCAAGGAGCGAGAGAGACACAAAAAACAGCTCGCATCTGAGCTGGACAGGAGATTCTGGCGATTCGCACAAGATGCGCCTGTAGGGGTGTACATGTTCAACTCCGAGGATGTTTTGACGTTCTGCAACACAGCATTCGAGGACATCTGCGGGATATCCAAAGAGGCACTTACTGAGCCAAGAGCTTGGATGGAAATGGTTCACCCAGACGGTGTTGCAAATATGCTTGCAACGTGGAGAAGTTACACTGAGTCGAGACACGAGGAACCACTCACATTTGAAGCCCAGTTCAAAAAGCCTTGGGCTTCCAAAGGCGACGGTGCGAAAGTGATGCTAGATCGGACTTACGCGCTGGGCATTCTTCAGCCAGAGTACTTCGATGATGGCAGGCTCAAAGGAACTTTGGGCTGTATTACCGACATATCGTCTGTCAAATGGGCGGAAAAGATGCAGTCTGCACAACTTTCCGAGGCGATAGAACAGAAGCGACAGCAAGAAAACTTCTTGGACGTAACATCGCACGAGATGAGTATGTACTTCGAGCAAATCATGATGCCACTCCACTGACCTCGTTCAAGGAAACCCTCTTAATGCCATATTCCAATGCGCCTACGAACTCACGGAGAACATCAAGTTCGAGCTAGACAATTCTAACCATGATCGAAGACAGGCCGAAGCGTTGAGCGAGTCTCTTGATCTAGCGATAACAATTACATACTGCGCCAACCACCAAAAACGGATTGTTGACGATATCTTGACGTTGTCAAAGCTAGACGCGAGACTTCTTCAGATCTATCCAGAAAGCACAAACCCCATCAAGATGTTTCGGGAGATCATCGGGCTATTTGCCCCTGAAATAAGAGCATCGGGCATGAACACAAATTTCATGGTTGCTGAGGGGTACAATCGTCTGGATCTCAAGGGTATCATGATCGACCCCAATAGAGTGACACAGATTATCATCAACCTCCTATCGAACGCCATCAAGTTTACGAAAAAGGGGAAGAAACGGGATCTTGAGATGACGCTCAATGCACATTTGAAAGAGCCAGCGAACAAGCCCATGAGCACTGAATACGTGACCTCAGGCGATCAGCATCAGGATCCCACCGACCAACCAGAATGGGGGCAGGGCGAGGTTGTTTACTTGTCTTTCTCCGTCAAAGATAGTGGTTTAGGAATGACCCCAGAGGAGACCAGTAACTTGTTCCAGAAGTTTGCGCAGGCTTCACCTCGTACGCATACCCAGTTCGGTGGATCCGGCCTAGGTCTTTATATCTCGCGCAATCTTGCTGAGCTACACGGTGGACGCATAGGTCTCAGATCACAAGCTGGGTTCGGAAGTACCTTCGAATTCTACGTCAAAGTTCGTCGGAGCGAAGAAAAGGAGCTACCAATCACGCCACTCGACAAATTCATGGCTGGCCATGAGCTGCACAGAACCATGACCTCCCCAGCGATGCAACAAACCCAGCGGCTGGATCAACACTCTCCCGAGGTCCAGACACCTTTGCCACCGTCTTCACGAATAAACGTTCTTGTCGTTGAAGACAATCTGATCAACCAACGCCTGTTATGTAAACTCATCACGAAGCACGGGTACGACACGGCCACCGCAAACAACGGCGAGGAAGCACTTGCATTCATAGCAAGTTCCACCTGGAACCCCGTGCACACTAAGAAAGACAGCGACATCGTTCCGACATGTGACATTGTCCTATGTGATATCGAGATGCCGATTATGGACGGCAAGACCTGTGCACGTCGTGTTCGGCAGCTCCAGCAAGAAAATTTGCTTACTCACTATATCCCCATGATTGCGATCACGGGGAATGCGCGCCTCGAGCAGGTGGAAGAGATGAGACAATGTGGTTTCGATGATGTGGTCACCAAGCCGTATCAGATTGATCAGTTGCTGAGGGTTATTGAACAGCATGTGCGGAAGCACGATGAGTAGTCGGGTACTGAGGGATCGTGATGACGATAATTGATAACCTTAGGCTTTGCAGAAGTCGATTATACACACGATAATACACGTAAGAGCGAGTGCTCTCCCATACAAGACTATGTCGCGACTCAAAATACTCAATCACAACCAGTCTTGAGTAGAATCTGCCAATCCATCGACTCAGTATCGACTCGGGCACGCGGTCATTCGCACACACTGTCGTAGCACTCACACGGTGAATAACATATGGGCATGACAGGCACAACATTCATAGATTGGGATAGAAAGTGTATTTTGAGTCAGAATCCAAGGATCGACAATGCAATCCCATCCCCACTACCCAAACTCTCTACCATCCCCGTTTCTCTGCGAAACCTACGGCCTCGTACCTCGTACCTCGACGCCGATCGCCAGGTACGCCGTGTTCCCCGCCACTTTCCCAGCACCGCACGCCGCCCAGCGCCCAGCGGGTCCAGCTCCGACGCGTCAGCTCGCTTCTGTAGCGCGGCCAAGCGCTGGTCCTTCCGCAAACGGTGCCTGATCTGATGAACCGCCAACTCGCGACCGTGGGCATGCTTCGCTTGCTGCCCGCTGCGCTGCGCATCTTTCCTTGCGAGGGCACACATGGCGTGCGGTTGAGTATTCTCCGATATAGTGCTGTCTTCGATGCTGCGGAGTACGGTTGCCGGAATAGGCAATAGGACCGGCCGTTTGTGGTTGATTGGGGTCTAGTCGATGGTGCTAGAAGGTCGCGGTGTGCTTCGAGAAGGTTGTGGGAGGCTCTGCATCGGCGGTGGTATGGGTGTGGCGGCGAGGATGCCATCAAGCCTGTTTGGCTACATCGTCGGTTCTTTTCGTTTTTCGGAGTTTGAATCCGGTGCAGTCTGGTGATGTCTTCGTGTATTGAGACATTTTCACTTTACTGTTGGGCCAACGGGCTCCCAGTTAAGTTCGAGTTGCTTCGTGGACCTTGTCCATTCTAGCAGTGCTTCTTTCTCTGATGCAAAGAGCGTATCGACGGATCGGTAGTATGCGGCTTCTTCCAGAGGATAATGATGTTCCGGGCGGATGCGAGTGACGAAGAATAGTAGCGTGATCACAGCGACCACGGTCCAAATAGGTACGAAACGGCGAAAGCAGAACATGTTGGATTGTATTTGAATTGTATGCGATCTGTGTGCCGCATGAGTAGGGGATCGTTGTTTGCCATATATACAAAATTTGCTGTCCACTTTTCTTTCAGCACGAGTCAACTTTCTGCATACGAGAACTAGAGATGACTGAGCTAGTTGCGGTGGTGCGCCACAGGTTGGTCCATACCTCGGGTCACTAAAATTAGATGCCAGCTCGCACTTTCCGAGCTGACCGAGCGATTTATCGATAAAGAACATCATCAACGACTATTTTGGGTCTCTAACGCCTCGTGACTACGAGAAATGCTTCGTGTTGAACTGATCGATGATCTGGCGTGCTGCCGTGACGATTTCAACTGCACCCGGCGAATCCGAATGGCAACAGAGCGACACCTGGTGGTCGCCGATCGGTAATTGCACCAGTTCGCCCGTGACCGCTGTCACAGATCCATGCTCGACCTGGCTCTTGATATGTGCTTGAGCTTCCTCGGGTTTCCAGGGTCTGAAACTTGTTAAATCAGGGGCATAGATGTTTGCCAAGTACACACTTACTTCTTCTTTCTGTCAATGACCAACGTTCCATCCTTACTATACTTAACGTCACCGTATAGCTCCGCAACGAACGGTAGACCCATTTCTTTCGCCACCTCTTCGTGTAAAGTGCCTGCGAGGCCAAAAACGGTCGTCCCCTTGGGGACACCCTCGTATACTGCCCTGCAGACTTCCTTATCTCTATACATCATGCCATAGAGCACTCCATGCGGCTTGACGTGATTCAATGGCATGCCCTCGGCGTCCAGGAAAGCATTGAGCGCACCCACTTGATATCGCGTCATCGCTGTGAGCTCTTCCGGCGACATCTTTATCTCTCTTCTGCCAAATCCTTGGATGTCAGGCAGGCCTGGATGTGCCCCGACTGCGATTGAGTTCTTCTTGCACTCACGCACAGTTTGTTGCATGATTAAAGGATCGCTAATTCCGTCAGCCAGGAGAAACTCATCCTACTGAGAGTGAGTTTGGACCTACCCAGCGTGGAAGCCGCACGCCACATTGGCGTAATCAATCAGTGGAATCAGCTCTTCATCTGGGCCGCACTTGAAGTTGCCGTACCCTTCGCCCAGATCAACGTTGATTTTTACAGGGTGTTTGCTGGCCGGCATCGTGAATGTCTTGTTTGAGAGATAATCTCATAATTTCTCGCGATGTTTCATCTGCCCAAAACGCTGATCCATGTCGTATTACCGTGCTATGGCCGTAGCGTCGTGGGTCCAGCGTCTGCTTCCACAGCGTTATCACGAACCCCTCTTCTCAAACGCGCTTTGATGACGTAGACGCGCTCAACCGTCACCAACCGCAGCACAGCATCGCATCAAGCTACCATAAATGGCTCATGTACGGCCCAAGGTACCAACTGCATTGGGGACCGCACTCATGTCACTGCCGGCACGGTAGACTCGTGAGATAGCGGACAAGGCGGAAGCGGGCGCGGGGTCGATGGCTATCAAATACGTGCATTGAGACAGTCGCTTTCAAGTAGACATCAAGCAATGGAGAAGTTGCAAACCGTGCTAATTGCCAACCGTGGAGAGATTGCGGTCCGAATCTGTAGGACCGCGAAGAAATTAGGTGTGAAGACTATTGCAATCTACTCAGAAGCAGACGCAGCGTCGAGCCATGTCCGAGACGCCGACGATGCCGTGCTTCTACCTGGTAGCAATGCGACTGCCTATACCGACGAAGAAGTTATCTTGAAGATTGCGAAAGAGAAGGGTGCAGATGCCATCATCCCTGGATACGGATTCCTTTCTGAGAATGCACCCTTCGCACGACAAGTGAGCGAGGCTGGTCTCGTCTGGGTTGGACCCTCACCAGAGGCGATTGAAGCGTTCGGTGTCAAACACACAGCCAGAGACTTAGCATCTAAAGCCGATGTGCCCATTGTTCCAGGTACTAAAGGTCTTGTCCAGGATGAGGAAGATGCTACAAGAGAAGCCGAACGGATAGGCTTTCCTGTCATGCTAAAGGCAACGGGTGGCGGTGGAGGCATGGGCCTGATCACTTGCAACACGACCGAGGAAGTACGTGAGGGCTTCAAGATGGTTCAGTCCCGCGGGCAGACACTTTTCAAAAATCCCGGCGTGTTCATTGAGAAATACTTTCCAGCTAGCCACCACATCGAAGTGCAAGTCTTTGGCAATGGACTGGGTCAAGCTGTTCACTTCGGCGAGAGAGAATGCTCAATCCAGAGACGGCACCAGAAGGTCGTTGAGGAATGTCCTAGTCCATTTGTCGAGAGGCACCCTGAACTACGACAAAAGCTTGGAGACGCTGCCGTGCGACTGTCAGAATCCATCAAGTATGGTAGCGCAGGGACAGTGGAATTTCTTGTAGACGACCAGAGAGGCGACTTCTTCTTTCTGGAGATGAACACACGACTCCAGGTCGAGCACGGCATTACAGAGCTCTGCTACAACATCGACCTAGTGGAGTTGATGCTCAGGCAAGCAGATGCTCAGCTTGCCGGCAAAGGTGGCATAGAAGGGTCGACTCTCAAGCAGATGCAGCCGTCAGAGCCATCTGGTGCAGCGATTGAGGCTCGGATCTACGCGGAAAACCCTTTACGAGACTATGCACCGTCACCAGGTCTGCTCCAAAAAGTGGAGTGGAAGGATGTGCCCGGCAGTCGTGTCGATACGTGGGTTTCTACTGGGTCACGCATCACACCCAACTATGGTACGTAGGGTGAGACCGCAAACTTGATCAGAGTTAATCGTACATAGATCCCTTGATAGCGAAGGCAATGGCGCATTCGCAGTCTCGAATCGGGACAATTTCGCGCATGAGAGAGCTCTTGACGGGTTCTTTGATATCAGGACCGCCGACCAACCTGGAATTCCTGGTGCAGATATTGGATGACTCCAGATTTGCCTCTGGTAACACCATGACCAGCTTTCTGGAAAACTTCAAGTTCGCCCCGCATGCGATTGATGTCATCTCAGCTGGCGCCTACACCCTCATCCAAGATCTCCCGGGAAGGCCAACAGTTGGTAAAGGCATACCGCATTCTGGACCTATGGATGGAATGTCTTTTCAAATCGCGAACATGCTCGTTGGTAATGCCCGCGGTACGGAAGGTCTAGAGATCACGTTAAGCGGACCTGAGCTACGATTCGTCGGGCCCGCTATCGTGGCACTTTGCGGTGCACCTATGGACGTGACGCTGGACGGAGACGAGTTCCCAATGTGGACCAATGTCAAGATTGGAGCTGGACAAAAACTCAAGATCGGAAAAACTACTGCAGGAGGATGTCGCTCCTACCTCGCTATTTACGGTGGCTTGCCAGCAGTGGCCAACTACTTCGGCTCCAAGTCGACCTCTCCCTTGGTGGCTATTGGCGGTTATCAAGGTCGACAATTGGCGCCTGGAGATTTACTTCAGATCAGGGCAGACTTGCCTACAGATATTGAGACTGTGACGATACCAGAACGTCTGCGCCTGAGTTATAAGACGGACTGGGAAATCTCAGCGATGGTGGGGCCACACGATGAAGGCTACTTTGCGCCAGAAGACATCAAAATGATCTACGACACAAAGTGGAAGGTCTCTCACAACGCGTCTCGTAGCGGAATCAGACTGGTTGGCCCAGCGCCGACGTGGTCACGAAAAGATGGTGGTGAAGGTGGCGCGCATCCTAGCAACTTGGTTGAATACGGATATCCTCTAGGCACACTGAACTGGACAGGCGACGATCCATGTATCTTTCCTGTCGACTGTCCCAACTTTGGTGGTTTCACAAGCAGTACGACTATTGTTCGGGCTGACTGGTGGAAGCTTGGACAGCTCAAGGCTGGTAACACATTGAAGTACGTTAGGATCGGCTTGGAAGATGCTCTTAGAAAGAGGACGCGCAACGACAGCTTTTTAGACTCGATCGAAAGAGCTGTGAAGAGCAAGAGCAATTTTGATGCTATCGACAACTTGCAAGCAGGACACGTCGATTTTCATCAGTGTGAGATCGGGAAAGCAGTCATCTGGGAAAAGGCAGCAACACACGACACCCCTCGAGTGCGATATCGCCAGGTAATTTATGACGAGTTTAGTACCATGAACTAAGCTGACAGTCGTATAGGGTGGGGACGATCATCTCCTCGTCGAGTACGGTAACGAGTCCTTCGACCTTAACCATCGATGTCGTGTCACAGCGCTCGAGAACGCGTTACGCTCTTCAGACACACCTGAAAGCATCAAGGGGAATCTTTACAATACAGTTGGTTGTTGCACAACGCTTCTGGTCTACTACAATGGTGCCAAGTTACCTCGGAGCCAGCTCGTGTCGCATCTACAGAAGATCGAGGAAGGGCTCGGCGATCTGCGGTCGACCAAAGTCCCCACAAGAGTCTTCAAGCTCCCGATCAGCTTCGAATCGAAGCTCCAGGACGAAGCCACTCAGCGTTATATGATCAATCAGCGTCCTCACGCCCCGTACCTCCCTGACAATCTATCTTTCGTCGCAAAGAACAATGCTTTCACATCTCAGCAACTGAAGGAAATCTATTTGACCGGTCAATTCATGGCGGTTGTTGTAGGCTTTTTCTGTGGCAATACGGTATCTCTGCCTGTCGACCCTCGACAACGCATGAATGCACCGAAGATGAACCCTTCGCGCGTTTTCACACCGGAAGGAACGGTCGGATGGGCGGGAAGTTGCATGTCAATCTACCCCGTTGATTCCCCAGGAGGGTACCAGATGACCGGGCGGACTGTGCCCTGCTTTGACTACTATTCACAGAAACCTGGCTTCGAGAAGCCCTGGATCTTCAGAGACTTTGACATTCTCACTTACTACCAAGTCAGCGAACAGGAGCTTGATGACATGCTTGGGAAGTTCAGAGCCGGCAAGTTTGTATTCCATTACGAAGACGTTGAGTTCAACATGGCAGATCACAACAAGCTGCTACAAGAAACTACCGAGGAAGTCAAACAAATTCGTGCAAAGCAAGCCGAAGCTCAGGAAGAGATGACAAAAGCCGAAAATGAGTCGTTTGAGCGCTGGCAGAAAGAGAAGGCTGAGAACCAAGTTGATGAGTCTACTGTCGAAAAGCTTCTGGACGATCCTAGCATCACTTCCGTTGAAGCGCCAGTAGATGCCAACGTATGGAAAGTAGAAATAAAGGAGGGCGATACAGTCGGAGAAGGGAGTGTTGTAAGTCATCTCAGCACTTTGATTGAGAGTATGAACTAATGATGTAGATTGTCATTCTCGAGGCCATGAAGCTGGAGATTGCGGTGAAGACCCCAGACGCGGCAGCGGCAGATGGCGCCAAGCTGCGAGTCGAGAAATTGTTGGTGAAGCCGGGTGATACGGTGACAGCTGGCGGGCATCTCGCGCTACTGAAGAGGGAGTAACGCATGTTGCATCATCAATTCGAACTTGCGTAGCTTGTGTCTTGATTTCCATCACACGCTTCGAACTGCGAGTAGACAACCAATAAAAGTCACTTGCAGTGCTGCACGAGTCGATCTTTGTCCAAGGATATACTCCCCAAGAAAGTCTTCAGACAAAGTTTACCGATCCTCTTGCCGATCAAATCTAATTAAAGTTTACAAATGATTATCTCGAAATGTATCTCTTCATTTGCTGTACTGCTGGCTGTGCTGCACGGATAGGACCGGCTCGTTGTGGAGCGGAAACACGTGGATAGACTATTACTACTAACGCCTACACTCTATAACTACGTTCTAATTGCAGGTTCGTATGAAATTTGTGCGTGCTTCCATCTAGGAAGAAACAGTGAAATGGTTCACAACAGCACCTTGCAGCCAAATAGACGAGCATCGACAACACTAGCCCATCACTATTATGACATGTCAGCACTAACTAGATAGCGGTGGTGGTAAGGCAGAATGATGAACGCCTGGCTACATCACACACCGCGCTCAGCCTCCACCACTCAGCCTTACCATCGCGAAAACGCCTATCGAGAACGGTATACGAAATGTGCGAGAACGAGTCTTGAAGATGTGTTGGGTACCACATAATTCAGTATAAGGGCGATCTTTGGTCGTGTCTTTCCGTTGTTTGCAACAATACCTGTATCCATCCCCCTAGACCTCGCCTCCTTTCGCCCACCATGAGTACAACCACCACCACCATAGAAGAACCACCACTCGACATCCCCACACTCTCCGAGGGAGAAAAAAAGGACCTCATAATCGCAGACACCGTCTCCATAGCCAGTGACACCACCCTTACTGTTTCTACCACGCCCTTCACGCCCACCAAAACACTCCTCATCAATGCCAAGGGAATCAGCATCGTACGCCCGTGCATTCCAGCCAGCGAGCGCTCCGTCTTAATCACCACCCCACACGGCGCTCTGCTGTATACATCGACGCGCGCGCAGAGCTGCTCGGGGACTTGCACACTCACTGACGCCGAGCAGAATCGTTTGATCGAGACCGAGTACTTCTTTGGCCCGGGCAGAGACCCCATACTGCGTAGACTGGACCGCGCGGAGTGTGAGATCAAAACACTTTCCAAGTGGACGAGCAGGGACCATAGTTTCATGCTCCCGAATGGGCGCACGTGCGAGTGGCGGTACAAAAGGGAGAAGGGGTTTGGCGCTAAAGGTGCGAAGGGGACTGCGCTTGTGCTTAGTGTACAAGGAGTAAGAGTCGCGCAGCTGATTCGGAATGATGAGACGCGGACGTTGGGGAGTAAGAGCTGTAGCGCTGGGAACGGGGGCGAGCTAATGCTGGATGAGGATGTAGCTGGGAAGATGGGCGTCGAGGAGGATGTTATTGTTGCGACGTGCTTGTTGATGTTGAAGGAGATTGATCGTAGGCGGTGCGTTCAGCTTATCGTGCCGGCTGCTATTATCCTCTAGTTTGGAATGTAAGTGTTGTGGCTGATAGTTGCAGGAAGGTGCAAGTTGATGTATACCGTCTTGGGAATTCCAGCTTAATTCGTTAAAGCCAGGGTTTCCAAAGCTATGTTGTCGTAGTGATTGTACCAACATTCACCTCATCACCTCATCACGAAAGTCCGAGCCTGTGCTCCGGATATTGTCTTATGACATCGCCCAGATAGCATTCGTCAATGGATGTGAAAACATATCGATCATACCGATAAGCAGTGCTCGCGAAACACTTCATAGTTGATTCAAGTGGATCAAGAGGTTTACTCCTTGAACACTTTGAGTATCTGAGCTTTACAACAAGATTCGAGAGGCGTAGACCTCCTCGCAGGTTTCTCATCTACCACATCTCCCAAACACCAGCTGGCAACACCGACCTCATAATCTTCCAGTGACTCACAGCGCCCTCCTCATGATACGCTTCCAGCTCAGCGACATCAGCCCTGCCCATGACCTCCGCACCTTCGGTATACTCATACTTGACCTCCAGCTCCTCCTGCGGCTGCAAGAAATTCCTGCGCGCAAGGCTGCCGAGGAAGTCCTTTTGCGTGGCCTTGCGGAACCCAATAGCCTTCTTGCCCATACCAAGGTCGTTCTTGACGCAGAAAATCACCATGTTGATGAAATCGCTGTCGCCTTCCTTATGGTCGTCGGGCGCGGCCGTGTCGCGGAAGAGACGGCAGGCAGGGAACACGGCGTGGATGGTGTTCAGCACGAGCTTGGTGGAGCCGAGCGTCAGGTCACCGGCATAGTTGATGGCCACGGCGCCGTCGTCTTTCAGCAAGGCGTGCAGGCCTTGCATGAACTCGGTAGTGAACAGGTACACGGGTTCAGCGCCGCCGGTGAAGACGTCATGGATGATGTAGTCGTAGGATTTCGGGGCGGAGACCGATGTGTCCGCGACGTAGCGGACGGCGTCGGAGATGACGGCTGTGTGGTCTGGCGAGAGCTCGAAGAACTCGGTTGCGTATTTGTGGACGACAGGGTCAAGCTCCACGATGGTTGTATTGAGCCCGTGTTTGATCAGAGCATTGGGCGCTGTGCCGATACCGAGGCCGATGACGAGGGCAGACTTCTCGGATTCTGGTGTGGGCTTGACATCCAACGCTCGGGGTATGGATCCGATGGGTTCAAGCTCTGGGTTCTCGACCAGACGAACGGCTTCAAGAAGGACGAAGACAGCAAAGATGCTCTCCTTCTGGCGTTGGCCCTTCTTGTATGACTCGGGTGTGACGAGCCATTCTCCACCGAGGAGAGAGTGGTCGCAACGCATCAGGCGAAAGGCGTTATCTGCATAGTTCTCGACCACGGACACGTATCCAGTCAGTGACTCCTGGCGAGCGAGGATCGTGTAGTTGTGAGTGGCTACAAGAGTAGAATTTGCCGACTGGAAAGCCTGGTCCGCGGGGTTGTGAGGGTTTATCCAGAGCGTGTGCAGAATTGCTGGAAAGGCCAGGAACAGAAGCTTCGAAGGGGTGATGAAAGCGGATGCTGATGCGAGCAGCATCTGAAAGCCAACGCGTGTCAAGTATACATGCTTTCCAACGAAGGTAGGAAGCAATGCGCTGAAAACTCTAGCGACGAATGACACGCCAACATACGAAGTCATTGGTAGGATAGCATCGCCGAGCGCAGAAGGCAAATCCCATCGAGTGAAGTCGACCGTGTCCAGCAGGTCTGAAACAGCGTACATAGAAAGGAATAGCAAAGGAAAGTACGTGAGTGATTCGACGATCAATGGGCCGTAGTCAATGCCAAGTTGAGTGCTGTGTGGGAACAGATAGCATTGGATGAGCGGTATCCAGTACGCCAAAACAGTAACCCATGCAGAGACATCCACAGACAAGTAGCCCTTCAGTAACCGCCGGACGCCGAGTCCTCCCAGAGCCGCCAACGTCATTGCTTGCTGGTGATGCAATGATGCTGGAATCGACCCAAAGACAGGCGATAGATTGAGTTGCGATACCGGGGATGCCACTCCAGCGATGAGAATTAGGGCCAGCGCGCGAGCCACATTCTTAAGAAGGGCTGACGCTGGAAGATACTGAGGCTGACGTTCTACATCCTTTGGTGTTGTTGGTGTTGGCGGCGCTGCTGGCGCCTTAGGCTTACTCTGCCTTTTCTGTCTCGTTGACATGGTTCTTAAGATGTGAAATTCCAGCTCTTTCTTAGATGACCAAGGTATATGTTATGTTCAAGTTATGGAGTGGGAAAAAGTATGCACAAAGAACAGATGGTTATTAGGCGATTTCCTGACGGACCGTGCATCCGTGGTTATATTCGGCCTGCGGGAGAAACAATGCAGCGTAATATACACAACGCGAAGGAGACAAGGCAGGTACGAGGAAGGATGGCCGTCTAGGAACTGAAGGGGATGGAAGGACACCTGGTCTAGCGAGATGTTTCAGATGATTGATGCACGGATGAAACATCCTCGAGTGGTTCGGGACCCGAGGCACGTTCGACGCTAGCTGCCTGTGTGGCGTAGCGCGGCGCGTGGCGTCATTGCCTGTCGAGTGACACTCTCTGGGTGGAGGTTCGTTCTCCACTGTACAAGTCAGTAAGCTTACACTCTGGCCTGGACAAACTGCAGATAATGCCATACATGACCGGCATTCCGACAATGGTACCACACCCTCTACGATCCGCGAGCGCGCAGGATGCCGCCGACAGCAGCAAGATTCTGCCTATGGACGCGGACGATGCAGCAGACGCAGACGAAGTCTTCGCGCGCGACCAGATGCGCCAAAAGCAGGAGGGAAAGGCAGGAACGCTTGTTGCGAAGAATCGCCGAAAGCGCTACCTCGAAGTCCACCCCGAATACTTCAACGACTCCTCCCTCGAACTTGTCGATCCATTGCTCTACGACCGACTCATTCGACGCTTCCAAACCGCCAGGGAACGCGAGGCAGAGGGACAGCGCAAGGGCTTTTCAGGCCAGATGTCGACCGACTTGTGGCGCGCCGAAGCCAAGAAAGACGCCCTCTCGCACACCGACCCGAAGTCGCTCTTCGTATACACTCGAGGGCCACAAGGTCAGATTATGGAAGAGGACAAAGATGAGGTGCCGATGACAAAAGAAGAGGGCAAGAATTGGTGGATGGATGAGATGACACAGCGCTTCTTGAGCGGCGCGGACGACGACTTCGACTACAAGACTGTAGATGCGAACGACAAATATGATGATGAGAAGGAGCGGGACATTCAGGATGCATACTTCGACAGCATGGAGTCTGACTTTGACTCGGACGGCGAGGGGAAAGAAAAGGTCTTGACGGGTGAGACTGGCATACAAGACTACTGAGCGAATCCCTCATTTAGTGGACGTCTATCCAATGTGCGAAATCCAGCACCTGTGACAGCCGGTTACAAGACATACTTGAACGTCATAGCACGATCACCAAGCTCGCCGAGCTCCTCGGGAGTATACCCGTTGTGCGCACCCTCCGCCAGCTGGCGCTCTCGTTTCGCGTTGATCCTCTTGTAATTGAACACCAACACAAGAAGAGCGATGATCCCTGCTCCGATGAACCCAAGCTCCAGAGCGTGTCCAAGGACATATCGAGGGGCGTCTTCCGTGCGATAGAAGTTGGAGGCCATGGCTCCTGCGAGGTTGCCAACGGCGATTTGGATGGCCTGGCCTGTAGCACGCTTGGTAGATCCAGCAAGATCTGGCAACTTGTCAGCATTTCAAGTTCGGGTCTGGTCAGAAAAGTGCAAGACTTACTGTTCGATAGCCAGGTGATATTCCCTGGGAACGCAGGATAGAGAGCGCATGTCGCAATGAACACACCTGCGTAGATAACACCAGGAGTTCCGCTTGAAACACACATGATGAATCCCACGGCCATGATGCAAAGGCAGACGAGGATGAAGGGGTGACGCTTGCCGACGCGATCACTCCACCAAGCTACCGCGATCGCGAGGACAGAGGCGGTGATGTAGATTGGCACAGTCAAGAGTTGCGCAGTCGAGGATGTGTAGCCCAGGCCGCGGATGATCGAGGGAAGGAAGAGCGATATGCCATACAAGGGGCACACAATACCTGCTTTCGTTAGTTTCGATGCAGAGGGGGTTTCTCCAAAGCCCACGTACCCCAATAGACCCAAATGTTAGTCCAGATCTGCCAATCCAAGAACGCAGACTTGACAAATTTCCACTGAAACGTATCGTCCTGCGCGACACGCTGGCCATTGATCGTCTCATTCGATGCACCCTGGTACTTGAGTCTGAACACCACAAACGCCCGTTCTTCCTCAGTCAGAAAGCCAGCTGTCTCCGGAAAGTCGTACAACGTGAAGAAGGCGAGAATAGCGACAAGGACAGTTAGGATGCCCTCGAGAATGAAGATCCATCTACACAATGTCAACTACTACTCAACTTGTGAATCAAAAAACTCACCTCCAGCCCTCTAGTCCTCCAACACCGTCCATATGCGCGATTCCAAATGCCAGAAGACCCGAGAACGCTCCAGCAACAGACGCTGCGCTGAAGAAGAGCGCCTGTCTGAACTGTGCTTCGTGGCGACAATACCACATCGTAATGTAGTACGCAACACTGCTCAGATTAGCAATGACTACATGGATGGTACGTATGAGTGACGAACCCTGGGAACAGGCCAGCCTCTGTAATTCCAAGGAAGATACGCGCGATCAGCAGCCCTTCGTAGTTCTTGACGATGCCCATCAACGTCATGACGATCCCCCAGGCCACCATGATAGTCGGCAGCCAGACGGACGGCCTCAATTTTTTTAAAAGAAGATTGCTGGGCACTTCGAAGGCGGCATACCTGGACATCCGTCAGTCCGTGTGTTCAGAGCCCTCAGGGCTAAAGAGAGACATACGTGAAGAAGAATGCGGTCAGACACCAGTTGTACTGCGCGCCAGTCATACCCAGTGTCTCCACCAGACCCTCGATCTTTGCATTGCCAATGTTTCCGCGGTCTAGGAAACTTAAGAGATACAGAAGAGCGAGCATAGGAATGAGGTGCAAGTCCATCTTGCGCAGTATCTTCTTCTCGTCCAGATGCGCGAACGTTTCCGCCGTTACGCCGGGTGCGGTCGCCAGCTTGTCGATACGCGCGATCTCATCTGCCTTGCTCTTGCCCTTGCCACCATGGCTAGAGATGGAGCGTGAGACAGATGTCTTGCGTACTGGCGATTCGTCTATATCGCGCGAAATGCGCTCGTGGGAGGGCTTCTCGGACATGGTGGCTATCGGACGATGTGGATGATAGAGAGCAGGCACTGAGACAAGACACATATGGGACGGCAGGGCAGTATTGTATACAACGACGTCAAACTAAGCCGGCATCGGTGAATAGCCGATGTCGATCTTTCTTGAATGTGTTCACGCTTGCAGTCGCGTTGTTTAAATGTGCCATGATCATCACGGAGCCATGTGCATCTCTCCCATGTCGGCACTAAAGCATGCATTTCCCAGACTCACGGGACGCTCCTCGGCTCAAGCTTGCTTTTCTCTCCCCGTCAATATCCACGTTTCCTGGTATCTTCAGCATGCGCTGTTGTCTCTAGCAATAATGTCTGTGTTCTGACGTCGTCGCCTACCCATACCCGTCACCCTTCCCCAAGCCACTTGCTTTGCCGTTGACGCACGCCCAGACAGCGCCACGCTGGAACACTAATGACAAGGCGGCCTTGATTCGCGAGAAGCACACAATGATACGATGCTTAGCGAGCAAGTGGATAGCATGTGGGTCGTGTGAAGGAAACGTCTGGGGTGGAGTCTGGGGCCCCGCGTCATCAAATTGGTTTGTTGAACCACGGCGAGATAATTGGGTGCGAGTGTCGCCCAGGAACCTCGGTTTTCGGGTTGCTCGATGGGGAAAGAGGGGTGGACGGATTGCGCGCTAGTCACGACGTTGTCTAAACGTCTGTCGGCAACCATTTCCGTAGACGAACGGTACTGTCCAAGGACCATGCATTGCTGACTGCACTGGGCAGGTCCCTCGTTCGCCCTCTGAGCACAACGTGACCGCGATGCTCGCCACCGCTTCTTTGCGGTTGACGCTATGCGAAAAGGCGGTCATGAGCAGGCAAACGAGGCGCTCACCACGAATGACGTTGGCAATAACCCTTTCCGGAATACGGGATACATTGTAGCCTTGTAAAGGGCTCTGTACAGCCTGACCTGGCGGGCACAATTCTCTTGTGTAACGTCAAGTGACGCCCTTTGCGCGCGGCAGACAGGCCTATGAGCCTGTGTCAGGTAAGGGACGATCAGTAGGTTCACCAAATTAGCGATACGGCTCATTTAGTATTAGAGATTAAGCAAACAGATCGAGACTATCCAAGCTTGTAAACCCTGCTTGAACACATTCTCATGCTGGAGGGATTCTTCCGGTTCTCCAGTTACAATGAAGTACACTAAGAGACGGGCAAAGACGACAGTCGTCTCTGACATGAGTATAAGCGTGATGTTATACGTGGCTTCGGTCCGATCCGCCGCCTTCTTTCATAATATACAGGGGTCTTTGACACTGCGTCACTCCGTGTCTTGCGGTGTGGCTGTGGCTTTGTATCGTGAGCACAATGAGGCTGGTCCGTGCAAACATACAGTAGAAGCATACCGTAGGGCTGAAGTTGCAATTCCGCTCCGTCTACTATTCGCCTGCGCCACACTCATCATATGGCCCTCGGAGTCAACATGGTCCTCGATAACAGCAGCGCTATGACGGCGACCCCGACATCCACGTAGCCCCTGCATGAGCAACGACAGGATGCAGACCCTCCAAGGGATGAAGCTTTGCTAGAGCTTCACCGTCCGGCGAAGTCACGATGCTCACCAGGGTAGCTGGAGAGGACCTCCAAGCTGGAAGGGCACTGTTGCGCGCGCCTCTGGTCTGGTCAATACCCGGGTCAACACCAGGGATCAGGGCACAATGGAGGTTGTCTACGTTGTTGACTGTGACACTTTCTTTGCTTCACTATCGTGCTGTCAGAGTATAAGTCGTCTTGCATCCCTCTATTCATCTCATCATCAACAGCTCAGCATCAACCAACCACCAGTATCAGACGAACATCACTTCAGTCATTCTCACAACACTGAACAACAACCTCCAAACCATTTCGAACATCCAAGCTCCATTCACACCTACTCTCCACCCATCATCCTACTCAAACACTTCGCTTTTGTACAGCATTGGAACAACACAACCGTCCAATCCCATCTACAAATACACCTCCGCACAACCATCCACCCACCTCAACTACATCCTCACCAACCATGTGCCACCAGCCCTCCCAGAACCAGTGCGCCACCAACCCCCCACCCGGCGACATGTGGTATTGCAACGAGTGCGACACCTGGAACATGTCCTGGTACGACCGGTGTCCGCTCTGCGACAAAGGGACCAAGCAGTCCGGTGCGTGGCTACAATCCGCCATGGGATACGCTACTCAAGCCCCAGCGGGATCCCCAGCACCCGGCTCATGGATATGCGAGAACTGCGGCGCCGCAAACTCGGATCTCACTTCTGATTTCTGCCCGATTTGTGGTATTCAGCGTTAGCTGTAGCTCCCTTTCCTCTTTTCATTCGACAGTCTTGCTTTTGGGTTTTGCTCTTTTGGGGGTCTTTTTGTTTTGGCGCATAGGCGCGCGGTCATCTGCTACCCGGATATCAGGCTTCTGGGTATCACTGTATGGTGGTCTAGTGTTTTCTTGTTTCAGATTGTATCGTTACCGTTGATTTAGTATAGAAGGCGTTTACGGCGTTGGGGATACGTATAGACAGACGGGTTATAAGAGTGGTCCGTAGCCTATACATCGATCGTTTTTGGCATTCAGATTTTGCATTGTTGTCTGATACCTGTGTTTGATACCTGTCTTATGTACACGCACTGTGAGGTCTTCGAGCGTTTGGCTGGGAGTTGCCGAGAGTGCTGGGATAGGATTCTCGAGTGGATTCTGAGCCTCGAACACAAGGGACGATAGATCGGCATTCCGTCTCTGATCAAATATCAAATCATTGCAGAAGTGCGGGCTTACATTGTGTGAATGGTTGTGGGGACGGAGATTTTGAATCACAAGGTAGGGGCTCTGAGCGAACCCGAGTGTCGAGACTACTTTGACATTTCTCGCTCATTAGACGCTACGTAGTGGTTTATCAATAGAGCTTCCGATCTTCCGAAACATCTGATCTTTTTGTTCGTCCCGTTGGAATAGTACTATGTTGTCAGATAGAGCGAGTGTTTGGGGTCGTTTCATGGCCGCCTTCTTCGCAGTTGGCTGCTTTGTCTTCAACACTCAGTGGTCTTGTGTCAGAAGAGCCGTGGGTTGATCATGCGATAAGAAAAGGAAGTCAAGTCGATGCAGAGAAAAGCAGAAGATTTTAGAAAAGACATTCTCATTCGTAATCGTGAAATCATGGGGGTATGGAGAGCGTATATGCAAAGCCGGTCTATATACAAGGCTCCATCCGGCTATCAGGAGTCTTTTGCAGGGGCATATACAATCCCTCCCAAGCCATTCCAGGTATCATCCCATCCGTGCCACAATTTCCTGGAAATCAAATAGTAGAAGACATCTATGCCTTCTCGAAGCGACCAGCCTCGAGATCCTTAGTGGCGACGATGGAGTCGAAGTCAACGGTGCCCTCCTCGCTGGTACCGACCTTGGATTCGCTGTAAGCATCGAGCTCCTTGGCCTTGTAGATGTTGAGGTAGATGGGGTAGGCCCAGGCGACGAGGAAGAAGGCCAGGGGGACGACCATAGCGCGCTGGGTGCCGATGCGGTCGGCGACGTTGCCAAGGATGACGGGAACAATGGCACCACCAGAGACAGAGGCGACAAGGAAGGAAGCTCCACGCTTGGTGTGACGACCAAGGCCACGAAGAGTCTGTGCCGAAGTTAGTGACATGTTTCGCAGTGTGAGGACGGTGATGAATGCTTACCAAAGCGAAGATGATGGGGAAAATGCAAGACTCGAAGAAAAGCACAACCATGAGGATAGCGACTCCGCCCCAGTTGGGGTTACCAGTGTTGACACCAATGGCGGCAGCGAGGAAGATCATGATGGCGGTCTGGTAGACGAGCAAGACGAGGCGAGGCTTGATGCCAATGTACATGAAGCCGGCAGCGCTGAAACGACCAACGGCGAAGAGAGCCTGCGCAATAGCATAGTAGTTGGCGCCCTGGTGGTGAGCCTCGGTGAGTGTGAGGTTGGGGTGTGCCTGCGTGAAGAAGTTGATGAAGAAGGAGGCGATACCGACTTGAGCGCCAACGTAGCAAAATTGAGCCGCAACGCCAAAGAAGAGAGTGTACTGCTTGCGAAGAGGCTTGTCGACGTATCCAGTAGCAGAGGTCATCATTTCAGCCTGGTCGGCCATGTCGGAGTCGGTGATCTCGGGGATGGGAGCGAAGTAAAAAACCACCGCCAAAATTCCCACGAACACCGCAATACCAAGATACACATATTGAACGGCCTCTAAGCTCTTGCCGTCTGTCCCCACCGATTTGAAAATCACGAATGAGGCCAAGACGGGTGCGACGACGGATCCAACAGCCTGGAAAGACTGAGATAGCTCGAGACGGAACTCAGCCCACTTAGGAGGACCGCAGACAGCAATGTAGGGGTTTGCGGAGGTCTCCAGAGTAGACAATCCAGAGCCAACGATGAACATGGAGCCGCAGAAACCACCGAAGCTTCGCTTGACAGCGGAGGGCCAGAACATGAGGGCGCCGACGCAGTAGATGCTCAGACCGAGCATGAAGGTGTAGCGATAGCCGAACTTGCGGAGGAACCAACCAGAGTAGGTGAGAGGACCAATGAAATAGGCACCAAAGTAGGCGGCCTGGAGACCAGACGACTCTCCCTGAGAGATGTTCAACGCAACCTGGAAGCGAGCGTTGAGGACATCGAGAAGACCGTAGGCGAAACCCCAGAGGAAAAAGAGGAGAGTGACCAAGGCAACGGGAATGATAGATTGCCTGGTAGTCAACTGAGAGGCACCAGTGACGACGCGGTTGTCCACACTCTTGCGGCGGACGTCCTCGTTGATGACCTCGACAGTGGACGGACGACGAGCTTGCTGCTCGTGGACCTGGTCCAGCGTGGGCTCCTGAGAGCCACCGAGTCCGAGAACCATTGTGGAAAGGTAGTTGTGGGGTTTGAAGGTAGATAAGAGCTAAGCAGGTCTACGAAGCAATGCTCAGATGCTGAAGAAGCTGGAAAAGCTTGAAGCTGATGATGTTGAACGAGGGCATACTCGACTAGATATATATCTTCTCCCAGCTTGCACGCGATGTGCATCGCGACATGGCTGGTGCCATCCAGACTCCAACTTGACGAGCCAACGATCCTGGGCTGGCGCTGGTTGAACACCGCCGCAATGCAGGTCTAGAGGGGAACTAGAGCCTACACTACTGCGATGATCCGTCGACGATACCCCAGTATCCGCAAATTTTCGTTGGAGCAAGGCTCTGGTTGGACAAACTACGGTAGTGTCCCTTAGCACACAAGTGTGCCTCCGAGAGTACAGCCGACTTCGCGGCTGAAGCACAGAAGTAGCCAATTAGATAAAGATCTCATCGAGCTAAGGTTGTGCATGCATCTGTCCCCAGGTCGCCCCACTCGCGTTGTTGAGCCTCAAGGCGGCGAACGAGTCCAGAGAGCTGGGGCTCCACAACAATCTCCACGACACAACCCCACGGAGTTGGCCAGTATAGTGGACCCACGAAATGGAGCTGGTTCTGCGCAAAAGCGCGGGGACTCCGTGTTTCGTTGGTAGATCGCGCATCGAAACTTAGAAATCTACCCCTCCCGCCCAGATCTGCGTGATCTCAGTGGAGTCCGCATGCATATGGATCTGATTTTCATGACAGCGAACCCCCAAGACGTATACAAGCACTGTAAGGCGAGGCTTGGTGACGGGCATTGGCCAGGAGACGAGGTGTACTACCGTACAAGGCCTAGGGAGGTCTCGTTGCGCTAATTCTCCGCTCGGCAGTCGAGGCTAGCATGGACCTCTTGGCTTACGACGCTTGGTTATGGAGATGGTCAGTCGATTATGGGCATTGGTGGCCCCGTCAGGTGCGAGTCTGATTCGGTATCATCTCGAGGTGGGCTTGCTATAGTCTGAGGGATTATGACCAGCTGTACTTGTGGCTTTCCCAACCACGATAACATGAGCCCCAATAGTGAGGAAGAGACTTGGCTCGCAGTACGGCACTCTTGGGAGCTGTCTGTCGGGAATACGCGCACTGACTGCGTTCGACTACAATCATCGCCATCCGCAAAGCTTGCACGTAGCAGCGGCATCTGTTCTTGGCTTGCGCACATACAATTGAGTATCCCTGTTGTATTGCTAGAAGTTAGATATCACAAGAGCAATTCGTGCTACCCCAACACTCGCCAACCCCAGAGCTTCCAGCTGCCCTCCGCGGGGTCTCCAGAGGACGCTCGTGAGCTCAAGCTTGAGCTTGAGGGCCTCAACGAGAGCTTCTAGCGGGCTTCTAGCGATATTCTGTGCATGAAGAGTGACAGTGTTCGTGACGTGTCGGTGCAAGTCCGGCAGATACAGCGCTGTTACGATTGGTCGCGATGCAACCAGCGGGAGGTTTGTCGGTGCGCTAGAGATCAGGCCGTGCATAACTGCAAGCATACCTTGGCAAGCGCATAAGCTCACGTGTTAAGGTGTTTAGGGTGGGATCTAGAGCTTCTGGTAGGCTTGCCGCATAGTTGGTTGGTGGTGACGATGGTGGGGCGTTGAGACTTGATGGGATTCAAAGATGGCGATTTGAGGGGCCGTTGCGGTCTTGGCCGCGGACTACATCCATCCTTAGGTAAGGAGCGTCTCTCAACACGAATAATTGAACATATTCGATACAGTCCGCCTGACAAGGCGCTCCAGCCTCGTCTCCACATACAATATTGAATCCCTTCAGTTACCGTTTCACGATTTATGAGACTTCACCATAGCGTTCAGGTGGCCACATGTTGCTGAATGGCCGATACTTCACGTGGCGTTCTTTCGAACGATCAACACAGATCAGCAACACCAGCCTCTATTTCGGCGGCGGCCTCCACTGCGTTGAAGTCGTTAATCGATCGAAAATCTCGATCATAATCTACGGTTGAAGATTCCCAAGATCTTCATGTAGGTATCAAGCACCATTGTCCTACTCTGGACGTTACTTGATCTGCATTACTCCTATCATCTGCGTCTTAATCAGATGATCTACAATTTGTTCATCGAGTGATGTACGGATTCGCAGATGGACACTATGGCCTAACTGTCGCCGTCAGATCCATTGAGATGAGCAGTTCGTCTGATCCCTTTTGGTGCTACTGATGCCTATCATTTCCCGCGCATTTGTTTTTGAATCGTAACAAGGAGAGCGAAAAGATCTGGATTGTACCCCTGTGTACCCTGTTCTCACTGACGAAGTATTCTACTCAAGTCAAATATTGCTGTTGTAATATCTACTCTCTTCACACAAAATGGCCCGTCCTACTCACCTGTAGACCTACCTCTACAGACCGCCACATTGTGGCGATTGAGCAACCCTCGCATCACGAAGATCCCAACACCCCAAGTCTCAAGTGATCATCGTACATACTGCAACCAGCAGCCAATCCTACCACCTCTTACTCCACCACCGTCCAACCACCCAACCCACCAAACCCAAGCCCAAGCCCAAACCCTACACCCCAAGACCCCAAGACCCAGCCCTCGCTCCACCTCGCCACCCCAACACCCCCCGAGCAAATAACCAGCCCAGGAGCCCGCGCCCGCGGACGCAGCCAGACCACCCTGCATAGCGGGAGAGGCGCGCTAGCGCGGTACCCCGGACGGGCCAGACGGCGGTTGGGTGGCGGCGAGTGTTCTTTGCGCGCAGGAGCTGGGGAGATCGCGTACTACAGAGCGTATCGGACGTGTTAGACGGCGGCGTACACGTGACGGGGGTGGATCGCGGGGGCTTTTGGTAATGCAGGGCGTGGTGGTCTTGCGATAAAGGTGTACTGCGCACCCGGGGGTACTTGGTTTGCATGGATAATGGTGGCTGATCTAGGTATATCCACTCTTGGTGATGTTCAGAGTTGGTACGGAGAAACCGACATATCAGGCTTGACGTACTATCCTAGACGTGTCGAGTAGAAGTTGTGTCGGAGCAAGGAGGAGGGAGCAGGCTGTTGGCGGCGGAAGGGCACTTCCCTCCAAGGTTCCTCTGTGCTACGAACACAGCCTAGAGCTAGTACCTTTTACACATGTCTAGCCTAGGCAAGGGTGTTCCATAGTATTGCAAGTGCGCTGCACATTATAGTAGATGTTCAGCGTGCTTCATCCCCCAGAGCTGTATGTACTGACGAATGTCTAACACTGTCTCTGCTCATCTTTTAGTGATACGCCCAGAATATAGTAACAGACCTAACGCATAGTAAGTCTTGACACGACTTTACATTTTGGTACAACCTCAGCCTGGTTTAGATACTGAACACTACCTATGTTGTTAGAGTTGTTTCGGTTTGGTAGAGTACAGGAGTCGTCCGTCTTTTCTTCAAGCTTCTCAATGTGTTGTTATAGAGTTGTTTCAGTTCAGCAGAGAGCACCAATCAATGCATATTCAAATGCTTAATCTGTATATAGGACTTCTTGGCCTTTTGTTCTAGCTTCTTAATGTGTTGTTGCAGAGTTAGTCTGGTTTAGTTTAGCAAGGGGTATTGACTAATTCGGCGAACTGAACTAACTCTACAAAGAGTATCAGTTAATCTAGATGCACGTCTAAGTTGCACAGTTCTTGCACGGGCTTTGTCAGCTTGAGAAGAGTGTTAGGGACAAGTGATTGGACCAGTCACGTCCCAGTGGTGAAAGCGAAATACTGCACAGCCTGGTGCCAGGATACATGGCGAACAAGCCACCTTCAAGCTGACCAGCTTGACATAGAGGTTGCAGCCACAATAATGACTAAAGCTAAAATCCCGTTGAGGCTTCTTGATAGCCTGTTACCTGCCTCTTACATTGGATTTCGCATCCTTGACGTTACGAGAGCAATTCGTGCGTTACCACAACGACTCACAAACATTAACAATGAGCTGCTCCACCACTATAAAAACTGCCCGTTTACCTGACTGTGCGTATACGTTGTTTTGAGTGAACTCTACAGAACCTATATGAGGTAAAGACGTTGGGAAGGGAAAGAAGGCTTGCTAGAAGTGCCGCGCTAATAATGTTAAGACCATAATGGATTCTGGCAGCATGGTAGGTTGATCACGTTCTGAATCTCAGCTTCCACGCATGCTGATGTGGTACAGCATCGAAAGCGCACCAGTGTGGTATTAATTCGCGGGGTGATGAACTGATTGCTGCTACGCGCACACAGTGGACACAAACCAAGTGCAAGAAATGAGCCTGAGCAGAAAGAGGGAAGTTGGACTTCCAAGATCTGTTTCAACAGATGGCTAACCCGTGAATAGGCTGAAGATAAAACACGCATCGTCAAATTGGAGGCTAATCTTGAGGCTGCATAGTTATCTGCACCTACTAATGCAAAGGCAACACCAGCAGATTCGGCTCTCAAGCCCGCGGAGCCATTATCTAAAGCACTTTCTAACGCGCCCTTAACTAAAGATGTTAAGAAGCTTGAAGAGAAGCTTATAGTGGCCAGAAAGGAAGTTCAGGATCCACAAACACGAGCACAAGCAGTTAAGGCTGCTAAAGCTGCTGCTTACAACGCAGATAGTGCGCTGCAGGACAAGGCACAGCTAAGCACAGAACGACTGGATGCTATCAAAGCACAGCTAGATGCTATCAAAGCACAGCTAGAGGAGCGAGAGACCAATGTCACCGAACCGAGCCTAACGACGCAACCAAGCTGGTCAAACCATTGTTGATGCTTTGCACGAGGCTGTCATCGCTCGCATGCTCATGGAACAACCCTCCTCTGACGCCGCTACCACGATACGAACTCTGCAGACCTTCCTCGCGTCTCAGCCCTGCCCCGGTTGTCGTTCACACGCTATCTCCAACGACTCCTGCTCGCATTGCTCCTCGGTCCCGCCTCGACTTGCTTCAGTCCGCTCGTTATTCCTCACCTCACTATACCTTAACTCACAACGCCATAGACGACCTCGTCTTGTAGGGAATCAAGGTCCAGAGCACCTTACTTCTGCGTGTTGCCTACGCCTAACACTATCTAAGCGCGGTCTCCATTCTCAACAACTAGGACTGTCTCCTTTGTTGACTCCATTGTGGAAATGGAGAAAAATCGACGACCGCTCCGCTTAGCTGGTTTCGACTCCGAGGACGTCATCCACAACACCCTCTGCCTTTGCTGGTGCGGTCGCGTCTACGAACACCATTGGACTCACGGAGAGACGTCCAGCCAGTGCAATGAGTCCTCAGCTCTACCATGTCCCCACCCTTCGCTGCCACACAGCAGTCGTGGCGGTGCCCGTACTCCTCGCGTCATACGCGCGAAGCCTGAGCTCCTCCCCTCCAAACCCCTTGCCATGCATCACCTCCGCACACGTTCCCTGCCCAACCGATCACCGCCGCACCAGAAACCGTTGATCCGTGCAACCAGCCCGCTGTGCTCTGCGTCGGCGGCACCTCCGACCGAGGTAGCGTCGGACCGCACCGAAAGTTGCAGAGCTGATGGCCGCAGTGCAGAACTGTAGTCTGGACACTCCATGCTGTGTAGTATGGCAGGGTAAGTATAATGTGGATTCAAGACTCTGCGGCCGCCAGCTGTGAACAGAAAGGAGCTTGTGGAGGTGTACAAAGTATTCCAGCTTTGTTCTTAGCACGCTATTGTCTAGGCTTACACGCTTTGCTGGTGCATGCAGAGAGATGCTGCTAGAGGAAGATTATTTGGGGATCATGTTGAGTACTTACCCCTGCCATACTGTGGCAGAAGCCCTCCGATACGGTCGAGCACTGTCGCCGATCTCAGAGGCCGAGGGATTAAGTGTCTCTCCCCGCCCATGGCCTCCCAAGCGCCGGGGTTCAGATCACAATGCCGCGTGGAGAGAAGAGGGATGCGAGAGTGTTTTATCGAGACTTTGTATTTTTCTTGCTCTGGAGCTGCGTGGTGGAGTGCGCAGCTCACGTGCTTGATCCCGGCGTTTGGCTTGCGTCGTGAAGAGCATTTCCATTAATGCATGACTGCTGACAACATACTACACATTACCCACTTCTGCCGTGCTCCCTCCGCGCGCAGACACGCTTCCAACGCCTCAAAACAACATGCCCAGATCCGTCCCGCCCTCCCACCCCGCGCCATCGAGACTGAACCCGTTCGCGCTCCACCCCATGTCCAGCGGCAGAAACCCGCTCCACAGGGCGCTCTCGTCCGCCGGAAGCCCGTTGTTGCCGTGCATGGCGAAGTCGCTGACGGCGCTGAGATCCGTCCAGCCGAAGTCGCCCATCTGCTCGGTCAGCGCGGGGCTCTCGCCGGTGCCGACGGAGCTGGTGCGCGGGCTCTGGGCGGTGGTGCCCGTGGGCGGCGGCACGGGGAAGCCGTTCTGGTCGACGGCGTTGCTGGCGACGCTGGTACCCGGATGGCGGAAGGCCGAGCGGCTGCTCTTGTCCTTGCGCGGCACCTTGGCCCAGAGCAGCTTCAGCAGCTGCGAGTAGCGCGAGCCGGGGTGCTGGATGCCGGCCTCGACGCCCACGGCGCTGCGCTGGAGGCGCGAGACGGTCTCATTAATCATGGCGCGTATCGCGCGGTCTTCATCCGCGCCAATGACGCCTGTGCAGCGCGCGCGGTAGAGGAAGACGCCGGCGTGGACGAGGTAGAGATAGTACCGCAGTGGCATGAAGCGGAGGCTGGTCTCGGGCGAGACGAAGTTGTTCACGGTGGTCAGGATGGCTTTTGCGGCATCGAGGCCTTCGTAGATGAAGCGTGCGTCGCCAACAGCGCCGACGTTGTTGACGAAAACGCGTTGCGGAGCTTGAGGAGCAAGGTTGGCCGACGAGGCCTGAGGATCGGAGGAGTTGCTGGCGGAGGGAAGCGCGCGGAGGACAGTGGCTTGGAAGGCGAATGCATTCGTGTAGAGGCGCAGATAGTCGTAGGACATGAGAAGACATGCTTTCAGTGGTGGAGAGCAGGTCAGTGTGCCCCACACGCTCTTCCAGCCGTAGATGGCAGAACGGAAATCGTCAATGAACTTTATGTAGCTGCCGCTCATGTTGGAGCGGAAGGACGCGCCAGGATTACTGTACAGGGTGTCGTGCACGTTGGAGAAGAGCTGGGTGAGCTCGAGGTTCGCCTGGAAGATGGAGGCGTAGTCTTCTTCATTGGGCGATTTGGGGATCAAGCTAGGGTAGTCCTCACGGCGCAAGGTGGTGAGAGGGCCAGGGCCGCGGCTCCAGAAGGCCTTGCCTATGCGGATGCTGATGTGGCGATCCGAAACGTAGGCAGCGGTCCATATCAGACGCTTGCGGTTGTGCTGCGGATCCTTGCCTTGGTCGACGAAGCGGAACGAGTACTTGTCCAGGGCAAGGAAGTAGGCGATGCGCAGGGCGATGCCCACGTGCATCCACGACTCCTTGTCTTCCTCGCCCTTGCCGACTTTGGCAGAGCCAAGCTGTGTGTAGGGCGCCCACTCGGCCAGCAGCAGCAGCGCTTCGACGGCCTCGATGCCCGCGTCGCCCCCGGCGGCGAGGTTGGCGACGAGGGCCTTCATGTGCTCGGTGCATGCTTCGTAGATGTGCGGTTCGTTGACAAGGTCTTTCGAGGCGATGAGCAGGATGGCGGTGAGCAGATGCGGCTCCTTGCGGACCATGTCGGACATGCGGGCCGTGTCGAAGGCATGCACGGGGGCCAGCGGGTAGAAGGGGTGGTAGTTCTGCTGGTAGCGGACCAGCAGCTGGCACAGCGAGTGCACCGTCAGGACGCCGCGGTCGAGCAGCGGGTACGAGAAGGACAGCGGCGGCGCGTGCATGGCCAGCGGCCCGGCCACGGCGGCGGCGTGCGCGCCGCTGGCGTTGATGGCGGTGTTGTTCTCCTCGTTGGAGCTCGTCTCGCCGGCGACCTGGGCCAGGATGCCCAGGGCGTCCGAGGGGTTCTGCAGGTTGTTGAAGGCCAGCTCGTCGGTGGTGGACGAGTCGGAGCCGGCGGCGTGGGGGCCGTCGCCGTACTGCTGGGCGGCGGCGGCGTCGTGCGACCACGTCCCCAGGTTCCCGAGCGCGTGGAAGCTGCCGTCGTCGGGCGCGCTGGCCGTCAGCGAGGGGAGGCCGGGGCCTGCTGCGTCCGAGTCGACGCGCTTCTTGCGCACGCGGCGGCCGCCGCGGTTGCTGCCGCCCAGCACGCACTCGAGGTTGTCGCGCTTGCATCGCAGGCACGGGATGGTGCCCTGCTCGTCGCTGGCCGCCTCTGTCAGTGCTGCGCTGCTGCGCACGAGGCCGCGGGCACTCACAGCAGGCACCGGCTCTTCCGCTTGCGACAGTTCAGACAGGCCTGGTGGGCCCGCTTGGCCTTGGCCGAATCATCGTCGTGGATGCTGGCCCTCTGCGGCGCGTCAGGCGCGGATTGCGGTGGGGAAGTCAGATCCATCCCGCATCGTTGATCCGCAGTCCGTGGGAGGTCGTCGTCTCAAAAGCCGTCCGACGCCGCGCTACTCGGCTTTTGATCCTGCTTCGGCCCCGCACTCTAGCCGCCGGCCCGACCACACCATCGCCGCGACTTCAGCTTTGCTTCACAGTCCAACATGGACGCCGTGGTCGGCGCGTGCACCGAGAGTCGAACTTCATGCCATGCGCCACGGCTCGTCTGAGTAGCTCGCTTCAGATGCGCGACGAGATGCCCCTCCACCCCGAGAGGAACCAGCACTCGGTGCCGGCAAGCTCGAGCAGCCGGCAGTACAACCTCATCAAGTCAAGCACTTTGGCGTCTGTCCCCTCCTTGATCTGCTCCACTATGTCTGCCGTGATTGTCGTCGGCCAAGTCATCGCCGCCCGCAAAGCTGCGTGGCCCGATGTTTCAATGCTCTGCTGCAGCGCTTCCCGCAGCTCATCTGCCGCCTTGATACGGCTGGCCTGGCTCTCAGGCGACTCGTTCGGGTCCGGACACGCAGCCGCCTGGATTTCGACGAGGAACGACGACAGTAGTGCTGTTGGCTTGTTGTCTCCATTGGCTAGCCGCACGATGGCAGCAAACGGCCCGTTCTCAATCCACGGTACAGCCGTGTTGAGGACAAAGGACATGCCCCGAAGGAGCTGGAAGATGTCCACAAGTGCCTCCTTCGAGTGCGTTTGAGTGTCTGCAAACGCATTCATGATGGTCAGCGATGCTGAAGCGAACAGAGCATGGCAGTTTGCTGGTCCGAGATCTGCAAGAGCTCTGTTCAGGCCAGTCAGGGCTGCTGTTTGATGCGTTGAAGCGAGCACCCGATAATGATGCGCTCGTGGTAGATTGATATAAGCAAGATGGTTCGCCGAGAATGACAAGATGCTGTGCATTAGGTACGGGTGCTTGAAGCCTTCTTGCGGTACGGCATAACCCCAGATCTGCTTCGTAATGTCCGGACCGGGCATGGTCATGTAAGCATGCGCCGTGTAATGGTACATGAGCTCCAAGTCTGGCATCCATCCCCCAGAGGTTGCTTCTGGGTGTGTGAGGAGATGATCATAGTGGGGGTTAAACGATAGCGGTAGTGTTGCCGACGCAGCCGGTGACAGTTGGGGCGACGCAGAGGCCGTTTCCAACCTGTCACCGTTTGGCGAGCCAGCTGATGGCGTTCGTGACACCACATCTGCCCGCTCTGATAGCGAGCCCTCTAGCAGACTACATTCAACGCGGTATCTGGCGCATGCGCCACAGGGCCGATTCTCGTCGCACTAGAAAGGGGTGAGTGAGACTTCACGCATGCGGCACGCTAGCTTTACACAGTACACACCTTGACGCGTCTTGTTTTGCACTGTTTGCACCCGTGTCGGGATTTCTTAGATCCCAGTCGGGGCATCCTGCAAATATTGATGGAGTGGATTCCGTACGCCCGGCTTCTGGTTCGCTGTGAGGTGCGGTTCGAGTGCGAGTGCGAACGCGGGCCGTTGCGGTCGCGTTGGCTTACTCAACGGCCCACACCACTAGGCGTGCTTGCGGTTAGCAGCGATCGTTCTGCCGGCGCAGGTACTGGTGCTCTTATGAACTCTTCGTGGACACACGGCAGCATGGGCAATCGAAGATTGTGTGATCAGCACACAGCTTTCCATTTCTAGCGCTGACTTTACACGCCCCAGGCCTCTCCCCTGCGCTCAAACTCAGCAATCTCAGCCACAAAGTCCGCCGGCTCCTTGCCTGCGAGCTGCTCATAGACCCACAAACTAGTATCTATACCAGAGCTGACACCCGCCCCGTTGATGATCCGCACTTTGGCTTCGGTGGTGCCTGCATCAACCCATCTTTTCCTCACAATATTGACCTTGGAATCTCCACCTGCCGCATGATCGGCCCATTTCTTCAACTCGTCGAACCCCATATGATGCGTGGTGATTGTCCGACCAGCTAGTACGCCCGAGGCCGCAAGGATGAAGGACCCGGTGCAGACAGATTGCAGGATGCGCGTCCCAGCTTCCTCGCGCGGCGGCAGACTCGTGAACTTGCGAAGGAGCGCCGTGAGCTCCTTGCCCTCTTTGGACGGCAGTAGTTTGTCGAAGACTTCGAACTGCGCACCTGGAATAACGAGTACATCGTAGTCCTGGAGATCGGCCTCGAGCTGCTCAAATGTTCCGTTGGGCACATAGACCATGGCCCCACTTTCCGACGAGATACGCTCGTGGTGTCCGAATGTTTTGACCTCGAAAATGGCATCACCAGATGCAGGACGCATGCTGTAGATCTCGACTGGGCCGCTAAAGTCGAGGATGTCTGCTGCGGGGTAGAGGTACACAGCAACTTTGAAGGGAGCCATTTTGAACAAGTCAGTTGATTGTATTTGGTGCGTTGGTGCTAAACTTTGACTTTGGTCGTGTCCTTTGACAGTTGCATGATATCTGTTCTTATGTGTTGCACCCCGCGGATCGGGCCGAGGGATCTCTTCCGTCCCGCCTGACACCGAAGGCTCAGTGCGGCTCAACTCCAGACAACGGAATTTCAAGATGACCACTTAACAGCACGAGATCAGCTTTCGTCATCGCTGACGGCTGCCTGACGCTTTGTCAGCCAGCATTGGAGGTGAAGGTATATTTGTAATCTACGGCAGTGCCTTCTTCAGCACGTCGACCAGACCATGGATCTCTGCCTCGGTATTGTAGTGCACCATTGAGACTCTGGTCACCCCTTCCGGGCCGAGCTTCAAAATCTCATCGCATAGTCGCTTCGAGTAGAAGTGACCCCACCTGAAGCCGTAGTTCGAGATCTTCTCGGCTTCCACCACGATCTGCTTGGGACTGATCCCCTCTACGACAAACGAAACTGTCGGCACTCGCTCCTTCGAGTCGGCAGATGTTGATCCAAGAACAGTGATGTCGTCTCGCGAGTTCAGGAAGTTCAGCAATATCTTCTGGAGTTTGCCCTCGTGCTCGGTGATCGCTTTATCAGAACCCTTGAGATACTTCACGATCTCAGGAAGTGCCTGGACTCCCTCATAATTGGATCCCGCGAACCCGAGCTTGTCTTCAAGCGTCTTGGTAGGGTTGAAGAAGTGTGCCAAAGGCTTCACATGCTGTTGAGCGGCATTGCTGGCATACAGTACAGCGATGTGGGGGCCATATACCTGTGCTGATGAGCGGGTGTGGGCAAATTAACGGCGAGCTTACGGACCTTGTACCATGAGAACGCGTAGAAGTCGACGCCAAACGCCTTGACGTCAACTCTCCTGTGGGGTGCGAAGCTTACACCGTCCACACAGAACAGCGCGCCGACCTCATGCACGGCATCTGCAATCGCTTTCACATCGTGTATCGAGCCAAGCACGTTTGAGACATGTGTGCAGGCCACAAACTTGACTTTTGGAGACAGCAACGGCTTCAGGTTCTCTGCAGTCAGCTTCAGCTCCGGCTTATCTGAATGCCACCACGTCACTTTAAGCTTGAGGCGGTCAGCCATGAACAGCCACGGCTTTACGTTCGTCTCATGTTCCAATTTCGACAGGATGATCTCGTCGCCTTCATTGAGAAGCAAGGCGCTAGACAGATTCATAAACAGTTGGGTCGTCGAGGCTCCTAGTACTGCAAGCGGTTAGCAGGGGCATTCATGTGCATCCTGAACATACCAATCTCGTCGCGGCCTGCATTGATATACTTTGCAGCGGCTTGGTAACCGTCCTCATATTTCGTGTTTGACTGTGTGCCAGTGTGGTATGAAGCACCCAGTTGGACATTGGTCTTGGAAAGGTATTGAGTGATACTAGCACCTCGTTAGCACGGCCTATCTCGTCAATCGATATCGACTTACGAGTCGATTACAGTTCCCAGTGCTTGGCTCCCTCCAGCATTGTCGAGGAACACTTGATCCTGCTGCAATGCGGGGAAGTGCTCTCGAGCTGTCGAGATATCGAATGCGGCCGACATTGTTGCAATTGTTTGTTACAGCTTTTTGTCACAGCGGTCTTTCGAAAGCCAGCTCCTTTCAAAATGTGTTGTTGTCACTCAAAGGGCGCAGAGCATGCTGCACTGCTGTCTACTGATGGCGGGGTGCTTGCTGGAGAAGGAAGGTGGGATCCACCAGTGACGCCATCACAACACGAATCTGATCTCGACTTGTCGACAGCACTCTCTCCCACACCCCAAGCAACAAGCACACATGTTGCTCATGATCAATTCTTCTAGAGAATAACAAGACAGTGTCGGCTGCCACTGAATTCCTCGTGCGGTGCGCGGTCTCTTCGGGTTGTCTCCGGGTACTCATTCCAGCGGTACAGCTCATGCAACCCCGCAGAACAGTGGTCTAGTCATGTACACGACTTCTTCGAGAAAGTTGTCTTTTCAAACGTTGTCAAGATGAAGCAAAAGGACGAAGATTGTAAAGACAAGCCGCAGAGTGACACAATGAGGTCTTACGAACTACCAACAGAGGGTTGCAGCAATTCATCTTACCCAATGGCTTCTCGAAAAGACACAGTTATCGAAGTTGCCCCGGCTCACGGCTGGATGACGAGAGTAGCTCTTGTCGATAGCCCAGAGCTCCCCCTCAGTTGTACCAGAAGGCCAATAGTATTGATTGCTGAAGCTCAGCATGGAAGCATCAAGAATGCATAGAAGGAGATGATGACGCGAGGTTATCGTAATCGCACAGAGCTTGCCGCGTCGAGACCAAGTACCCCATCACTTAACTATGGTCCAGAAGTATCGCCGTCGTCAGCTTCTACGCTGTTGCTAACGGACTCCCAGAAACATTGGTTTCAAACATACATCAACTGACGTCAGGATGCAGACGAACTCAGCCTACCAGTATTTGTTGCAGCTCAGATGAGCGATTATGTCCAGAGCCTCTGGTTCCGCTTGTTTAGCTCCTCCTAGCGAAGCATACCCGTGGCTTGCTCCAAGTAGTGCACGGTGATGGAGAATGTGGATGCTCAATGCTACTGGCTGAGGTACGGTTGGAATACTCTTCGGACTTCTATATAAGTCAGTTAAGACACTGACGACACCCAGCATCTCTCACTACCCACGTAAACTTGAGCTTCGATTGTCTCAAATCTCCTCCAACATGACTCCCGCAATCCTTCAAGCCGCAGTGCTTGCCCTTCGAGCAGTTGGAACCTGCCCGGCTGCACCAGTGTGCCCCGCCGACGACAAGTGTTCCCAGACGAGTAATGGAGCGACTCTCCAAGTCAACTGTGGTGTTGACTACTTTGGAGGAGACTCGCAACGAGCACAGGTGATTCAAGTCGAGCATATTCCTGACGACGTCTGACGATCGCAGACTACATCGTTAGCTGGGTGCATCAAGGCCTGCGCTGCCAGCACTGATTGTGTTGCCGCGAGCTACGTGAATCAGAACTGTTATATGAAGAGCACTCTCAAGGCTGGCCTAGCAAAGTAGGCCCTCGGATCCCGGTACAGTTCTACGACTGACAACACCAGTGCAAACGTGGTTGGCATTGTTGTCACAAACCGTGGAGCTTCGACCACTCCGGCCCCCACTGACTCGACATGCCCTGCAAGCTTTTCCTGCCCCGACAACAACGGCTGCTCATACACTGACGGATCTCGAACTCTCAAATTGTCTTGTGGGACTGACTTCTACGGAGGCGACATCAGCAGCCAAACTACAGAGAGCCTCAAAGCCTGCACGGTAGCTTGTGCGGCCAACGCACAGTGTGTCGCTGCTTCCTTCGCTGGTGGCAGTAAGGCTGGTCCATGCTACCTCAAGGGCACCAAGAACGCCGGCATCATCAGTGACAACGTCAACGGTAAGTTCGGCGGAACCATCAATTACACCGCTAATCCAACTAGCTGTCTCCATCGTGGCCAACACTGCACCAACCACGCCCACGACGCCCACCAACGGCGTGTCGTGTGATGTCGTCAACAGCGCTTCCAACCTGGTCTCCAACCCCAGCTTCGAAACCAACAGTGGTTCTCAAGGAACTATCGATTCCTGGACCACGTCAAACACCAACCTCTATGTGGTAGATTACCAGATCGCCGCGCGCTGCGGAAGGGATCTCATGCAAGTTCTCTCGCTATATTATACCACGCTCCGCTGACAGCCCCACAGGGTGTACAACATGCAGAACGGCGCCGACTACAGCGTTTCGCAGAAACTCAGCAAGCCCCTCGACACCACCAAGTCCTACACGCTCAACTTCAACCTCGCCCCGTACACCAAGACCGGCAGCATTACCTGCACCTTCTCGGTGTACGCAAACGCCGTCCGCATCTTCACCCGCGACATCACAAAGTTCAACAACGAAAAGGCAAACGGCAGCGACAAGGACAACTACGCGTACGACGCGTACGCGGCGACCTTCAAGCCCGCGGCCGCTGCTGTCGAGATCAGGTTCCAGGCCACGTGCACCGGCGCCTCGGATGCGCAGGCCGGCCTCCTGCTCGACGCCGTGAGCCTAGCAGCCGCGTAAGTGAGGACAAGATAGAGAAGAGATTAGAGGGGAAAAAACGGACGGAGAGGAGAAAAACGGACGGAATGGAGAAGAAAAACGGGACGGAGCTGAGCAGAGCACCACAGTGCAGATAGTAATCGTAATACAAAAGTCGCCCTCCCAACACACGTCCATCGCCCAAATCAACTGCAGTCGATCCTCAGCAGCGCCATGATCCGCAGCTCACCCTCAACAGGCCCTTCCGCCCAGCCCCTTGGCACGATATAGCAACAGGCGAAAAGTTTCTCTTAAGATGAACGGGGTTATTCGGTTGGAGGTTGTGGCTTATTGGCTAAGGTGAAAGGGGTTGGATCCTACAAGAGTGCAAACCACGTAACTCCTAGCACACCACCTTCCGCCATGCGCACTCGCCGCACATGCAAAACACTCTTCTGCACTCACTATCATTCTGCTGTGCTAACCCCCTTTCTAGCTTACCAAAGCCTCCTAACCTACTACAGCAAAGAAGTAACTTACCTAAAGTGTCTCGCAAACCTATGAATTTGTAAACTTACAACACAGCCTTATAACCCTCTGTCCATGTGCCTTGACAGAACCCACACAGCACTGCCGCCTTTCCTCCCTCCACGCATCGCCACTCGGCAGCGCCACCTCACCCCGCGACTCCCACTGCACACCAACCACCGCACACTCCACTCCTTCTACCAACCACACCAGCACGGCCTACCCCCCACCACCACCACCCTTCCCAGAGTGTGCGCTTAAAACGGGAAGAACTGCCAGCCTAAGTAGTCCTCGCACAAAACAAAAGCGCACAAGCCCACCCCTGCTGAAAGCGCTTTATTGACGTCTGCGCGCGACGCCCATGCATCGACCCCCGCAACGTCACGCTCCCAGAACCGGGCTGTGCGGCAGTAGTGCGTGGGCGGTGCTCAGTGGCTGTGTGGATGGGAGTTTGACGCGCCATGCCACTGCCGCTGCCGCTGCTACTGCCGGGTAGGGTAGGGTGGTAAAAGGCAGATGTTAGGCCGGGTTGTGTACCGCACATTAGGTACCTCACGCGAGCCCCCCCCCCCCCCCCCTGCCCCAGAACCGCGCGCACCCATCCCTCCCCGCCGCACCCCATGTAGGCGTATCCGTTCACCAGCCTACAGTAAGTGGCGGCACTTCACAGACACGGCGATGGCGCTGCAGGACCTGTGTTTGTGTGCGCGCGGCATGGGGTGTGGATACCGAAGTATCGGCTTGTGGGAGGAGATGGCGAGCAGCGCACGATTTGATGTAGTGGATGTGGATCAGAAGGGTGCTTGGATGGCGCGTGGGATGGTGGTGCGTGGGATGTGCTGGTGGGTGCGGAAAGGGCTGCGTTTGGGGGTTGCTGTGGCTGGTATGAGGGTGCGTGGGCGGTGGGCAGGTGTGGGTGTGTAGGAAGAAAACTCAGATGCGATTTCCATGCCCGGGCAGCGTGCTGCGCGCGTGAAGCCGCAGACACAGCACCACGCAATAGCAGAAACCCAGCCAGACACTCTGCGTTCCAACAAGCGCCACTCGCCACCCACCGCACCCCCCATCCCCCTTACTCACCCCCACCCCCCTACTCCCCATCATCCCACTCATGCCACACCACGGGCGTGATATCCTGCCCGCCCACCGCCGACCCCCCGTACTCCAAATACCCCTCGGCCCCCGAAAACGGGATGCGCGCGATCTGGTCCCACTCGCCCATGACCCACACGCTCTGCATGCCCATGAGCATGTGCTGCAGGACATGGCAGTGCAGCATCCAGCAGCCGGGCTGCGTGACGCGGAGGCGCCAGCAGCGCCAGCCGGCGGGCGCGCCGGGCGCGGTCTTGGGCGCGTAGCGGTAGAGGTTCGTTGTGTCGCGCAGCACGGGCGCGTAGTGCGCCAGCCGGGCCTCGTTGGCGGCGGCGTCGAACGCGCCCGCGCCGGAGCCGCAGTCGAAGTAGTGCGCGCCGTGCAGGTGGAACGGGTGGTAGTCCAGGCCGCCGTTGGCGTTGATGGCGGAGCCTGTGTTTTCGAGCACGATCTCGAGGACTTCGCCGAGGCGGGCGGGCCAGGCGAGCGAGGCGGGGTCCCAGCCGGCGTTGGCGAGGGCGGCGGTGTAGTTTGGGAGCGCGGCGGGGCCGTTCTTGTAGATGTCGACGAGGTAGGGGGGCGCGGCGTAGGGCTCGTCTTCGGTCCAGTTCAGGCCCGAGAGCTGCCAGATGATGGTGGATTGCTGCAGTTGCTGGTTGGTGATGTGGACGCGGCGGGTCACTTCGGCGGCAGAGGGGAAGGCGTTGGGGACGAGGGGCTCCAGGGCGTATTCGAGGAAGTCGTAGGTGTTGTTGGGGAGGCGCAAGGGGGTGATGTGGGATGTGCTTGTTAGGCTGGGTGCGGTGTGCGAGTAGCGCAGGACGCCGAAGCCGATGTATGTGCTGGGGCGGTCTTTGGTTTCGAACGTGATGGCCCAGTCGCCCTTTCCGTTCGATCCGGTGATCTCCTCTGTGGGCTTGGTGGTCAGGAGCACGTCGAATCGCTGGCCGGATGTGATCTGCATGTGCGCGATGGGATGGGGCTTGGTGTAGTGTCCATCAGCGGCAATCACATGCATGTCTGCATGCCCCTCGATACCAAACGAGACCATGCTGATCGCCGTTGCGCCCACGAACCGCAGCCGGTACTTCTTGCAGGGCTCGACGTCGATGACGGGCAGCGCACAGCCCTCGCGGCGGGCAGTATTTGCAATACCCACTCCATTCAACAGGACCGCATTCACCTCTCCACTCCACACGAACGGTGTGGCTGTCAGCCCATGCTCGATTACGTGGTCAGACTGGTTGTAGTAATCCTGCAGAAAGATGACGCGTTCCTCATCGTACGCATACGGGGGTGCTGCAGCGTCTTCGACAATCAGCGGTCCCGCTGCGGTCATGGCCTGGAATCCGACGTGTGAGTGGTAGAAGTAGGTCCCGGAGTCCTCGAGCTCGGGGTGGATCTCGTAGTCGAAGCAGCGGTGTGGCGCAATGGGCCACTGCGTGACTGGCGAGCCGTCGCTGAAGGGAGCAGTGCGCTGTGTGAGCCCGTGCCAGTGCTGGGGGTGTTAATAATATAACCGACATGTATGGCGAAACTCTACCATCGTAGTGTTGTACGCGTCCATGTCGTTGCAGACTCGCACCCAGCTCGTCTTGCCGGGCGGAAGGCGAAGCTCCGGGCCTGGCGACGTGCCGTTCACCAGGACCGACATGCGGTGTTGGCACGCCACAGTGTGGTTCTCGTACGTGACGCGAAGATAGAAATCCGGCGTGAAGGACGCATCGTGAGCATGGAGGCGAGACGCATTCACCGTGCTGGCCACAGAACACGCCAGCAGCAACACAGAGGAAAAAGACAGCATCTCGAAAACCAATTACCTGATGTGTAAATCTAGCCATCTCCTCTTCTGGGTTATATATGTTGTTGCATCGGTCCTTTCTAGGCTCTCACCCGCCTCGCCGCCGCATCCGAATGCGGGCTGACAGGTAGTACCAACATAAGCCGATGTTTCTGAACATAGCACAACCACCGATCATAAACCGACCTGCACAATCTCCTTCTGCAGTTGTGCCTATTTGCGTCGCTGCGGATTTACATTATGATTCTCCTGCTGGCTCAGCACTGAGCACACCAGGCCCCCTGCATTGCGCTGGGTATAATGTTTCGATGCGCTGGGTATAATGTTTCGATGCGCTGGGTATAATGTTTCGATGCGCTGGGTATAATGTTTCGATGCGCTGGGTACAATGTTTCGATGCGCGGGTGGCACATTCGAGCGCACAATCTCCGCAATAGAACCTTGTTGGGTGGTGTTGTGATACTGATAGGCAGATCCCGCGGCCCGAATAGCGGCAGTCGGTTTTTGACTTCGTATATCGCCGTAGATTGCGCATCTAGTTCACGTCACCACGTCTCCCCGCAGCTGGAGATTGTTAGTCGAGCACATCCCAGAACACCGCCCTGAGGCTTGCGGGGTGGTGTAGCGCAGCATCGGCGTCTCGCCGACCGGATGTCGGGGCCTTGCAAGTCTAGTCTCTCTCGCGCTTCAGCTGCACCGTCGCGAAGAACGGATTCTCGCTCTCCACCTCTTCCCCCTTGGCCACCATCGTGCGCTCCGTGTCCCACTTGTACAGCCCCCCCTTCTCCGCCACCTTGAGCGCCATCCCGCGATCCTCCCCGCTCATCGTGCAAACCCACCTGTGCACCTTCCAATCCCCCTTCTGACACCCCGCCGAGCAGTACGCCGCCGTGCCGCACCTCCCACAGCGGTCCAGCGGCCTCGCCGCAGCCGGCGCGCCACACGCCGTGCACTTGCCGAGATCGAGCGCCGCATACAGCAGCTGCGGAGCCATGGCGATGCCGTCGCCGAAGATATCCATCGGCGCATACTCGACATGGAACGAGTGGCTGACGCCCTTCCCGGCGTCCCAGCAGCGGCTCTTCAGCGCGTCCTGGACCCAGCGCTCAGCGAGGCGGTCGACGAGGGCCGCGGCCTTGACGTCTTGCTCGCCCAGCATGCTCTCGCGGGCATTCGGGACCCAGGCGCCGCGCCCGCGGTCCTCGGCCGCCCGCACCGCGACGTTGTACGTCAGCATCACGGCCCAGTTCTCGCCAGCGGCGTCCAGCGTGCCGAACGTGACCTGGGAGCCCACGCGGCCGATCTCCAGCTTTTTTGCAGCGCCGGGCGTGGCCCCCGCCAGAGTGCACGTCCACGTCAGGCTGAACCAGGCGTCGAGGTCCAGGAAGGCTTGCAGGGCGTGGGGGCTCCAGCGGTACAGCACGGTGGCTATGCCGTGCGGGACGGATGTCGGCGTGGCGATGCCCGTGGTGAAAGAGTTTTCCTTGTAGATGCTGAGCGGGAGGCCGTCCAGGGAAAGGGGGGCATCGGGATAGTCTGGGAGCCTGAGTTCAGGCAGCGCGTCGAAGTGGAGGATCATGTTGGTGGTTGTGTGGTGGTTGTAGTTGAGCGAGCGTGAAGATGCGTGAGTGGGTGGGGCGCATGGCAGCGGCTGATTGGCCGGCGTGTCGAGGACCTCACTCGATGCATTGCATCGGCACAGCGGACCGCCCCGCAGCGCACGCGACATCTTCGGTACCGTACCAGACCGCCGACAGCGCGCGACCCAGGACCGTACCGCTGACCAGGTCTGTGACGCTGTGACGTTCCGTGACGTTGTGACTGTTCCGTTACCGTGGGTCCTGGAGTCGAAGTCGTAGAGCAGGGTAGTACCGTGGGTGTAGTAGGGAGGGGAGTACCATGGTGCAGGGTGTCTGGCCTTTGTACCCCGCTCGGGCCCCGCTCTACCTGCTACCTATTGTGGAGAGTCTGGTGCTCTGCTGCACACGCGGTGTGGAGAGCTGGCGGGTTGGAGGGTGGGCGTGAGTGGGTAGGTGAGTGGTGGCCGCGCTGTGCTGATGTAGGGGGTCTGCATATTTCGGCCAGCATGAAGTCAACGGAGTGAGAGATTGTCTGGGCTGTCGAGCGAGGACTACGAACAAGTGAAGCACGCATTGAACAACATATCGAAGACCCATTTATTTAGATATCAGACATTACAAGTAAGTACAAGGACCTAGATATATACACCCCACCACAACCGCACCACTCTACGAGGAAATCTCCACAATCGCCGGGCCGGCGAGAATCGTATCGTCGGTGGCCGCCGTGTTGCAGCTGGTCAGCACGACGTAGCTCTGCCCGGCAAAGCCCTCAGGGACCTTGACCTCATACCCGCCGTTGACGGACTTGGCCTCGACAAACGTCGGCCCCGTCACGGCAATAAACGCCGCGTACACGGTGCCCTCGACCTTGTAGCCGGTGGTGCCGAGCAGCACCGTCGACCCGGACTTGATCATCGCGTCGCTGCTGGACGCCGACAGGCTGGGGAACGCCTTGACGGGCAGCGCGGGGTTCTCGGCGGGGCAGCCTGTGATGAAGCCCGCGGCCAGTGTGTACACCTCGTTGTACGACAGCGGGGCGTCGAACGGCTGCGCGAAGGGTGCCTGCTTGATCGTGTTGCGGATGTAGGCGCTGTGGCGCGCCTCGACCGTCAGGATGGAGCCCGCGGCCGTGAGGTACGTCTTGGACATGATGTCGGCAGCGGCGCCCAGGTACGCGCTGACGCCGACGCCCTCGAGCACGGAGGCCGTGGCCAGGAACGACTGCACCGATGTCACGCCAAAGGCGTAGGAGCACTCCTTGACGGGGACGGCGCCGGCGGCGGACAGGGCGCCGGACAGGAAGGAGACGTGGGTTGCTTCGTCGGCGGCGATGGTCTTGATGCGGCCGTAGACTTCGGCGTCGAAGCCGGCGGCGCTGAAGTCGGCTTCGGTGAAGTTGGCCAGGCCCTGGCGGTAGAAGGTGTTCTCGAGATGCTCGAGGGTGAGGGCGTAGTTGAGGATGACATCGTCGGTGGGGCCGTCGGCGCGCTTTGTGGGCGCGGCGGAGGCGGCGGCGGCGGCCAGGGCAGCGATGGCGAAGTTGGTCTTCATTGTGGATGTGTGAGGGATGGAAGATGAGAGGTGTAAAGGTAAGGTGAAGGTGAAGGTGCTGTGAGTGGATGATATCAGCAACAACAAGGACGCAGCCTTACTTATACCACAACCCTCACTCTCCTCCAAGCGGCGCCTTCTTTCGCGCGCCTCGTCATGTCCACCGCCCCTTACCATCTCAGGCAACGAGCTACAGCATCGCGGTACAGCTCCCATCCGGCGCAGCCTGGAGATTTCGCGCTGCATTCAGCCCGTCATGGCGCCCGAACTCCTGCTCCCAAAGGAGGAATTTGTAATGCCCCAGCGCCCGATCGGGCGCAGCACGGCGTAGTCTGTACCGAAGCAGGCAGTCCTCAGTCGCGCGGTGCCGTCCCCCGCAAAAGCGCGCTCCCAGCGCCGGAGCCCTCGCTTCCGAGCAAAAAGTGTAGAGGCTACGCAGTGACGTCGGGGACTAGGCCAGGAGCACACGGCGTGTGATTGGGCGGGTGTTTCGAATCGGGGCTGGCGCGGAATGCTAGGCCGCTTGCGGACTGACGGGCTGGATGGAACGTGAGGGTTCCGGGCGAGGTGGTACTACTGGCGGCACTTGCCTTGAGCATTGTAGTTTGGGAGCAATGATTTGCAAAGCTGAGGGGGTCGCACGGCATGGCTAGCGGGAGGGTGAGATGCCGGAGATGAACGACCTTGTTTGAACGCAGCGGGCCATGACTTGTGTTCGATTCTACGGCGAGAGGATGCTTTGGGTCGGCTGGCTTGGGCGTTCTTGTGTGCGTCCAGAGTTTGGAGAAGGGTGTATCGTGGCGGCCGTGGTATATTACAAGTCCGCCTCTTCGTCGTTTTCTTGAAAGTGCTGTCCACTCAACATCTGAAGTCTTTCGTTCATACCATCATAATCATCTCAATCCTCAACCATCATCTCAAACAACCCCACCCCCTTTCACCATGAAATCCATCTCCCTCATCACCGCCTCCCTGCTCATCGCCAGCATCTCCGCGTAAGTCTCCCCCCTACGACCTCAACCCCCCCTCCCTGTGACACCAACACCCCCTAACACCACCCAGCCAATCCCCCTCCATCACCACCACCATCACCGCACACGCGGGCTGCCCCACTGGCCCCGCCGCGGACGTGATGGTGACGCGCAGCGCGGCGCCGGTGCCCAGCTGCGCGGCGGGCAACGGCACGAAGCCATCGATCGTAACGATGCCGGGGTACGGACCTGCGGGCAACGGCTCGGCGACGGGCAGCATGGCGCCGCAGTTTACGGGCGCGGCGGGGCGGACGGCGGTTGCGGGTGTGCTGGGGCTGGTTGCGGGGTGCGCGGTGTTGGTGTTGTAGGTGTGGCGTGGGTGGGTTGGGAGCTCGTGTGTCGGGTGGGTGTTGGAAGCTCGACATCAGGGGCTGGTTCGCGGATCGGTCGCCGAGTAGTCGAAGGCTTTGTCCGGTGAGGAGGGGGGAGTAATACCAGAAGCTATCCAGCTGTCCATTGTACATAGCAGAGCCTTCGTGTGCTGTTTTGCCGCTGTCAGGTCGCCGCGTGCGCGTAATACTATACCTTTATTGTTGTCTCCGCTTCGCCTTTATTCTCCTCATCCTCATCGGACTCGTGGAGTATTGCCCGTGCCAAACGCCAAACACCGTCTGTTGCAGTACGCACCACATCAAGACTGTTGCGCACCACACCCCCTCTTCCCCCTCCTCCCCATCCTCTTGCTGGTCTTTACCCTCCTATCCTCCTATCCTCACCCGACTCTCCCATTTCTACTTCACTGTCTGTCATCGCCCAGCTTTACCTACCCTGCATCACCCAGCCCTGCATCGCCCTACCCTGCGTCGCCCTGCCCTGCATAATCCCACAACCGTGCATGATCTCGTCGTGCATCACCCTGCATCCCCGCAGCGGGCTAGGGCACTCCATTCCATAGTCATACCCGCCCGGTGCGACGCGCGGGCGTGTGGGTAGTACGGCCTCTGGGGTGCACGATGGTGCACGATGGTGCACGATAGTGCGGGAGGAGCGCCGTGCAGTGTGGTGTGGAGCGGAGAGGGATATCGCGGAGTGAAGCGTTGGTGGTACCACAGCAGCGGCAACGAACCCGCCAACGCAGAGCAGCTGCAGCTCCCCAGCACGCCTTGCAGCTCCCCAGCACGCCTTGCAGCTCCCCAGCACGCCTTCGCTGACACGCAAGCAAGCCCGGGCGCGCGGGTGGAAAACGTATACATGGATGGTATTTCAGGTTGTGAGCTCTGTCTGCTATATGCACATTGGTTGATATCTACACTCGTCGTCTGCACGCGTGAGGCGACGTGATACACGTCCCGCGCTGCGTCTCCGTCTTCATCTTCGTCTTCGTCGCCGTCTTCGTCGCCGTCTTCGTCCCCGTCTTCGTCTTCGTCTTCGTCCTCGCCATCATCGCACCTCCGCACCTCGTCATATCGTCCCAAACGCCCCGAACGCCTAACAAGAACCAGCCATGCAAGTGTATGAGCACCAAAAAACCGCGTATGCTTTGAACCAAGAAACCCGCAGCGCCGCCCAACGCCGAGCTGGCATGCCGAGCCGGGCTCTCATTAATGTGTCGCTAAATATCGATTGTCGAGACTACGCAAAGGAGGGCAGCGCGGCGCCGCCGCAGTCCGGGATCTTGAGCCCCGGCTTGAGGTTGCGGTTCACGTCCATCAGGCCCCATTTGTCCTCCCACTCCTTGCCCTTTTCGTTGTAGCGGATTTTCCACGGCTCGTCAAAGGCGGAGAACCTGGTTTGTTAGTGGTGTATATAAAGTAATGATAAGAACTCACCAGAAGTACTCGGTCTGGTTCTTCAGACTCGGGCAGATCCAGTCTTCCATGAAGAGGTTCATCTCGTCGATGCCGGCGACCGAGCCGTCGGTGCACGAGGCGGCGCTGCCGCAGTTCTTGCCGCCGCCCGATGGCCAGCCAACCTCGGCGATGATCTGCTTGATGTTGTTGTCGTTGGCGGTCAGGGCGACGTCGTTTTGCTGCCAGAAGTTCCAAGTCCAAGCCGCAGCTTTCTCGACGACAGTGCCAGAGAAGAAGGGGTGCACGTTGGACATGACAACATCCACCTTGGTGGCCATGTCGGCGGTCCAGTTGTCGCCGAGGTCGGCCATGGCGACGGGCAGGTCGCACTTGTGGCTGGTGATGTTCTGGCGGAAGTTGGAGATGTGGGTGAGCAGCTGGGCGACGGTCAGATCCTCGCGGTACAGGACCTCGTTGCCGATGATGATGCCCTTGAAGTAGTCGCAGCCGTACTCGTCGAGAATGTCCCAGGTCTGGGCGATCTGGCGGCTGTTGGTGGCGTTGTTGTCGTCCAGCCACACGCCGAGCCAGATCTTCATGTCGGGCAGCTCCAGGCGCTGGATGGCGTGGATGACCATCTGGGTCTGGTTGCAGTCGGTTCCGTACAGGCGGATGGCGTTGGTCAGCTGCGACATGACGGCGACGTCGCGGGTAATGTTGTTCTGCGACGGCGGCACGGTCAGGCAGTCGGGCCGCTGCGAGTTCAGCGGGGTGTAGTCCATGCCGGGGAAGACCTTGTGCAGGTTGGCGTTGTTCATCAGGGCCTTGATCTCGCTCGAGTCCTTGTGGAGGTCGTCCTTGTTGTCGGACGCGACGTCGCCCGAGCTGACGGACCCGTGCTGGCCGTCGTGGCCGCTGCCGCCGTTCTTGTTGAGCAGCGCACCGAGGACGCCGCCGAGAATGGCGCCAATGACGACAAAGGCAATGATGGAGATGGCGATCCACATGCGCTTCTTGCGCTTGGCGTGGTCGCGCTTCAGCCACTCGGACTTTTCGGCGAGCAGCTCAGAGTGGCCGCCGATGTGGCTCCCGCTGCCGTTGGCGCTCCCCCCGTTGATGTTGGAGGCGGCAAAGGCCGCGGCGCCGCCAGCCGCGGCGGTGCCTGCAACGCCGGCGGCAATAGACGAGCCCGGCGAGCCGTTGTGGCTGCCGTCGCGCGAGGCGCCGAAGCCCGGCACGAACGAGCGGCGCTTCTGCTGCGGCGTCTCGGGCCCCATGCCCCAGTCGTCGTCGTCGGCGAGGTCATTCGGGTTGATCTCGGCCATGGCGTGGGCGTTGCTCATCGGGGCGGTGCTGTAGCGGGTGTAGGGGTTGTCGGTGAAGGGGGCGGGGTGGGCCGAGTTCATGCTGTGCAGCGAGTGGCTGCTCGAGTACATGCCGGCGCCGGCCAGCGGGACCTGCGAGCCGTAGGAGCGGTTCGAGTACATGGAGCGCGGCGGCAGGCCGCTGTCGTAGGCGTACTGGTCGTTGAAGGGCGTGGCGTTGGGGCTGCGGCTGGGCACGCCGAGCGGGCGCGGGTCGCTGCCGGGCGTCGAGAGGTCCGAGTAGTTGTTGGGGTCGTGCTGGAACGACGGGCGCGGCGCGAAGTGGGCGCTGTCGGCGTGGGCTCCCACGGGCACGCGGTGGACGGGCGGCGGCGGGGCGTCGTCGGGGCCGTCGGCGGGCGAGGCGGGGGACTGCGCCAGGAAGGGCGTCTCGGACTGCGCCAGGAACGGCGTCTCGGACTGCGAGTGGGCCATGGGCGCGGTGGAAGAGCGGGCGCCGTCAGCGACGTCGTCTGGCAGCTGAGCACTGGCGCCGCCGGGGTCGCACGCAAGCGGCGGGCGGACCGAGTGGGACAGCGGTCGCAGCGGGGCAGAGCAGCGGATGCGAGGGCGAGGGCGGGCAGAAAGCGTCGTGGTGCAGCGGGTGAGGAGTGCAGGCGAGCAGCGACGCCGACCAGCTTTTCCAGGTTGCAGCGCCCCAGCAGACGCGGCTGGAGGCTGGCAGCAGCCGCTTGTCTTGGAAACACGCCCAAGCCTCCCGGTGCCTTGCCCCTGCGCGCTATCGCCGCTTCGGTCGCCGCCCTCGTCATGCCTAGCCTCGCGCAGATGGCAGCGGGCCTCTGCCGCACGCCGAGCGAGCCGTGCGCCGGTGCTTGATAGCAGGTATTGCCTCGAGTTGACATGCTGTGCAAGTGCGCCTCACTGGCACTGCTACGTCTCTGTCCCCGGGTCGCGCGGCACACGCTGCGAACTGCAGCACGGCGCGCCTGGCTGCAAGGCCCCGACGCGGCCTCAACCGCAATTTCTCGTATCCATCGACTGTCTACTCGCGACGTCTCCGTGTGACCAGATGCTTTTGCTTGATCCTCTCGTTACCTGGTCCTGTATGCGCTGCCTGCCTGCCTGTCTTTGCTTGATCCTCTCATCGCACTGCCTGCGTGACTTCTCCCCGACCTCTCGCACCAAAAACCGATACGAGACAACACGAACCAATACCGCCACCGCAGCGTCGCAACCATGCAGCGATCGCCCCTGCTGCAACGTCTGAACGGCTCTGTGTCGCCGGCGTGAAACACACCCCGACACGGCGACCGACGGTTGTTGTACTGTCGCGCCCTCTCATCAGCCACCAACCAGCCAATTGCCCACCCAGTCACTTGTTGCTCACCCAACCCACCCCTGCCGGTCCAATCCGTCGTCCAAGTCCTGATACAATACCTGCTGCCGCGCGGCGTAAGCCGTCGCTCGTGACAACAGCGCCGTTGCCAAGACACGGCACGAGCAAGAATAGCCGGCCTCGACACAGCATAACACATGAATACATCAACACTGCTCAACACTGCGATTAACTAGTATTGGTGTGGGTGGTGCGAAGACGGGGCATTGTGCATTGTGTTGTGTGCTGGTCTGTCTGCTTGTACTGTCTAAAAGTAGGTTGACAGCGTAGTTGACAGCGTTAGGTAGGTAGACAGCCTAAAGTACCGCCACGCCAGTGAGTTTCAATATAATCAATACAGTTCTCAACACAGCTCCACTGGATGCGTAAACTCTCCTCAGGCAGATGCTCCGGAGTACCCATTTCATCTCCCAACACAATGGCATTCATCGCGACGGGTAGGGTAGTCGACGCCCGCGTTAAGCCTGCCATCAGCCTGTGTTCTCACTGCATCTGGTCCGGTCCACACGCTTCACCTCTGAAAGAATCCATTAAGAATCCATCGAAGAGGAAGGACAGAAACTCGAATATTGTAGCGTCGTTCCGCCTCCACATGTCCCTCCGACTGGAGAGCCCGCTGTATCGTATTGTACCCACTGTCCTCCACGCATGCCTCCCCACACTTCCCCGCTGCGATGCGAGGATGTGCACGGTGAGGCCGGTGGACGGGCAGGGGACGTAGTCTTCTGTTATGCCTGGGGGGAGGGGCAGGCGGGGGAGGTCGGCCATGTTGGGCGGTGCTGTTTGTCAATTGATGTCAGTGTTCAGCAGCTTTGTTCGATTCATGGGCGGTCACTCAATTCACTCTACTCTACGCACATATCGTCGGTCGCGATGAGGATGCGGGGTGACGTGCGTCGGCTATGTATCCGCGCGCGTCGGAAAAGCTTAACTGCATGTCCAGTATGGTTCTGGCAGGGTCATCTCAGCCTCGTGCTGCACTCACTGTTGCACGGCGGCGTGACGGCCAGGGACGCTGGCGGTTGCACTACTCACGACGTACACTCCTACAGGGGTAAGTATCCTTATGTAGGTGCGTTGCAAGGCGACAAGACAGACGTCGAACAAATAGCGTGTTGCTGCATCCCAGTCCCTAGCAACAACATCTGTCAGAGCGCGTGAAGCGTGCCTGAAAAACTGGATCTGCATCGGAACCACGTCATCGCGAGCCCACTCGCCGCGCCGGCGTCTGGCAGATCAGAGCGGGTCGCCGTGGTTCGCTGCAGGCTGCACATCGGGTCCGTGTCCTGGCGGACTGAATCGAGAACACGCGTGTTTGGCTAGACGGCGCTGTTTGAGCGTGTGTCCGCCGGCGCTGTTTGAGCGTGTGTCCGCCGGCGCTGTTTGAGCGTGTGTCCGCCGGCGCTGTTTGAGCGTGTGTCCGCCGGCGCTGTTTGAGCGTGTGTCCG